>CM076572.1:714533777-715008845 GCA_034641835.2 Pinus albicaulis | reverse complement strand
TGTTTTGGAAATTTCACACACAAATACATGTGTGTGTGTGTTTGTTGGGGGGGGGGGGGTTAAAGAAACCATGGTTCATTCATTAAGATTAGATTTATAATCCATTACCGTATTTTCTACTAGAGATTCCAATTTAATTTTGTATATTTCCATTAGTGGTTAGGAGGTTGGACTTCTTGTATTATTTATGAGGAATAAACATTATCTTGGTAGCATGATAGGTATTATCAAAGACAAGCCTAGAATCATTTTTGAATTTTCCAAATTCCTCATCCAACTATCAATCTAAAGAAGCAACCCTTTACCATTTCTCAGTACTAACCAAATCACTCCATATATTTTCTAGGGAGCATTACACCATAGATTAGAGGAAATTTTATCCTAAAAGTGCCCATGAAATTTTCACGTAATTTCCATGTCATAATATGTAAGCCAATCAAAATCCTTTAAATTTAAAAAAGACGTACATGTAAATATATTGGAGGGAAAAGAAGAAAAACTACTTTTTTTAATTGGAATTTTGGCTTATTTCCTTACAAATTTACTCAATTCCAAGTGTAAACATTCGTTTGATGTGGAATTAAATTTTACTTCCAGTGAGTACCCATCATGCATGCTTTTGAGAAGACCAACATTGATAAAAAAATGAAAATACATTAAAAAAGTGTGTTGAAACACGCTTTGAAGACCAACATTGATCAAAATTGAAGATACATTAAAAAAGCATATTGAAACACATTTTTTTAATGTATCTTCAATTTTTATCAATGTGGGTCTTCTCAAAAGCATGCATGATGGGTATTCATTGGATGCAAAACTGAATTCTGCATCCAACGAGTGTATACACTTGAAATTTGAGTAAACCTATAAGTAGATATGCCAAAAATACAATTAAAAAAGTAGTTTTCTTATTTTCCCTCCAAAATTCATAACTCTTATTTTATTATTTTAACTATTATTTTATTATTTTTCATTAGGAGGCCACTTTTTGGCTGAAATTTCCTCTAATGAAGTTTCTAAAATACATGATATTCTATATGTGGTATTATATACTTGATTATATCTAATGAAGTATTATTCTCCCATGAAGTTAAGTCTACAAATAGAATTGTAGTTTGTTCTCCTTCATCCTTGTAGTATGTGTTTCAATATACCTAGTTTTTATTCTGGTTTCATTGCCTTTGATAAAATGTTGTAAAGAACCAAAATTTATCTACATTGTGTGTTAGGTCCTTATATTAATAGTATAGTCCCTTATTGTTGTTAGTGTAACCCCCTTATTGTTATTGTTGTACCCCTGTAACCCCCATATTGTTATTATTGTGCCCTTAAATTATTATTGTTAGGTCGGCTAAGATTACATTGTGGCCCCACTAGGATTACATATCAGGACTCCACGGACTCCTACATATGTAAAGGAGGTTTTGTCATTTGTATCATCCAACAATTGTTCATTCATGTACTGTATTAGAGGTTTCCCCCTCGAAGTGGCTTATTTCTAAGGCATTGATATCTCATTTCTTCTCTCTTTGGGAGCTGCTTTCACAACATTTGGTATCAGAGCTTTGGATTCTAGGGTTTCACTACCCCAAACAGGTCATCATGGAATTTTCGCTATCATTTTTTTTATACGAAGGTTCAGAAGCTGAAATATTTAGAGTGCGAAGATGAAATCCTGAGGAACATCGTCGCAAAATTTCAGAGCTTGGTTCGCAATAATTTCAGAGATATGATCTGTGGAAGTTAGGTCTTTTTGCATGCTCCTGAATTTAACCTAAATAGGTCATCGTGGAATTTTCGCTATAACTTGTTTTATACGAAGGTTTAGAAGCTGAAATTTTTATGGAAAGAAGAATAAATCCCGAGGAACAGCGTCGCAAAATTAAAGAGCTTGGTTCGTAATATTTTCGGAGATATGATTTGTGGAAAGTGGGTCTTTTTCAGGATCCCGAATTTCATCTCAAAGAGGTGATCATGGGAAAATCTTCATAAATCTCTCTCTGAGCATCGGATTGGAATTCCATAAAAAGAGACTGGAAGTACATGGGCTGCAGTTTCCTGTCTATTAATTTCAGAGCCAAAAGAGCAAATGGTAACACGTGGCAAGTCATACAAGTTCGCTCTACTGAACTAGTCCATAATTAGGTCATTGTGGGAGATTGGACATAACTTTGTATTGAAGAATCCAAATCAAGTCAGACCTATGGCATTCGAAAGAGGTTTCATAGGGCTACCACAGGGCCAAATTTAAGATATTGAAGATTTGAAATCACAGAGATAATTCAGTTTCAATATCAATCTCCTCAAAAGCAAGAAAAAGGTGTGTATTTTTTTCGAATTACATAAGTCTCGTTTGAAAAAAATTAGTTTGAATTTATTCCAAGGGCATATTGAAGAATAGATATCAGTATTGGGTTCTAAAATCCCCCCTAAAAAGAATTCAACACCAATTAAGCCTTCAAAAGGCTCTACTATGACTCATGAAGATGAAGAAACACAACATGAGATATCAAAATTACAAGAGCAAGTGCACCAAATTTCGCTATTGCAAAGAGCAACAAAAAATGAAATGGAAGTTTTGAAGAAAGGCGTGGAAACTAAGATGGATGGTTTGAAGAAAGGCGTGGAAGCTAAGATTGATGGCATGGAAGTGGGCATGGAAGCTAAGATGCCATTCAATTCATAGTGCATTCTAAAAGTGAATGTGGTTGTATATAATTTATAAAATTTCTAAAGCAAAACTATTAGACAATGATAATACCTCTCTTTATTATCACATAAACTTCACTATGGGAAATCTAAAATGCCATCATTTTTATTCTTGTAGCAATTTTGTTTAATTCTGGATTGCCCCGTAGTTTTTATTCTTAGGATGAAGTTATCATCGCCAAATGTCATTGTGGTTATTAATAAATTCGATGTGCGAGGCATGTTTAATCATATATTTGTAGCTAGAGAAGGGGCATATATGGGTTTGACTAGAAAGGAGGCTAGCATGCTTTCAAATGAAATCCATTGTAGTAAATGATGATATTAAGGTATTTTATGGTTGTATATATGTGGTAATCAACAATGTTCTTTTTAAAGAAGCATTTTAATGTTTAATAAACTTGCACATATTTTGTACTACAAACAAAAAATGTCATATTTTGCACATAAATCTTATCAAATATCTCTTGAAATGAGTGTTCAATGCTTTTAGATATTTATATGATCATAATAACAATAATGTAAAAATACTCACATAGTATCCCTTCGCAAGGTGCAATCATATTATGCTCTTGAAAAACTCCTCATTGAGCCATCACCTTATAATTTAAGGCCTCTCATGACCTACTTGGGCATCCTTGAAATGTTTAAAGTAATATCTAGTGGGCCACTTTCCACAAAATTTTATGGTAAGGAAGATTCCAAAAATTATTTAATGAAAAAATATTATTGAGATGTTTTTAACAATCAAATAATAACCAAATTTTAGTTTGTTTTATGGTCAATAGGAGAAGGGTTTATGAAAATGGTCCAAAAGCATGTTCCTTTCCATTGCTTCCTATAATGCACATCATATGAAATTGTTATATAAAGAGTTCATGTTTTCATGTAAGGGTTATAAATTGTTGTCAAACTTAAATTTAAATATGATTGTATCATTTAGTGGGATTGCAACTCCTTTTTTGATGTTCACGCTTTATTTTATTTTTAAGGCTAAGTCTGATTAAAAAAGTCAGGTTTACCACAATTTCCCAATGTTGTCCATGGTCAGAAATAGATATTTATCAAACATTAAGTTTTCCAACAATTGCTTCTTATGATTGCTCATGATTATAAAGAGTGTTGGTGAATTAAAAAAGTGAAGATTATATTAGAAAGTTTCATAAATCCAACTCTTACCAATGTAGTTAACAATGAATAGATGATGTACAAGATAGAGTGTAAATGATAGAGTGTTCCAATTATGTAGCTCATATAAAGAAATGAACATGTATTGAACACCTATAAAATGAACAATAGTTTTGGAAATCCTAAGGTTTCATCATTTTCTTATAATCCCATTCTCATATTTTTTGTAAACATATTTGACTCTTATTGAATTTTTCTTCAATTATCTATAAGGTTGTAAATGGAACTTCCTTTAATTTAGTCATAAAATTAGGATATTGTAGAAATGATTTAGTATTTGTGTTTCAACTATCTTTATTATATGAAAATTTAAGCATTCTTTTTTGTTTTGAATATTTAGCATTGTTCTATTTCTTATGTTGAAAATGATTATATTATGAATGTTTTCCTAAAATATTGTATAAGTGGTATATGATGTTTATTACCTTACTATATTATATGGACATTTTATACTTTAGGATATAATATTTTTTCTTTAAATTTTTAGCATTAACTTATGAACTATTGGATTCCTTTTTATTAATGCCCAATACATGTTCTCTTAGTCATAGTGTATTAAAACTATAACACCTCTTTAATATTCATTTGACTATATGTCACCTTTAGTGTTGATGCATTTCATGCTCATTAATGCCTAAAGAAAAATGTTATCTTTGAAATCTTATTAGCATGTTACCTTTATTAATCCATATGCATATTAAACAATATAATGGTGCTTATGGAATCGAAGAAATGCATCCTTGGCTTGAATATTAGTTTTATCTACCCTTTCTCGATTTTTTTTTAAATTGAATATTTTTATTGCACAATTTCAAAAGTAAAATCTTTCATAATTGAGAGATGCCCCCTTTAGCTACTAAACTCCTTCATAATATCCCCAAGCATGTAGGTTTATACGCCTATAGTGGATGCCTTGGAATAATTCCCTAGAAAAAATAATTAAAGGGACAAACTAAAAACTCACACCATTAATGTGGAATGAAGTTATGAAATTTGTTTTCCCTAAGAAATGGCAGTGACAAAATTTTGATTCTTGGTGGTGAACAAGAACAAAATAATATGTTTTATAGATACTTTGAAGAATAATTTTTCCTAAGGAGTCCATTAATGTAAGGTGGAAGAGTGAAATAAACATAGAAGTTTTCATTCAAATCCTTTAGATACTCTAGTATATTTATATCTTAAGAAGTTTATCACTAAGGAGAACAAAAGAACAAAAGCAAGCTCCAAATCCACATATAACTTGAGTTTTGAAGACTTCTTTGTTTTAGAATTTGATTATTTTGAAAACTGCTCCCTTTTAATAAATCCTCCCAAGATTTTTGTTGATCCCACTTATGGTAATCATATGCCATTTATTGACCCTTCAAATTCTAAGTTACCATTTTATAAGTACACTGAATGGTAATCACATTTCATTTGACTCCTCCATTCCACAATCCCATATCCCCAATGGAAAATTTTCTTATTCTACAACATTTAATGGCTAATCAAGGAGGAATAATCCCACCACCACCACCACATCCACTGGGGAAAATCCTTGGGTAGATACTAGATATATAGACCTTGCAATTAGTAAAAAACCACATGACATGATGAGAAGTACCTAAAGTTATTACCCAAGTTTAATGAAGATAATGATATAGTTACTAAGGACCATATTTTAATTTCCCAGATTATACTAATAACTTAGACGTTGACCATGAAGATATGTATTTTATAATTTTGTTTGAAGTCTTGAAGGGGATGCTAGGAAATGGTTTAAAAACCTACCTACTAATTTAATAGATTCTTGGGAAAATTTCCACAAAATTAATAAGGAAATTTTGATCATTAATATTAATTATATGGGTCATTGAAAAGGAACAAAGGGGAAAGGTCTTGGAATTTAATAATAGTTTTAATGAAATGTTTCGTAGGACCCTGTTGTGACCAGCAACAACCCCCCTTTTATTTAATATTAGTAATAATACTAAATAAATGGGGACTCTTAGTTAAAAAATCCAAAAAATCAATTAGGATTTGTTTTCCTTTTCAAATAAAAATTTCTATCATAAACTTAGAAAAATCTCTTAGAAAGAACCTTAAGAAACACTTAAGTTTATGATAGATTACAATAAAATTGTTCTTTAAACAAAATAGCGCATCCATCGCAAAATGGTATATATCTTTTATAAAACTGAAAATGTGATTTTGCGATTTTGCGATAATGCGATCCTAAAAAGCCTATACAATAAACATATTGGTCGCAGATCGCATAGCGCAGAAAACAGAAATGTTAAACAAATACCTTTTGCGCTATTTACAATTTTGCGCTTTTGCGAGATTTGCGATGTGCGCTTTTGCGCTATTTCGAAATTTGCGCTTTTGCGCTATTTTTAAAATTGCGATGGTTTCATTTTGCGATATTGCGATATTGCGACATTGTGATATTGCGATATTGCGCAGCAAATCGCAGATCGCAATGTCGCGGATTCATAAAGGCGCGTTGTTCAAAGACAATCTTCCCATATATCAATATCTGTTATGCGCTTTAATGATTGGATTAAATGAATGGATTGGCAATTAATGGTAAATGAGATTCTGTTTTGATTGGAAGTCATTTCACGTTTAAATAATATATTTCATCCGCCTTCACATTTAAAATAGTCTCATCACCTTTCTCATGCCATTACTCTCATTTAACTCGTAAAACGCAGGCACGAAGGAGCAAACGTCTATACAAAGCTTTCACAGAACATTATGGGTAAGAAGGAGAAGAGCTCGAATTTTGAAAACAGAGAAATGGCTTCACTATATGCAGACACCGCTTGCAATAAGGATGCCGGTATATCCACTTGGGAAGGAATGTATAATTTGTTGGAGGAAGAAAATCCTGTGGTATTAAAAGTTACGGCTACAGCAGGTTCTAGTAATACGTCTGAAGCAACCCTCAAAGAACTGGCTTGTTCATTTCTGCATAGGATAGCGGCAAGGCCGAGGATTCTCCCGTATACGGACATGGTGAAATGGGTGTTGGACAGCACCGATATTTCAGACAGGCAATTTAGAACTCCATCTCAAGAGCTAATCGGGTCATTCACCACAGAAGATGTGAGGCTGATGTATAAGTTGCCGGAGCCTCAGGCGACTTATAATAAGCAATTCATGGAAGATTTTGCTAGAGAACATGCGAATATGTCAGAATGCACACAGGAGTGGACCAAAAGAGGTGAACCATTGAAGAAAAACAAACACGGGCGGACAGTACCAAAAAGGATGTTTCAGACGTTGTTCACAAGTTCAATATCTAATTGGGCAATTTGACACAGTTTCTACCACAAGATAGGGTATGTGAGTTTGCCAAATTATCCCCTATAGAGCTTTTAGAAGTTACTGAAAAAGATGTTGGAGATCAGGAACTCTTAGGGAAACATAAAGCTCTTATTGAGAAAAGTCGAGAGTTGAAGAGAATCGAAATAACTGTAAAACAAATGAGGAAACATTGACCAAATTCAAGGCACTTAATGCTGAGCAAGAAAAATATGTGGAGCGTGTTCGGCAAAGAGAAAAACTACTGCGAAAGGTCGAATCTATAAAAAAAGAAACTACTTTGGCTGAAGTATGATATTAGAAAATGGCGAAGCGAAATCAAGATGAAATTGCAAAATTAATAACAGAGCGAAAAGCTCCAATAGAGGAGAATGCACAAATCAGAAGGGCAGAGAAGACAGCAGAGGAGGCGGCTACAGCGGCAAACACTCTTACTGATTGTGTAAATGATAATTTACACAAAGCTAATTTGATTTCAGAAACTGTTCCAGGATATCTCCCACAGGCACATCAACTGCAAACAAAATGGAGGCAAAAGGCAGAAGAAAGAGAAAAATCAATCCAAGGGCTGACAAGATTAAATTGGGACTCATACTGGACGTACTTGGTGAAGCCACACAGTCAGCACAGTGCGCTTAATTGTATCATCAATTCTACAGAGAAGATTGCGCCTACACTTGCCGACTCTGTCTTTTCAGGACATTTGAATTCTGAAGTCGTTCAACCACATCTTCTCAAAACTATGCTAGATGCCTGCAAGTTTAAAGATCAAGTTCATAGATAGTTAGATTTAGTTTTAATTTTACTGTATTTTAGCCTAGGAAAAGGACGGTCATTGAACCGAATCCTCAATTTTTGTAATAGACTATTTTTAGATTTAGTTAAGTAGTATTTAAACCCTTTTCATGCATTTAGAGAAGGGTCCTGGATCTTAATATTTTTGACTTGGAGATTACATTTCTGTACTCCATTGTCTTATATATTTTTAAAAAGGATCACATCTGGTGATTTTTATGCGGAATTATCTTTGAAGTGTTGCATTTCTGTACCTTGGAATTTGATTTTGCATCAGAGTTACTGGATTAGAGTATCATATTTCATTTGAAAGTCTTCAAGATGAATGAGGTATTTCTATCTGTTCACTGTTGATTTCTTTTGTCTTATGATATTCGTTTTAAAATTTGCTATCATTTATATATATTTGGTTTTCACAACGTTTCTTTTTATATATCATTTCTGAGTATAATTGAAACGTTATCTTTCATAAGTATATGTGAATGATATGTTATGATGAATGCAATATGTTAATACAACTCTGTTTAATTTCTTAAACAGAGTTATCTTTATTTGTTTCTGCACATTTCGATTTAATTGATAATACATTTTCATGGTTATTGTTAAATTGGAACAATCTTAAGTTGTATTCACATATAATTACCCGGGTTAGTGTTAGAATTTCTTTATCAACATTTAGTTTAATTAGATAGTTTTATTTCAGTCAATTTAGTCCCATTTCCACTCATCCAAATCAACCCATCACCAACCCATTTAGTTATAAGGAAACTGGTCCTTTAAATCTAGTCGGAGCCACCATACCAAACGGAAAAGGAGCTGTCCTAAGGTCCCGACCGGGTGGTTTTCCCCAATGTTTGAAGTAGAGATTTTCTAGGCTTAAACATTTTTGGCGCTAGAAGGAGGGCCTGAGCTATGAATGGCAAGTAAATCTTTACCCACAAGCCATTCTGAGAGCAAAACACCCTCATCAACTTCTTCAATTTCTTCTGAAATACAAAATCCTATAGAAGGAATTGAGAAGAATATTCATACACCCACTACTAAAATCTCAAAACATTCAGACAATCAAAATCCTGAGTCTCCTGAAGTTCAAGATTTAATTCATAAATTGAAAGGATTCTCATTATCTCTAGAAGAGTCTGAAATATCTGAAGGTAGTGTAACCTCAAAATTTGTTTCTTCGAAACCTCTTACTAGGCTTCAAAGTGAAAAACTTGGTATTTCTCTGAAAGAATTCCCTTTACCTAGTAGAGTCAAGACAAGAAAAACTCAATCGGAATCAGTAAGTGATATAAGTTCAACATCTAATATTCAATTACCTGTTTCCGAAATCCCAACTCAACAAAGTACAGTTGTTTCCACATCATCTCCTCAAGCATCATCTCCTCAATCATCATCTGCTCAATCATCATCAATCTCAACATCATCTATTCCGACAACTTCTATTCAAACACCACCAGTTTCTACTACTCCTCCAATAGTTGTTCCAATAATGGCTAGACCATGGGCTACTCCAGGGGCAGTCAACATGGCTGCACCTTTACATGATTTACCAGACAATCCTGGAAAATTGCTTCCAAAATTTAGCCTAGATCTTAACATTCAAGCTGAAGAACATATCAATAACTTTATGCTGGATATAAATTTGAATGGAGTCACACATGAAGATGTTGTAGTCAGACTATTCCCTTATACTCTTCAAGGAGCAGCAGGATCATGGTACTTTTCATTACCTTCGGGATCCATAACAAGTTGGGCCATTTTTGCAGATCATTTTTTAACTAAATTTGGAGATGACAGATCAATAGCTACTTTAATCAACGATCTCTCAAATTTGAAAGCAGAACCCAAGGAACCCATTAAAGAATTCAACGCTAGATTCAACAAACTCTTGAAAAAAATTTACACAGATTCAAGGCCTAGTGAACAAGTCAGAATTGAATGGTAGATAACTGCGTTACCCTCAAACATAGCAATTTTTGTAGATAGAGCTGCAAAACCTACGTTAGCCGAGAATATGAAAGAGGCTATTGCAGCAGAAAAACAAATTATTTCTCTAGAAAAGAAAAATGCTATTGAGGAAAGGAAATCAAAGAAAGTCAGCTTCAAATATGATTCAAAGAAAAATGCCAAAGACCCATATGACATGGAAGGTCTACAGAAAGTACTTAAAACCATGTCAAATGAAATGGTTGAAATTAAAAAACAAGTAGCTGAAACTTCTACCAAAAAACCATTCCGAAATTTCAGAAGAAACCAAGTTGAATCTAAACCTCCTAATGCAATTTCTAATGCAGAATCATAAGAAGAGGAAGAAGAAGAAGATACATCTCTAGTATCAGATGAGGAAGATGAGAATGAAGAAATAGCTGAATTGCATGGAATGTGGGATTTTATTCTCCCTAATTCTGATAGTGAGGTAGAACAAGAAGCTATGCCTGTAAGTACTAGGAGTAAATCTACATCAGAGCCTGTACAAACAACTCCTAAAAAGAAAATTACAACTCCAAGTACCAAAGACAAATCCCCTGTAAAGAAAAATTCTCCATTACCTACTCAAAATCAGCCATCCTCTTCTAATCCTCCTACATCAACAACAAAGACTTTAGTGGTGTCAGATCCTATGAAGTACAACATTGTCGAAGACATGAAAAAGATCAAAGCCAACATTTCCTTACATGAACTTAGCAAACTAAAACACCAGCAAAAGTTGCTATTGAAAGAATTAAACGCTACACCAATTGCTCCTTTACCAAGTGGTGTAGTTGCAAAAGCAGCTAGAGGAGCTGGTAAGCCACTAGATAAGGTAGATGCTACTGATATAGTGCTCATTGGAGAAAAGTCAAATTCTCAAACTCCTCCTTTTCTTTTGACTTATGAAATGTACAATAAGAATCTGCATAATTGTTTGATTGATTATGGAGCATCCTCCAATATAATGCCTACTTCTGTCTGTGCCAAATTGAATATCGAACCACAGAAATCGGCAGTTCATATTGTTCAATTGGATCGCTCTAAAGTTCAAGTTGTAGGAGAAATCAATTCAGTTACTATCAGATTAGCTTCTGATCCTAGAATTGTCCAAAGAATTGATATTTTGATTGCTAATATTCCTGAATTCTATGGATTAATTTTAAGCAGGGACTGGTCTGCGAAACTTAATGGTTATATCTCGACTGATTATTCACATATGTGGCTTCCCTACAAAGGGAAACCAAATCAAATCAAAATTGAACGAGAAAAACATATGACGCACACTGTCACTGAATTCGAACAACCTAATGAGCCTGTGGCATTCAACAACAATATTCTTGGAGGTTATTCTGCTGAATCATTTCTAGGAAAATTTGAAGCACCTCAATCACCTTTTTCTGTAAATACTTTTGTTTCTCAAACAGAAAATTTTTCACAATCTGATCCTTCCAGAATTGTAAATATTTCTGATGTAATTGTAGATAAGTCATTAAATAAGTCTTTATTTTGGTCGTTATATTTTGATGGATCAAAGTCTAGTGATGGAGCTGGAGCAGGATGCATCTTAATTGATCCATATGGAGAGAAAACCATGCTGTCATGTAGGTTAGAATTTGAGTGTACTAACAATACCGCAGAATATGAAGCGTTGGTTCAAGGACTTTATAAAGCTATAGGGTTAGATGTTAAATACTTGAAAGTATTTGGTGATTCCGAAATTGTCATAAAACAAGTTAGGAATACTATTCATTGCCTTTCAGGACATCTTAAACACTATCAAACCCTAGTACAAGATCTTACCACTCATTTTCTAGCATTCAATATTTCTTCTATTCCTAGGAATCAAAATACATTAGTTGACTTGTTAGCTAATGTTGCATCTAAACTCCTTCCTGCTGAAGATTGCAGTCCTGATAGGTTTTCTGTAGAATTGATTTTTCGTCCATCTGTCCCAGATAATGTTACAAATTGGAGAGTTTTCTATCATGATCAAGATATTTTAAATTTCATGACTTCAGAGAAATCATATGATGAGAAAATTATTGATGAGAATGATCATGATTTACAAATTGCTTCAAAAGGTAATGAAAATCCCATTCCGAAATCTGTTGTTAAATTAGAAGATTTATATGACATTAAAGACAGATTCAAGAAAGTCACTAATGCTAAACTTCAAAGTTCCACTTTGAAGTTTGAATGACAGATTCAAGAAAGTCACTAATGCTAAACTTCAAAGCTCTACTTTGAAGTTTGAATTAGTAAATCTTGGTTCTGATTCTAAACCTCAAAACGTTAACTTAGGACTCAATTTAACACCAGAAGAAAGGGATGCATTCATTAAACTTCTGAACAAGTATAAAAACGTTTTTGCTTGGAATTATGATGATTTAAAAACGTATGATACTTCGATTATTCAACATACAATTCCCATGCTTCCTGATATTAAACTTGTTCAACATAAATTGAGAAAGATCCATCCAAATCTCGAAAGTCAAATCAAATCAGAACTTAATAAACTTTTAAAAGCCAAAATCATTTTTCCAGTCAGGCACTCCAATTGGGTTTCCAATATGGTACCTGTAAGGAAGAAGAATGATGATATAAGAATATGTATTGATTTCAGAAATTTAAATAAGGCATGTTTAAAAGACAATTTCCCATTGCCAACCATGGAACAGATACTTCAAAAGGTAGCTGGTTCTAAACTTATGTCTTTTCTCGATGGATTTTCGGGCTATAATAAAGTTTTAGTTCATCCAGATGACAGATTGAAAACAACTTTCAGAACAAAATGGGGAACTTATGCTTATCAGAAAATGCCTTTTGGTCTAATAAATGCAGGAGCAACTTTTCAAAGGGCCATGGACATAGCATTTAAAGGTCTGATCAATAAATCAGTGGTTGTTTATCTTGATGACATAACAGTATTTTCAAAAAAGAGAGCCAATCATTGACATGATTTAAAACAAATATTTGAAAGATGTAGAAGGTTTGGTATTTCCTTAAATCCGAAGAAATCTTTCTTTGCTTTAGATGAAGGAAAACTCTTAGGATTTATTGTGTCAAAAAATGGTATATATATTGATTCAGATAGAGTGAAAGAAATTTCTGATATTTCTTTACCTCATAACAAAAAATCCATGCAATCATTTCTTGGACAGATCAATTTTGTTAAAAGATTCATTCCTGATTTTTCTTTTATTGTTTTACCTATGCAAAATATGATCAAGAAGAATTCAGTATTCAAATGGGGGCATAAAGAGAAATAAGCCTTTGAGGCAATCAAACAAGCGATCATTAATGCACCAGCATTGAATACCCCGGATTTTTCTAAAGATTTTACTTTGTATACTATGGCCACTGAAACATCCTATGCAGCCGTTTTAACACAAATCAATGATCAAGAAATCGAAGCACCAATTTATTTCTTTAGTTCAAATCTGCAAGGAGCTGAGCTTAATTATTCTGATGTTGAAAAACAAGCCTTTGCTGTATTTAAATCAATCAAACATTTCAGACCTTTTCTCTTGAAAACACATACAAAAATCATTGTCCCATTCTCTGCAGTGAGGCAATTATTAATTCAAAAAGAAGTAGGAGAAAAGAGAGCTAACCGGGTAACAACCTTGCAAGAATATGATATTGATATTAAACCAGCTAAGATTGTTAGAGGACAATGTTTTTGCAGATTATTGGCAGGAGCTCATAACATACCAGAAAATCAAGATTCAAATCAAGATATTCAAGTAAGTCAGATAAGTGTTACAGATTCTGAATCTCAGTATGCTGACCTTATCTATTACTTGAAAAATGGGTATGCTCCTTCTAATCTCAGCTATAAGAGTAAACGCGCTTTAAGGTTAAAGGCTATTAAATATGAGATCATTGATAATGTGTTATTTAGAAAAAATTATGATTTAATTTTATTAAGATGTCTTGAAAAGACTGAAGCTGAAAAGGTTTTGCAGGAATTGCATGATGGACCAGCAGGAGGTCATTTTGGAGGTGATACCACAGCTCACAAAATAATTCGTGCTGGTTATTACTGGCCTACCCTTTTTAAAGATATGCATGATTACGTAAGGAAGTGCCAAATTTGTCAAACTGCAAGTGGAAGACAAAGGAAACCAGCTTTTCCTTTGCAACCAGTGACTATTGAGCAACCATTCGAACAATGGGGACTTGACATTATTAGTGAGATAGTACCTCATTCTTCCAAACATCACAAGTACATCCTTACTGCAACTGATTACTTTACAAAATGGGTAGAGGCAATCCCGTTGAAGGTAGCCAATTCTGATGCAATTATTGATTTCATAGATCAATTCATCATAACCAGGTTTGGTGTACCTAACGCTTTAGTCTTTGATAATGCATCTTACTTCTCTAGAAATAGTTTAATAGAATTTGCAGTCAAAAGAGGTTTTAAATTAAAATATTCAGCAAATTATTATCCACAAGGTAATGGGTTGGCTGAATCCACTAACAAAAACCTTATCAAAATCATTAAAAGGACCGTTGATCAAAATCAAAAGTATTGGCACAAATCTTTAATATTTGCGTTATGGGCTGATCGTATCACTGAAAAAGCTTCAATAGGGACTTCACCTTTCAATCTGGTTTATGGAAAATAAGCTGTGATACCATCAAATTTAACTCTTCCATCATTAGCCCTAGTGCAATTTATTGAACAAAATCCTTCTTCATCCATTCAATTGAGATATGATCAAATTCTTAAACTTGAAGAAGATAAGGATAAAGAAAAAATTACTCATGAAAAACATCAATAGCTTGTAAAATCTTCTTTTGATGCAAGTTCTACCGGCTCAAAAATTTTGTCAATTGGTGATCTTGTTCTGAAATGGGATAAAGCACACGAAGAAAAAGGTAAACATACCAAGTTTCAGAAAATGTGGCTTGGACCATTTCAGATTGTTGAGAAGATAGGCTCAAATACATTCATACTCCAAGATCTAACAGGTAAGAGAGAATCTCTTCCTGTAAATGGGCTTATCTTGAAGAAATTCTTTTCATCAGGAGGTAACCCCTTCTTAACTATACATATTCCTTTCTGCAGAATTTTGATTGTTTTTGTTTTTGCAAATAAAGGTTGTTAATGAGTCTCTGATTGACTGTTTACTATTTAAGAAAATTTCTTCGGAAGAATATTATAAATATTTATTTTGTGTAAATAAGAATTTTTTAAAGTAATGATCACATTTTTTGAATAGTTTAAAATAAGATGTTAAACTTTGAAAGATTATTTCAATCATTTGTATGATCTTTTGAAAACTTGAGAAGAATGTAAATCATCATAAGTTTATTAAGCAGAGAAAGGTTATCTATCAAAGTAAATATTTTTCTCAAAGTTTTGGAACTCAAAAAACTCTGAAAATTGTCATGCATTGATTCTTAAGGATAAAACTATTTCACCCCATCCATTTAAGTTGTGATTTTTTAGAATGTAATTCTAAGAAATTTGAAAATAGAAAGAGATAAGAGGTCTCATTATGAGCCGACTTACCATGTTCATAAGGAGTAATAAAACTGACATTACCAATACTGCATACCAAAACAGGGTAATGGCTTATAAATATAAGACAAGGGGTCTCATCACGAGCCAGCTTGTTCAGTTTAATTATAACTAGTGAATGACATTGTTATTAACTGGCTACCAAACCAAAACAATGGCTCTTAAAATAAAAAATAAGTAAAAGACAAAAACATGAGATAATAAGTCTTATGAATTTATCTTTTAAAAAGTCATAATTTTAGTTGGATGGGACAATGAATGGTTAATGGTTTAAAGGTAACCCTGTCGAGACTATGAACGTTTGCTGGCAGCAGAGGCAATGCCTATGGCAATAGAGTATATTATAAAACCAAAACTTGGAGAGAACCACTTACTTCATTATTAACACCAATCAAAGCTTGAAATAACCCAAAATGTTTTTATTCTTAAGGAATTAGAAAGAAATTATGAAATTATTTTTATCTTTTTCATAGTTACATTTTATTTGAATTATCCTAAGATAGTTTTCATTATCTTTAAAAATATTTACTTACTAAAGATATAGTGTTCATTTTATTTTTTTAGAGATAACTGTTTCTTTCAGTGAATCGCTAATTGTTGTGACCAGCAACAACCCCCCTTTTTATTTAATATTAGTAATAATACTAAATAAATGGGGACCCTTAGTTAAAAAATCCAAAAAATCAATTAGGATTTGTTTTCCTTTTCAAATAAAACTTTCTATCATAAACTTATAGAAATCCCTCAGAAAGAACATTAAGAACACTTAATTTTATGATAGATTACAATAAAATTGCTCTTTAAACAAAATAGCGCATCCATAGCAAAATGGTATATATCTTTTATAAAACTGAAAATGCGATTTTGCGCTTTTGCGATAATGCGACCCCAAAATCCTATACAATAAACGTATTGGTCGCAGATCGCATAGCGCAGAAAACAGAAGTGATTAATGAATACCTTTTGCGCTATTTTCAATTTTGCGCTTTTGCGAGATTTGCGATGTGTGCTTTTGCGCTATTGCGCAATTTCCGCTTTTGCCCTATTTTACATAACTGCGATATTGCGACATTGCGATATTGCGATATTGCGCAGCAAATCGCAGATCGCAATGTCGCAGATTCATATAGGCGCGTTTTCCAAAGGCAATCTTCCCATATATCATATCTGTTATGTGCTTTAATGATTAAATTAAATGATTGGACTGACAATTAATGGTAAATGAGATTGTGTTTGGATTGAAAGTCGTTTCACGATTAAAATATTATATTTCATCCGCTTTCACATTTAAAATAGTCTCATCACCTTTCTTATGCCATTACTCTCATTTACTCGTAAAACGCAGGCACGAAGGAGCAAACGTCTATACAAAGCTTTCACTAAACACTATGGGTAAGAAGGAGAAGAGCTCGAGTTCTAAAAACAAAGAAATGGCTGCGCTGTATGCAGACACCGCTTGTAATAAGGATGTCGGTATATCCACTTGGGAAGGAATGTATAATCTGTTAGAGGATGAAAATCCTGTGGTGATGAAAGTTGTGGCTACAGCAGGTTCTAGTAATACGTCTGAAGCAACCCTCAAAGAACTGGCTTGTTCATTTTTGCATAGGATAGCGGCAAGGCCAAGGATTCTCCCATATACGGACATGGTGAAATGGGTGCTGGACAGCACTGATATTTCAGACAGGCAATTTAAAACTCCATCTGAAGAGCTAATCGGGTCATTCTCCACGGAAGACGTGAGGCTGATGTATAAGTTGCCGGAACCTCATGCGCCTTATAATAAGCAATTTATGAAAGAATTTGCTAGAGAACATGCGAATTTGTCAGAATGCACACAAGAATGGACCAAAAGAGATGAGCCATTGAAGAAAAATAAACACAGGTGGACAGTACCAAAAAAGGATGTTTTAGACGCTGTTCACAAGTTCAAATATCCAAGTGGGCAAATTGACACAGTTTCTACCACAAGATAAGGTATGTAAGTTTGCCAAAATTTATCCTCTATAGAGCTTTTAGAAGTTACTGAAGAAGCTGTTGGAGGTCAAAATTTCTCAGAGAAACATAAAGCTCTTCTTGAGAAAAATCGGGAGTTGAAGAAGACTTGAAATAACTGTAAGACAAAATGAGGAAACATTGACCAAATTCAAGGCACTTCATGCTGAGTAAGGAAAAAGATGTGGAGCGTGTTCGACACAGAGAAAAATTACTGCGAAAGGTCAAATCGATAAAAAGAAACTACTTTGGCTAAAGTATGATATGAGAAAATGGTGAAGCAAAATCAAGATGAAATTGCAAAATTAATAACAGAGCAATAAGCTCAAATAAAGGAAAATGCACAAAGAAAAGGTAGCAGAGGAGGCGGCTACAGCGGCAAACATTCTTACTGATTGTGTAAATGATAATTTACACAAAGCTAACTTGATTCCAGAAACTGTTCCAGGATATCTCCCACAGGCACATCAATTGCAAACAGAATGGAGGCAAAAGGCAGAAGAAAGAGCAAAATCAATTCAAGGGCTGACAAGATTAAATTGGGACTCATACTGGGCGTACTTAGTGAAGCCACACAGTCAGTACAACGCACTTAATTGTATCATCAATGCTATAGAGAAGACTGCGCCTATGCTTGCCGACTCTGTCTTTTCAGGACAGTTGAATTCTGAAGTCGGCCAACCGCATCCTCTCAAAACTATGCTAGATGCCTGCAAGTTTAAAGATCCAGTTCATAGATAGTTAGATTTAGTTTTAATTTTACTGTATTTTAGCCTAGGAAAAGGACGGTCATTGAACCGAATCCTTAATTTTTGTAATAAGACTATTTTTAGATTTAGTTAAGTAGTATTTAAACCCTTCTCATGCATTTAGAGAGGGGTCCTGGATCTTAATATTTTTTGACTTGGAGATTGCATTTCTGTACCTTGGAATTTGATTTTGCATCAAAGTTACTGGATTAGAGTATCAGATTGCATTTGAAAGTCTTCAATATGAACAAGGTATTTCTATCTGTTCACTGTTGATTTCTTTTGTCTTATGATATTCGCTTTTAAAATTTCTATCATTTATATATATATATTTGTTTTCACAACGCTTCCTTTTATATATCATTTCTGAGTATAATTGAAACGTTATCTTTCATAAATATATATAGATGGTATATAATGATGAATGCAATATGTTAATACAACTCTGTTTAATTTCTTAAACAGAGTTATCTTTATTTGTTGCTGCACATTTCAATTTAATTAATAATACATTTTCATGGTTATTGTTAAATTGGAACAATCTTAAGTTGTATTCACATATAATTGCCCAGGTTAGTGTTAGAATTTCTTTACCAGTATTAGTTTAAATTAGATAGTTTTATTTCAGTTAATTTAGTCCCATTTCCATCCATCCAAACCAATCCATTTAGTTATAAGGAAACTGGTCCTTTAAATCCAGTTGGAGTCACCATACCAAACGGAAAAGGAGCTGTCTTAAGGTCCCGACTGGGTGGTTTTCCCTGATGTTTGAAACAATATACAACAATTAATAGATCCATAAATATAAGGAGAAATAAACCCCCATAACATATATTTTTTATTTTATAATATATTTTAGTAGATTTGTTGTGATGAATCGCCCAACGGAATATACATGGGAATTTATAGATAAGATAATATCTACATCCAGGCTCCCTAATACTATGCATAATATATCACAAAAATGATCAAAACATGCTTAAACAAGACACCTTTCGCCAAACAATACACATTAACCCAAAAAATCATTATGCAATCCCCAATCATAATAAGTGATCACCAACACAAAAAACCCATGACTATATCCTAATGAGCAATGAAATGAGTGGAGGAGGTTCACACTCCCTCTAATAATGTAATGTTCCCAATTTTTAGCCTCAAGCTAAAAGAAACATTATAGTTTCCCTATTTTTATTATGTTGAATAAAATGGGTAAGGAGACCCCTTAACCCCCTTAGATGGAGAAATAACACCCCTTATGTGAAAGGAGGGTGAATAAGCAGCTGAATTAAGCACCTAAGGGTGTGAATATGATCTTGATCACCTTGGTTTGGTCATCTTTGACTAAGTCAACAGCGCTGCCCAAGAGGGTGTGGCTTGCTTGAGAAGACAGCGTAGTTTTGGAGGGAAAGGATTCACATGATGATAGAAACCCTAACAGGTGGGACCCATGGTGAGAGGAGTTCATCTGCTTTATATGGAGGATATGGAAGCCCATTTTCATTATGTATTAGCTTATCATTTTCGTTGGGTCTGCTAAGACCTGCATACCTGGGTTGTTTAGCAGGGTTGTAGTGTTCTTGAGCACAAGGGTGTTCCCGGTCGAGAATCCCTACCTCATCCTCAAGGAGGGAGAGGGTTTGAGCTACATTTCCTCATTTTGGCATTTGGCCCAAGCTAACTCCTTCAGTACAACATTTTCCTGTTGGGTAGAAAACGTTGTGTTGCTGGGTGCAGCAATAGAGGAACTCATAGAGTCATTATTTGGCTTATTCTTCAGTGGAGATCTTGTATATTCTTTGGAGGAGCAGCAGAGGAGACTCCCGGGCATAATTTTAGATCTTTGGCTCCAGGCCAACCATTCACCATTTCTCACAGTGCAGTCTAGGGCTGGAACTGCGTTATTTTCATGCAGGCAGTGTTGGGAGAGTTCATAGAGCTCATCGGGAGGATTGTTCTTAAGTAGAGGGATCAACCTTCTACTAAAGAGCACCATTGGAGGAGGGAAATCCATATTTTAGATCTGCCATAGCCTCATCATATGTATTCAGTGTTGCAATGACATATTAACCCTAGCAGTCAATTGTCACATTGTATTTTATCCGACATTTCTAGCAATCCCTTTCGGATTGACTAGAAATCTTGTATTGGAGCCCATCTTTCCATTCTTGGGAATTTATTTGTATCTTCCAGCCACATTACCATTTTTCATATATTCAGCAGCTGCTACTCTCATAGAGACAACACCGTCACTGCTCTCCGGCATTTTGTGTAGTTTCAACAACTCATGTATTTGATTGCTTGATCATTGGAGATTGGTTCTCATAGCTTGAGTGGCTTGTCCCTCATGATTTTATTGTATATTGCTACTGATATAATAATATATTTTTTGCTACATAACATTTCCCTCTTATGGTATATTCAGATTTGCAAGGTTTATGATTGTGTTCATGTATTACTGTAGGCTCTCTCTTTGAGCATTCTCTAAGGGACCTAGTTTGGGGAGATCTGAATAACCCATCTAGAGTCATTTCTTTGGGCTCAAATTCTGGAAGAGAAGTTTTTAATGAGTTAAAAAGGGTATCCAAGCCCCCTTTTAGCTTATTTTTGCATTACCTTCCTTATACAACGTCCTTGAGGACCCTGTTGCAGCAAATCTTGAAAACGGGATATTACAGTGGTATCAGAGCATCAATCTTGGCTTAGCCTGTGCACAAGATTTAATGCTATTAGAAAGAGGAGATTCTCTCCAAAAAGAGAATATTTACAGAGGAAACAAGAAAAGAGGAATGACGGAAGAGGAGGTCTCCCTTCTTCTTTTCCTAACCATGGAGGGTATCACTGAAGACCTTAAGGAGATAGAAAGGGAAAACTGGAGAGATGTTTTGAGAGGGTTTGTTGATGAAGCAAGCCCTAGTTGTGACCACTATGGGTGTGATAATTCAGCCACACATGTAGATCCACAACGCAGTTCATTGCCCCCTTGCACTACAGGGAGAAGGGAGGAAGAAGATGAGGCCATTGGAGGAGAAGCGCCACAACTAAAAGGTATGGCTCATGGCTGATAGTTTGAAAATTCTATTTCATGTTATCATGCAAATGTGGAATCATATGATGGACTCACTAAAGGGTTGGTGAGGAAATTTGATGAAAATCACTGTGAAACTCTATGTATCAAAACATCAAACACTTTGCACGCATTGGAGGGAACTATGAAACAAACTCCATTCCATATTTCTGAAGGGGATGTAAACATGTATGATGGCTTGCTAAGGGAAAAATCCCCATTGTGTGAAGGGCCCTCTTCCATTTGTGAAGTCATGGAGGTACTTCCTTCAAGAGATGACCAAGATCTAGGGTCTCTCCTTGATGATGAGGTATTCTTGTTTATTGATAGAGGGGATGAGCACAAGAAAACCAACAGCGTTGTCATACTAGGAGGAGATCCATCACCACATGAAGGTGAAAAGGGAGCCATTGATTCCATTAGAGGAGCCCTTGTGTCTTTACAAGGAGTTCCAAATATTTTTACACGTGGGAACCATGGCACAATTTCGGAGTTATATGTAGCAGTTATTGAGGATTGTGAGGTGGAGGAGGAAGAGAAGGATCAACGTCAAGGGATGATACACCCTTATCTATTCCGGAAAGTTTTTTCACAGGAGAAGGAGACTGTAAAGCGTGGTGAAGAGAGGGACAAATCAGTCCACTCATACATACAATCCACTTCTGAACTTGATGTCTCACTATATGGAGGCATTCCACTTGGGAGGCCACCTGATCTAGAATTGATGAGGGGCATATTGTCATTTGGTTCACCACTCTTGGATTCCGGAGAGGTGAAGACATTGGAGGAGTCTAGCACAGTGCAGAGAGTTTGGGGTAAAACCAAGGAGGGGGGAGACATTATTTCATTTTCAGTATCACCCACTTTCATCAGTTATACTGCACTGACAGAGTTTGCTACAGGGAAGGAGGATGGAATCTTCATGATGTAGGATGACTACTCCATAGAATTTGAGAGGACACTTCCTTTGAGGAAGGACTCTTTCACACATGGGAGTGGATGGAGGTCACTCATGCTTACTTTGACCCAGCTTGGGAGATTCCTTGTGGATGACAGCTTCTCATGGGAGGCCAAATTCCAAAGGACACCATCACTAATTGAGCATGAGCAGCTGCATTATGGGCATGGTATCATTTTGCAGGATGACTTTGGCATGGGGGATGTTAAAGTAGCAGGCAGCAGCATGAGGAGAGCATCACATTGCATATTACCAGCGCTATCTCTGGGGAGGATAGATATAGGTTGGAGGTCTCAACTCTTGGTAGAGTACTCCAAGGATCTAGGTGCATGCATGATTTTGGATGAACCAGATGGAGATGACAGGTACATGATTGATGGGGTGGTCATCTATACCGATGACAGGGTCTTCTTGACTAGAGATTCTAGTCTCAAGGAGAGACTATTACATGTAGTACATGAGGGCTTTCTAGCTATGAACTTTGATGCATATTTTGATTTGCTAGAGGAGTTCACTTGGGAGGAAATACAACATGATCTATATCAGCATATGGAGAGATGCATAGCCTAGATGGTTTTAGAGAGGTTGGCACAACCATTTCCCTACTCAGTGGAGGTGAGGGAGAGCATTCAGATGAGCCATTTCAGCTCAAGGACTAGAGTACATGGTAAAGAAGGTATATGTTCTCATTTTGATTTAAATTTCTTTAATTTATATGGGAAGCTTGATGAGATAAGGATGATCACATCTCCTTATGCTCCTTATTATGATTTACTTGTGGCCCATTGCAGCAATGGGAGTGGCTATTTTCATGATGATTTGTGGGGGAAGCCACATACTTCTTGGTGTGTACCAGTGGCATTAATTTGTATTTTCATGTTTCCATCTTATGAGATGTTTGTGGCAGAAAAAAAGTGGCTGGGAAAGCACTTGTTGTTTTTAGTTTTGATGTAGGTAAGAGGTGTACTGCATTGGTCCCATGAGTGGAGCAGTGACCCACTTTCTAGTTGTCTTATGACAGCTTGTTTTCATTGCATATTTTCTCCTTATATTGCTGATGTTTATACGTTCACAGTGAACACTACTGGGAGAGTGTTGTATATATTGGGACATCCCATTGGGAGCATGAATCTCCCCATTACACATGCTTAATATTGTAGGAGACACCATGGGAAAACCATGATTTCCACATTGCTACTTTTCTCTCCTTGTGGGAAAAACCACTTGGAGAACTTGAGGGGGCATTTCATGGCTGATTTTATTGATGGGGGAGCTTGGGCTATTATTGGAGGCCATACCATTTCAGCCCAAGGACATAGGAAGCCCCATGTGTACTACCAATGGAGAGAGGACCATCTTGGGAATCAAAAGCTCAACTCTCCATTCAGCCCCAACACATTGCATAAACCCGGGGTTGAGATTTTTATTTGGATGATAGCATGGATGAGAGGATCATCATTGGGGATACATTTTTCCCATGCATGTCATCACTCCCACCTCGAGGAGGCCATAGCACAGTAAGAAGGTTTCCCCCTACACCTTCTATCTTTTCATGGTGAGCACCATTCCGGTTTGCATACTTGGGAGGAAGCAATGGAGGTCAGATTCATTGCAGCATATCTTGAGCAGTGGTGGAGATTGTTGATGAGGAGGCCACAAGAGAAGAAGGGGGAGAAATTTTGTTCTCTCTATGCAGTTTCTTGAGGACAAGCAACATGTGGGAGGGGAGGATTATAATGTTCCCAATTTTTAGCCTCAAGCTAAAAGGAACATTATAGTTTGCCTATTTTTATTATGTTGAATAAAATGGGTAAGGAGACCCCTTAACCCCCTTATATGGAGAAATAACACCCCTTGTGTGAAAGGATGGTGAATAAGCAGCTGAATTAAGCACCTAAGGGTGTGAATATGATCGTGATCACCTTGATTTGGTCATCTTTGACTAAGTCAACAAAGCTGCCCAAGAGGGTGTGGCTTGCTTGAGAAGACATTGCAGTTTTGGAGGGAAAGGATTCACATGATGATAGAAACCCTAACAGGTGGGACCCATGGTGAGAGGAGTTCATTTTCTTTATATGGAGGAGATGGTAGCCCATTTTCATTATGCATTAGCTTATCATTTTTGTTGGGTCTGCTAAGACTTGTAGTGTTCTTGAGCACAAGGGTGTTCCCGGTAGGGAATCCATACCTCATCCTCAAGGAGGGAGAGGGTTTGAGCTCCATTTCCTCATTCTGGCATTTGGCCCAAGCTACCTCCTTCAGTACATCGTTTTCCTGTTGGGCAGAAAACGTTGTGTTGCTGGGTGCAGCAATAGAGGAACTCATAGAGTCATTCTTTGGATTATTATTTAGTGGAGATCTTGTATATTGTTTGGAGGAGTAGCAGAGGAGACTCTTGGGCATCATTTCAGATATTTTGCTCTAGGCCAACCATTCACCATCTCTCACAACACAGTCTAGGGCTAGAACTGCGTTATTTTCATGCAGGCAGTGTTGGGAGAGTTCATAGAGCTCATCGGGAGGATTGTTTGAGTAGAGGGATCAACCTTCTACTAAAGAGCACCATTGGAGGAGGGAAATCCATATTTCAGATATGCCATAGCCTCATCATATGTATTTAGTGTTGCAGTGACATATTAACCCTAGAAATTAATTGTCACATTGTATTTTATTCGACATTTCTAGCAATCCCTCCCGGATTGACTAGAAATCTTGTATTGCAGCCCATATTTCCATTCTTGGGAATTTATTTGTATCTTCCAACCACATTACCATTTTTCATATATTCAACAGCTTCTATTCTCATAGAGACAGCGTAGTAACTGCTCTCCGACATTTTGTGCAGTTGAAACAACTCATGTATTTCATTGCTTGATCATTGGAGATTGGTTCTCATAGCTTGAGTGGCTTGTCCCTCATGATTTTCTTGTATATTAATGCTGATATAATAATATAATGTTGGCCTCATAACATTTCCCTCTTATGGTATATTCAGATTTGCAGAGTTTATGATTGTGTTCATGTATTGTTGTAGGCTCTCTCTTTGAGCATTCTCTAAGGGACCTAGTTTGGGGAGATCTGAATAACCCATCTAGAGTCATTTCTTTGGGCTCAACTTCTGGAATAGAAGTGCTTAATGAGTTAAAAAGGGGATCCAATCCCCCTTTCAGCTTATTTTTGCATTACCTTCCTTATACAACGTCCTTGAGGACCCTGTTGCAGCAAATCCTGAAAAAGGGATATTGCAAATAACATGTTTTATATTCACAAGGGAGAAGAGGGATAAAATGGAACCAAATTATAAAACTTAATTTATAAAATACAAAAGGAGAAGAACACTAAGGAAATGTAACATAAAATTCTAATAAGCATAACGTATATTTGATCAATGAATGTGCTATAAAGAGAATGGTTAAGTATAATTAAGAGAAGAAAATGTGACCTAACCACTAGAGGAAACCACTTGGTATGATACCCATACATTAAGGATAATCACTTGTATGTTAACATTATAAATTTACAAATACTCTTGAGTGTTTATTTATAATATACACATCACTCAAGATATAGGGCACACCCTCGCCCCCTGCCAAGAGAAATAATGGCCCCACATAATTACTAGGTTGGTCTTAACTAGAAACACAAAACTACAGAATAACATAGTGAGGTCATTGATGGCCATATGATAAGATTACATCATCGTTTCAACAAGTGTTACTAATTCGAGAGAATTCCTAACTATATTTTTTTTTTAATCTAACCCACGAGGAATTGAACATTGAATCTGTTGATTTACAATGACTTAGGAACAAGGCGATTACAAATTGAGCTAAACACCGTGGCCGATTAAGTATCAATGGAGAACTATAAGAAGAATTAGATGGAGATTGGAGAAGAAACACCAATCAGTTGAGCATTCAATTTTTTTTGGAAATCAATCTCCAGAGTAGGAACATTCAGTTTCTTGTGGTGATTCAGTGAGGTTGAAGTAGTGAGAGAGGGGCAGAGATAGTGAGGCCGGAGGAATATTTTCTAGTTTCAGTGAGTAAATTGCAGAGAGGTAGTGATTTCCATATAGAGGTAGTGCAAAACCCTCTAGAGGAGATTTCCATTTTCCTGGGGAGAAGGAGAAATTTTGAGCCAAAAGCTGGGCAGAGGGTCTAGAGGCAAAGAGTATTAGTTTCCCAAAAAGAAGCTAACGAGATAGTTAGAGGAGACGCAATTACGAGATTGTGGCATGTAGTAACTGCATAGGATGATTTAGTGACTGCGCAGAGGGAGCAAGGAGTAGCTAATTTCGAGTTGAGGTCAATGTCAGATCGCCTTTTAGAGTGAGAAATTATTCTCACTAGTTATTATTTTCCAGTTTATCTCTGTTTGGATTTCCAGTTCGGGCATCCATTATTTGTACTTGGGTTTTTTCGACTGATTAATATCAAAACCCTCATCCTCTGCGTCGGTTTTCCCAAGTTTTGTTTTTCGTGGGAATTATTCCAAAAATAACGGTGTCATATTGTGTTTTTGCATCTATTTATTCCATCATTTTTATTTCTTTCCCAATATTTATTTTTTGAAGGTTGCAGTGTATTTGTTTCGATATTTTCGCTAGCACACAACAAATAATTTGTTTAATTTATTTATCAAATAGAAGAAATAATATTAGTTTTTGCAACATGATTTAGGGTCTCTAAATTTTCACATGGTATCAAAGTGAAAATTGTAAGCTAGAGAGTTCAGTAGCATAAGGGAAGAGGAATTTCATAGCTTTACGTAAGTAGCGGTTCGAAAATCTCAGAGGTAGCGTAGTACTTTGGCCAGGAGGGTCAATATCTTGAGTAAAATATGATTTCTCTCAGAGAGTGACAAAGAAGTCGGATTTCTCCAGTTTGAGAATTACGAGAGGCATAGGGAGCAACCATTATTTTCCTTGCAGAGTAGATCTCTAGCTGGACATAATATTTTGCAGAAGTTGCTAGGGAAAAATAATGCCAGAAGGAATAAAGAACACACACTGAGGGAAAATTTTCCTCAAGGGACTTCTAGCTTCATAACTTTGATTTATCTTTGTAGATCATCAGTCGTTGTGAGCAAAATTAATCACTCAAGAAGGGAGTGTGTATATCCTAGCAAAAAATGATCAAAAGAGAAGAGGAGGTTTTTGACTTGTTTTTTGATATGGAATCATCTAGGTTGCGAGATCAGGATAGGTTGGATGGAGCATCCAACTATATGATCTGGAAGGCAAGGATTTCCTTCCTTTTGGATGAATACAATCTCAAAGAATACATCGATAACGTGGTGGTTGTCCCCACGAATCCAAATCAGTTGAAGGCATACAAGAAGGAGATGGAAAAGGAAAAGAGACTGATCCTCGATGGAGTTTGAGATCATGCGGTATCTCACATAGTGGCTTTGGGCACAACCAAAGATATGTGGGACTCTTTTTCCATGCTATACTAGGGACCTTCTGAGAAATATAAGATGCAAACGGATGAAGAAAGGGGAGCACATAGAACCCTTCCTTACCAGGATTAAAAAAATCCGAGATGAGTTGGGAGCCGTAGGATCAACACCACAACCTTCAGAGCTAGGGCGTGTATATCTCAATTTTATCTCTAAGGAGTGGCACGTGTTTTCCCAAAGAATTTTGGGTAGAGAAACATTGTAAAGGTGGGATAAAATGTGGGCAAACTTGTAGGAGGAATATTTGAGGTGAGATTAGATGAAGAGCACCATCACTGGCAGTAGCAGCAATAGTGGATCGAAGTAGGTGAATGAGGAGGAGAATGTGGCCCTCACATCAAAGGGTCCCAGTCAGGGACAAGGGGAGAAACATAGGAAGAAAAAGGACTTATCTAAGGTTGAGAGCTTTTAGGTGTAGAGAGCTAGGCCACTATATTTCTCAGTGTCCTCTCAAAAATAAGGAAAATTAGGAGAAGCAAGACCAGAAGCCAGATTCCATAGAGATCAATAGGATATCCTCCAGGATGGAGGAATATTTCGCCATGTTTGTAAACATCCCTCAAGGAGTGAGGTGGGGTGACATGGTTTTGTAGCCCTAGAGTACTATAGGTTGGGAAAGATTCTTGAGGAGGTCCACCTCTTGAATCAATACGTTGATATGGGAGCCCAAAATACATAGTAGGAGGATGGACCAGTGGAAGTTGGTGTAGTCATATGCCAAAGTGAAAAATGAAATGGCTAGTAGGAGTCAGATACTAGGCAACACAATGCAGAGTTGGCGGTAGTGCAGTTGGCACAATGAAGAGTTAGTAGCAGCACAGAGGATTTAGTGACAAAGCAGAGACTAGTAGCAGTTAGGACTCGGGTGAAAGATGCATCATAAAAAACATAAATGGTTCAGTATTTTCAATAGTTCTTCATTGCAATAGAAAAAAATGAGAGGGAGTTGTAGATGTTGCAGTCATAGCACCAACAAATTTTTAATGCACATGCAGTGTTGGAAGCAGTTCAACAGGGTTAGCAGAAACACAGATGCAATGCATATAAGAGTTACATAGTAGTGGTGGGTAGCAATAGCCATACATTAGCAACATGACAAGAGATGGTGTAGAGACAATGACTTGTAGTAGCAGTTTCAGTACTATAACACATTCCTCTCTAAGAGGGAGTCTTGTTTTTTGTAGCAACAGATGTGTTCTAGCCATGATATTTGGCAGAGAGGCTAGAATACATGTATTCTCCAAAACCCAGAAATAGTTTTTGGAAATTCCACCTAGAGACGACTTAATTAGATTAATTAGTGAAATAACTTAGGGAATATGATTAATTAATCATAATTAATTAAGTCATGCTTAAAATGTTCTAGAAAAGTATATGGATATATTTCTAGTTAATCCTATCCATTGATTAAGATTTAATCATGGACATTGAAGTCTCAACGAAGGATTATAAGAAGAAGTCGATGGGGGTTGGAGAAGAAACACCAAATCAGTTGCGAATTTTATTTTGCTAGGAAAACATTCTCAAGACTAGCAACATTCAATTTCCAGAGGTGATTAAGTGAGGTTGAAGCAGTGAGGGAGGGGCAAAGATAGTGAGGTCAGAGGAAGCTTTTCCAGTTCCGGTGAGTACATTGCAGAGAGGCAGTGATTTCCATAGGGAGGCAACATAGATCCCTCTTGAGGAGATTTCCATTTTGCCTGGGAGAAGGAGAAATTCTGAGCCAGAATATGGGCAGAGGTTCTAGAGGCAAGGAGTATCAGTTTCCTAGTAAAAAACTGATGAGACAGTGAGACGAGACATAATTCCGAGCTTATGGGACACAGTAGCTGCGTAGGCTGACATAGTGACTGTGCAAAGGGAGTAAGGAGACGCTGAATTCAAGCTGAGGTCAGTGTCAGATTGCCTATGAGTGAGAAATTATTCTCACTAGTTATTATTTTCTAGTTTATATCTATTTGTATTTCTAGTTTGGGAATCCATAGTTTTTACTCATATTTTCAGTACTTGTTAATGTCAAAACCCTCAGCTGTTGCACCATTTTTCCCAAGTTGGGTTTTTTTGGGGACTTAGTCGAAAAATAATGGTGTCATATTATGTGTGTGCATATATTTATTCCAACATATTTATTTCTTCCACAATATTTGTTTTGTGAAGGTTGTAGTGTATTTGTTTCGATATTTTCCGTGGCACACAACAAATAATTTGTTTAATTTATTAACAAATAGAAGAAATAATATCAGTTTTTGCAACAATATTCGGGTTCGCTGAAATTTCACGCATTAATGGCGATGAGTGTGATGCTTAATCCATACACTTATCATATTCACATCAATATATAACAATTATGTAATATATCATTATATATATTCAAATTTGTAAGCTATTTTTTTCCTTTTTTTTTTTAAAGTGCATCTTATAATTACAGAAAATATTTGCAATAAAAATTGCAAAAAGTGGAAGAGTATATATAGTGGACTTCATAAACTCTTCACAAGAGAAAATAATTCGTAAATAAAACTACAATACTCTAAATGATCAAAATAGTTGGCATCTTTAATAAAAAAAGCTTTTTTTTTGTTTTTTGTTTTTTTTGTTTTTTGTTATTATTATTATTTTTTTTTTTCCGAAAGTTGAAGACACACCTCATTCTTCCATAAATCATTGAAAGTAGAAAATTCTAACCTCCTTCTCAAAAAATAATTCATACTTAGTCTCCATAACATGAATAACATCCACAGGAAATTCCAAATTCCAAAGAAACAAGAACAAGAGCACGGCCATCGGCCGAAAAAAAAATGTGTTGATGCACTCTACTATGAAGTGGTATTAGATGATGATCCTCAAACCAACTCCAAAAAATATTCATAAATTGGAAATCCTAGAATATGTGCTTAAAAATATCTAAGTTTTGACAAAATAGGGCATAGGCCATCTAAGAGAGTAACCTTGGCCAACCTAGCCTTATATGGGATCCCTTGATAAATGATAAGCTAAGAAAAAATCCTCAACTTATAAGTAAAGTGTACATCCCAATACAATTTGACAATGTCACACCCAACTGTCTTGTGGGGATTTAGATACCCATAAAGTATTAAGAACTAAGGAAAGAGAGCATCTCAAATAAAGTGTTGAGTACAAATGGTAGGAGTCATATTATTATAGTGAATGACTAAAGCTCCATCCCTAATCCCTCCAAATGGGCCCATGCATACCAATGTTTATCCTAAACAACTTGGATTTTGATGAGAGCATGTAAATCCATGATCAAGGGAGAAATAATAGTAAGGAACACATACTCCTAAGATATGGGGCCTCTAATCATTCTAGGAGCTTGAATAAGTAAAGCTTGAATGGAGCTTGAATTTATTATTTAATTTTCCAACTAACCATATGTGCACCTCTTTATGGTTTGGAGTTTTGATTTTAAATGTGCTAATCTTTCAATATTTATACCAAAAGGCATATGATCAATAGTGATGAAAATTTACATCTAACTCACAACTCGAGTCTATGATCCACATTTTCACTTTATTTTTTTCCTTTTGATTTGATTTTTTTTTTTTTGTCAAAACAAAAAAACGTTGGTTTCTATTAATAGAAACAACCCAGTCCATATAGTGCAGTACATGTAATCAAACATGTTAAAAAATAACTTGATATATATCTATCATATGACATATACACATTATCATCTAAAAATATATTATATCTCATGCATCTTTCATTTAAGTTTGAAAAAAAAATATAAGAGTCTAAGACATTAAACAAAATAACAAAATCTGAATGGATTATCAATCTTCAGATCAAGAAACTGAAATAGAGATGTAAAATATGCAACCATAAATAGAAACTCATATTTCAATTTCCCCCTCTTCAACAATGATATCTTCAACACATAACCTGTAGTGTAGTGAACCTGCAATAACCAACAATCCTTTATTTGATAATCCATCTTCTATTGAATTTAGTTCCTTGTAAATATGCCTAAATGATATATCAAGAAAAGGACAATTTTAGAAGTTCTATGTGATCCAATCAATTTTCCAAATTAGGAAGTGGAATTGAATCCCTCCCATTGATAAATTCGATAATAGCTCTAGAATTACCATAGTTAGAGATACTTCCCAATTGGTTTTTCCTTACAAAAAAAAAATTATGCCAAAGGGAAAAGAGCTTGGATCCGATATTCATTCCTTCCACCCATACCAATACAATATAAAGTGTCACTTTGGGTTGATTCTCAACCAAGCTCCATAACCAAAATTTCCGTCTTGGATTGTGCCATCGGAAAAGTCAGTTGGGAAAGCCACCTGCAAGTGATGAGATGTCAATATGGAAGGTTTACCAAAAAATTTGTTTCTCTTTCTGTTTGACAACCAAACATATATACAAGAAAAAATTCTAAACATATTGAAAGGTTTGTTCTTGAAGATCAGGGAATTTCTAGCCCACCAAATCAGACTCCCAAAAAACATATAAGGGAAGCAATTTGTATTTCCCCTTCCTGTTGAACCACCATTGGTAATATGACTTAAGGGAGTCAAAGTTATGAATCTGTTGAATTTGAACATATTCTAAAACTCTCGACCACACCTCTTTGGTCACAGGGCACTGAATGAGAAAGTGTAATATATTTTCTTGTTCATGTCTATACAATGAACACCGATCGGGACGTTGGAATCCCATGTTACAAATGTCATCCAAGTTATACTTAATTTTTCCAAGAAAGCCACATGAAATGATTATCTTCAAGGGCATATCCCAACCCTAAGATTTCTTGTACCAAAACTTACCAATCCATGTGTTAGGGTCCTATAATTTATAGAATCATAAGGTGATTGAATATTTTCTCTCAGTCATATCAACTTGTAAATAATATTACATTTTGTAAATGATTTAAAAATAAGAAGAAGATATAAATATAGGTAAAAAAAAATGAAAAGAGGGTATATGAAAAGAAAATAAAATAGAATAAAATAAAATAAGAGAATAAAAAATGATGATGAAAAGAACCCCGTGAAAAGAGAAAAAACAAGTGTGAAAGTGATGCAAATTCAAATGCTACTAGAAGAAAAAGAGTTGTGTTTTGAAAATAAATTAGGATTTTGTGTGCACCTTGTTTTAAATTCCACAACCATAAATTATTGTTTGAATCATACAATATAATCATGGTCAAACACGTTTAATTTTTTTTTATTAGGCTAGAGAACAATTTAGCCAAACTATTTAAACTTGGCTAAAAATAGGTAAGTAGATGAAGAAATTAGTCCAATTATTTAAGATGGATCAATGAGGTAAATGAGTAGGTTATAATAAAGGTTAGAAAATTTCCCCTTCAGATAAAAAAATAACAAGGGTTGCACATTTAAATGCACACTTAGTTAATGAAAAATAAGATTTAGTTTAGGAAAAAAATAGAATGAAGAGGAATAAAAATATAATAGTTTATATTTTGTATCCCAAGTAGTGGCGCTTATTATAAAGTCCATAAAATAAAAAGGATTTTTTCGTGTGGCGGATAATTATCGCGCGTGATCCTATGCTTAGATCACCCTCCATTCAAATCGACAGCTCCAAGTGCCTTTAGCCCCCCTGCCCTTCCTACCTTTATCGACCGGGGGGGGGTTCGAAAAATGGTTTTTCCCCCTCTGGCCCCACCTAACGTGTCACTCCCTCACTCTTTAGAACCCCACCTTCCACATACCACATACTGCTCCTACCCCCCTCTGAAAACCATCAAACTACTCCCCTTTCCTGCCAATGTTCCCCACGCCCTCACCACCTATCCTTTAACGACATCTATCTGATATTTTCCTTACCTTTTACGCATTAAATTTTTCCCTAAATTATTGTTTAAGCCTCCTAACAATCCCCCGTCCCCAAAAAATTTCTTTTGTAACCATAAAAGCCTCATGATCTTCTCCTTTGGTACCTTTTTCCTGTATTATACCCTCTCAGATCATATCTGCTCTTTCTAAATTTCCCTCACACAGTAAAAGCATCTTGAATCCGAACAAACAAACCAGAGTGCAACTGTGAAAGAATCATTGTTGTCACCAACCGTCAACTGCCAACAATTTCCCAGTAAATACACCATTGTAAACCTCTTTTCTACTACTTGAATTTTCAACAATGCCTCCAAAGGGAAAAAATAACGATAATTCTAATATGCCAATGATCCCTCCTGCAATTGATCTCTACCACATTCCCCTGGCTGACAGAGACTATAAAATCTCACAGCCAAAGTGTGAATTTGATTTATTCAAATTACACTACTGGCTTAGAGATAATTGCCTTGACCAGAGTGATGAGATTGGGCTCTCGAAATCCCCCTTTATATGTTTCCTCAAACCTATCATTTCCCAGAGTTTATCCTCAAATGCCAAGCTTGTTATTTTCCAAGCCATAAATCCATTGTAGCTCAAAATGGTGAATTTTTGTTTACAATAACCCCTGAAGCAATCAATCAAATGTTGCAGATCCCCAAGAATGATTATACAATGCCTTTCTCTTTGGAAGCTCTAAATGAACTATTTCAAAAGTTAACTTTTTCCCAAAGAGGTAGGATTTTCGAAATATTCATGGATGCCGAATTACCAAAGAAAAAATCACCATATCCCTCCATTTTTCCAGGCAAGGCTAAGAAAATCATCTCCATACTCTCGTGTTTGCTAGGATATTATTCATATGAATGGATAAATGAACCTATTTTAGGTTTTCTGTCCATTTTATCCACTGAAGAAAAGCACTTTGTAATTTTTAACCTCAACCAATTTCTTGCTGATAACATCCATCAAAAATTCCTTAAGTTTAAAACTGAAGGAATTTTCAAGTATGCTTATGTTTAGATTTACATGTTTCTATTTTTTTATGCAAACAAGTTTCCAAATTCACTACAAAAGCTGAATGAATATGGAAATCGAAATTCAGTCATTTTTTGGACTTCCTTAGTGAGGAAGAATTTAGAGGAACACAACTTCAAATAATATATTGATCAATTTATCCATCCAGCCACATGTTTATTTAGTAGTGATGAAGAACTTAGGGTCAGTGATGATATTCATAATATTTTACACCTCAGTGAATAGACTAAGAAAGGTGAACGATACTTGTACCAGAATTACACTAAAATAAGTGTATGGGTGTGAGCTCCTACCCTACAAGCTGCCCAGATATCTCCCAATGAGAATTTTTGCATTTTAATACATCAGAGAAATGCTAAATTCAGATGAAATCCACTTTGTTTCAGCAAAAATGAAATCACAGTTTAGGATAAAGACTCAGATTGGACCCTTTATTTGCAAAAGTAGGACAAGAGGTGAGGAGGCAAACATCCTCCTAAAATAGATGAAGTTTCCCTTAAGCTTCACTTGGTCATATGAATCATTTGGCACAATTTCTAAGCTAAGGGTGGAAAAGAAAACTAATCCTTATGTTCATACACAAAGACTTGAAATTGAAAAGTACATGAACCAGGCTGAGTGGGAAGAAAAAACCTTGCAAGAAGCAGAGCAACAAATTTTGTATACATCAAATTCACAGACTCCCACACCTCAGGAAAAAGCAGAGAAACAACCAAGGGAGGAAGACTCTCATTGAGTCACAGAGTTTTCATCCAAAGAATTCAATAATTATAGGAAGAAAGCAAAGTCTAATCCTAAAATAAACTTTTCAAAAGAGGAGGAAGATAATACTACTATAATACTGAAGGGTCCACACTCTTTGCAAAGTCAGATAACTTCTTTGTTGGATCTCTAGCACCTTCAGTTTCACAAGGTAATCCAGACATAGCTCAAATATCAGGATTGATCCAAGGAAAAATAAAGACAAGTATATTTGATAAGTATAAAGAGATAAATAAGAAAAATGAACTTCTCAAAGTCGACACTTATGATCAGTTCTGGAAACAAACTACAACAACCCAACATAGGCTCTTGTCATCCTTTGACACCAAGAAAGGAAAAATGAAGATGGCATTCTTGCTGGCACAATTTCCCCATCCTTAATATGTAGTTGATTATAAGAAGACTACATTGGAATTTGATGCAAAATATGTCCATCCTATTGATCATATGGATATGCATAGGCAGACAGGGGAAATGACATGTTCTACATTGATAAACACTGAAATGATTTCTTCCAAATTAAAAGTTTCCCTCACCAATATCCAGTCCCAGTTGAAGATTGAATATATCTCTTCTTTAGAAAAAGATAATAAAATCAAATCCTTGGAAGAGTTGGTCATTAATATAGGATATGACCCAGCCAATGTTAAGGCAGTTGAATAATTGATCAAGAAGAAGAATGTTGACATTGCAACACTCAGGAAACAGTTTAAATTGTTAGCAAATAAGTATCTGCAAACCCAATAAATAGGGGAGACAAAGTGCCAAAAATAAGACATGCTCAAGCTAATTATGGATAAAAATGCGCAAATAAGAAACATGAAAGCAGAGATGGAAAAGCTAGTCAAGGAAAAATAACAGAATTCACACCTAGTTGTAGTCCCACTTGATGCAATACCTATTACAATAATAGCACAAACAAGAATGGCTACTGCAACTACAACAGGGGTTTCTACATAAACAATACCCCCAACACAAGAATTAGATGCTACTGGAAAATTGGTAAAATCTATGGAGAACATGTCCATACAAGGAGAAGAAATAAAAAGGTTACAAGGATAGGTAAAGGCCCTACAAGAGCAGAAATCAAGGATTAAGACCTCACATCTAGCTGAAGTACATAAATCCCATAGCCTCACCCAAAGGCTACAACAGTTGGGGAAGGAAACTACCATGGCTCAAACCTTAGACCAAGCTAAGGAAAATATATGGATGGATATCAAAAAATATATGGCAAAAATCTATCCACTAATATGGATTATTTAAAAAAATGAGCTAATTAAGAAATCCAAAGAAGTCATTGAACAAATTGGAGGAAAGATGGAAGAAAAACCAATTGAATCCATTTTTATTATCAAATTTCTCAACTCCAAAAATAGGTATGAGTTAGAAGAATTGGGGATTGAGGACATAATTCAAACCATACTAGAAATCAAGAAAGTGTTAACCAATAAAAATCTCATGATGTAATTGGAGGAAAAATGTCAAGTTATGAAAATTGGTGTCCAGAGGTTCTTTAACAAGTTGGAAGTGCTGAATAAGAAATTAATTCCAATTTTATTAGTGCTAAATGAAAAATTAATCACTTTGTATGATTACAACTAGAAATTGGTGATTGTTGCTAAAGATAGTTCCAAATTTGTGGGGATACAAGGGAGCATCACAAGTAAATATTTCCTACAGACTCTAGAGTATGATTTAAATATCCAGCATGAGATCAAACACATTTTTATTACTAAGCCCGCCTTTACCAAATATACAGAGGTAGATGAAATTTACAGAAAGTTACTCAAGTTGTCCATCCGAAGTGAAGAGAGGTGGGACAAATTATGTGAGTTACTTGATTGAAAAATTGATTCTATCTTCAGTAGCAGGACCAACAACGCAACAAAGATAAAAGGACATATCAACAACAATCTCCTTCAAAATAGGGCCAACAATCCCAGCAGTTAAAACTTATCCTATATTTTTGTAATACAAGATGTAATTAGTTTAAGATATTCCTAAAATGCATCCTGACCTGTTATGACAATATATTTTGCAATTAAACTTACAAATATTTCTCATTTCGAAGTATGAAGGGTTGATCTTTGCGTCCAAGAAGACTATTGTATATTTTCAAATTTTAGCGGACTGATCAGTAATAAAGAAGGATCTTTCACAGGATTCTTACGTTAAACTATTGGTGAAGTGCATCTATCATTGTTTATGTGTTTACTTTTTTTGTTTACCATGCTTATGTATGTTATTAATCTGAATTATTCAATAGAAAGAACGCATTTTTTTAATGCACACTCTATTTCTGGCTTTGAATAATTTAAATGTTTTCAACTAAAATTAAGTAAATGAATTCTTAATTTTTCTTTACTTAATGGAAATCCATTCACTTCATTTAAACCTATTCACTTCATTTAAACCTACAAAATCCAATTAGTTTGACTACCTTGCCCTGTGAAATCACTTTATAAAAGCTGAAGCAGATCCATGTTCTAAGTCATAGATTCCATATCCCAATGGTAATTTAAACATTAATCAACCAAAAAATCAAAATCAACCAAACAAACATATAATTTTCATAACTAGCATAATATCTTAAACCAAACAAATCTAAATCTTACAGAGAGATCCCTCTCTGAATTTGGAAGGGCTAGATCCCAGCTTCCAAAGTGGTTTTGTGGTTACCTCTGTAATTTCTCTTGCAACCTCTGAAATTATAATGTTAACACCATGGTTTGACCCTGAATGAGATGTATTTATATATATATATATATATATATGAAACCCTCAATGCTTCCTTTTGCATATGTCCCTTCCAAACTAATTCACCCCCTTTACTTTCTAATTAGTCCAACACATTGGAGATCCTGTATAAATTGATGCCACACCTCTACACATACCCCTGATAAATGAAACTATTTTGCATTACTTCATAATGGATATTGTAAAGAATTGTACCACCGGATGATCGCTTGATCCAAGTAGAAAAATACTTTTACATGCAAAGTGTTTATAATCCCAATAGAAATGATATGTGCAAACCCAGCTCTAATAATTGATCAATTTTGTTCAAGATCATGTTTCCCTTTCCAAATTACCATTGTAACTTATCAAAAAACCATCTACTACCTTTGTGTAAACTATGCCAAATGCATGAACAACTCATGACATCAATCTCTGCCCTTCTATACCATTCCAAAATGCCCTTACATTATAGATATTTATCCAGGATAATATCCTGCCATAATCCACTGCCAAAGAAATACCGCAATACGATTTTTGTTAATAAAGCCTCATCATAGGTCTTCAAATATAGTATACCCCACCCACCTACATATTTTCCTTTTGTAATAGCGTCAAACAGAATTAGGTGAAATTTACACACCCCCCTGGTTCCCGACCAAAGGAACTTAGCCATGATAGAATTGATCTTCGTAATGATATTTTCCAGAATTTAGAACAAATGCATCCAACATACTGATATTTGTTGTAAAAAATATTGGATAAGAGTATACCTACCACCCATGGATAACCAACAGTGCATCCAAAAAGATAATTTATTCTGAAACTTATGTAAAATCCAATTACAGTCCATAATCCTATATTTTTTTGGCTTCAATATGAATCCCAAATATGTGAGCCCGATCTCAACGTGCACAACTTTTACACCAAATAACTTGGAAATTTTGTTAATGATCACTAAATCTGTAGACGAATAAATCAAAAGTGATTTTCTCCCATTCATATTCAAGCCCGATGCTGCTCCAAATCCTCTTATAATGGAATGTAATGTCCTCCGTTGTTCCCAGGAAACCTAACCAAATTTAAGAACATCATGAACAAAAAAAAGTTGAGTGACAGAGACAAAACACGATACCTGAAAACCATTAAAATAACCCTGCATTTGATCCTCCCTAATCTTCATGCTCATCCTGTCCATGAATAAAATGAAAAAAAAACAGAGACAAAGAACAACCTTGTCGAAGTCCTCTATTCTTTGATGGAAAACCATTTATCAATACAAAAAATTTAACAGAAGATACACATGTCATTATTTACTTTACATTGACCATAAAAATCCCATTCTTGATTAGGATCAGTGTTAGATAGGACCAATCTACACTGTCATAGGCTTTATTCAAGTCCAGTTTCATAATCAATGCCTCTTTCTTCTTAAAATGGATTGATTGTATACATTCCTATGCAGTGGATACATCATCCTATATTTTGTACTTGGAAAGGAACCCAAACTATTCTGGAGTGATGTTCTCATACCAGGTTTCCTTAATCCTTCCAAAAATGACATTGGAAATGAATTTATCTGTGAAGTTTCAAAGGGAGATTAACCAAAAATTTGAAAAATAAATTAGATGAGAGGTTTTGGGGATGAGTGTTATGAATATGGAATTAATCTACCCAAAGACATGGCCACAAGTGCAAGCTTCCTCTACCATATTTAGCAGATCCTATCCCATAATCTCAAAGAAGTGAAAAAAGAGTTCTACCTTCCAGCCATCTAGACCCATACACTTGCCCTTTGCAAATTAATTTAGAACCCTTGATATTTCATTCATAGTAACAGGTCCATACAAAGTTGAATTCAACTCATCCAAGGACATACATGTGAAATTACTTATCCCCCAAATTTGATCCTCAATATTGATGTCGTCCCCCCCAAATACACACCTTAAAAATATCTAACAACCTCCATTTATATTTTCACAGTGTTATAGACTCTACCTCCCTCCATCGATTCCATTTCCCAAATAGATTTCTCTTCCTCCATTGATTGGAAAATTGGTGAAAAAATCATGTATTTCGATCTCCTTGTTTAATCGAGATGGCTTGAATTTTCAACCGCTAGTAGGCCTATTGGAATTTTAATATATTCCTTTTTTATTTTCAAGTTCCTACATTCTATATAAATGGACAAGGGAAGAGTATATTGGATTCGTAATATTTCCCAATCATTCCATCTCTTCATCAATTATCTATAAATACCTCTTTATCTTTGATTTTTTTGTTTGCTCCCACTTGTTAACTTCCCTCTTTAGATGATTTAGTTTTCTTGAAATCAAATCCATTTCCAAGCCCTCCCAAAAAGCTTCAACACATGTACAAATATCCCACACCAGTGTATTAAAATCCTCCACTGGTAGCCAAATTCTGTTAAATTTAAAGGGAATTCTCCCGCACATTTCCTTCCCTCTCCATTGCATGATGATCAACGAATGATCCAATAATTTACCCCGGGAGACCCAAAACCTAATATTTCCTAGAATCTCCAAGATATTATCATGCACCATAAACCTATAAAGTATTTTCCCAATGTGCTCCCATCCAAACCTATTGTTATTCCAAGTTGGAACTAAAGGATATGGTGGAACATCCACAATGTGGTTTTTGTCCAAAATTTCTCTAAGTCGATTACCCAGAGGATCTGATCTACTTCTCAAACCCCAAATTTCTTCTGCGAAAAAAGTGACACTAAAATCCCTACAATATTCAAAGACCCAATCTTCAATATACCACATCCATCCATCATATTCCAAAATATCAATCTATCTCGACATGGAGCATAAAGATTAAGGAATTGCAGTCGACAATGAATACCCCTTATGTAACTAGATAATAATATACCTATGAAAAATTTTAAAGTTTCAAACTTCACCCAACAAGGGTCCCCAAGCACCACCAAGCCATCAGAGAGGCCACAAGAATCAACTGCAACCAAGTACCAACTTAGACGAATGGAAAAAAAGTAATGTATTTCTCTATCCTTTGGTGCCATGGTTTTCTAAATGAAAATACTAATGGGTTGCACAAAGTTGATATGATGTTTCAGGGATAATTTTTTCGAGGCATCCCCCAACCCCCTCAGATTAAGAGATATAATTTTCATTTTGATGCCCCGTTAATGGGCATATTTTCTTAAGCACCCGTGAATCTTCTGATGAAATAATGGTAATATCCTGAAGGTTGTTGTATATTCCAAAAGCCAGCGATTTAGCAGTTGATTTCCCATGGAAATGTCAGCTATATCTACCCCCACACCTACAAACAATGATATTCAAAGTTGAACCAGGGCTAATGGATATAATATGATGTGGATCTTCAAATTATGAGTAGAGAGAGACTGTTATGAATATAATTAGTATAAAAATAATAAATGTAAATATAAATACAATAATAATAATAATAATTAATAATTAATTAACGGATAGTTAGTTAGTTAGTAATGAAGAGGCAAGTCTTAGAGACGTGACCATTCATGAAAGGGCACCTCCCTAGGTATATAAGTGGGCCCTCAATGTAAACATTACACACATATTTTATACATTCAACAATTCTTATATACAATTAAAACTTGTCAAACGATGAATACTTACATATTTTAGTTCTTTTCAAATATTCCACTGCGTATAAGAGCCATGTTCTCTGATCCTGTCCATTGGCCATTAAAATCTTTGCCAACATATTTTTCGTCACGATCAAGCGTTTCTCTACAAATTTGGAGTTTCTTTGTCTCGCCATCAGGCCTTTGGCCATATAGTAAAAAAAAAAAGAACATTAAAAAAAGAAAAGAAAACAAATAATAATAATAATAATAATAATAATAATAAAGGTAAACTACCCAACCTCGACTTAGCAGGTTGCCAGTCTAACCCTCCTGCACACCCAACCACTAAATGCATCCCTAACTTCATTGTTGTGGTTTATTTCATGCACATTTGACTAACCACCTGCAGCAACAAAACTCATATGGTCGCAACTGCTGAGATCAAAGACTGTGTCACCCATCACACCCAGCGTCATCTCAACCTGAAACTCAAATTAAAGCCTTCAACCATCACCATCTACCAGAATATTTCCAAAGCTATGCAACAATTCTACAAGCCACCAATCCACTGTAAAATCATGATTGTGTCATTCACTTGTCTAACCTGTCGAATTCCCCTCATATTCACCCTCCAAATTTTAGTGTATCAAACACGTTCTTGTGGGTATCTGCGACTTAAGGATTCATGACCAATTGCTCAAGTTGTAACCTTTCAAGGCTTGGTGACCAATCAATTAAGGCTTTGATAATTGAATTAAAAAAGTAAAAAGTCCAAACACTGCACCCATTAAAGTGATAAATTATCATGTAATTCAAAAAGGGTCATTTTAAATAAATAAACAAATATTAGAAATATATATATATATATATATATATATATTAGAGAGATTACCTTTATCCCTAATCTCATCCCAAATAAAAATAAAAAATGAAAAAGAAAACATTTTTTTTTTAAAGAAAGAGTTCATAAAAAAAATTCCAAAATATATTGAGAAAAAATAAAAATAAAAATATTAAAAAAAGGGAAATTAATATAAAAATAAATAAATAAATAAGTGGATATTTTAAAAAAATTATGAAGTTAGTAAAAACATATATATTTGTATATCCTCAAAGCTCATATAAAAAGGAAAGAAATTAGTCAAGATTAATTCCACACAACAATCATTATTTTGGACTAGATGTCCATTTTGTAAAATAGAAATTGGGTATAAGTGGATTAAAAAAAATTGCAATTTATGTTGTCCAACATGTAGGCAATTATTTAGTACAAAATAACGTCAATATAATGAACATATTTAAATGAAAATATTAAAGGAATTACTCACAAAACTACAACAAAATAATGAAGCATCATAAAATAAATATAAAAATATCGAAGATCTATTTTATGAAGAATAAAAAAAAAAGTAATGAAGAATTTTTGCATCCAAGAGACCATAATAAAAAATTACTTGAAAAGGTAAAGAAGTCTAAAGATACAAGGAAAAAATAAGGAGAAAAATAATGTCTCGAGAATAGATTCAACGAGAATCTACTCGAGAAAGAAAAATAAAATTTGTTCTTAAAAGACCCGAATCAAAGAACAAATCAAGTGTTTAAAAAATGAGAAGCTTGAATACCAAAATAAAGTTGACTCAGAATATGAAGAACTCTTATGTCTCATAAACCATAATCAAAGTCGACTCACTCAAATTAAGAAACTGAAGGATGATAGGAAATAATTGAAAAACAATTAGAAGAAATTTTCACGAAAGAAGTATCAAAGTCTTCAGTGCAAGTTGAAGAAAAAATAACGAACATAGATCCTATTAATCTCACAGTTTAGACAAATACAAATCTTGCAATTCAAACAATGGAAATTCCATGTGTTGATTCAATAACCAACTCAACAACAACAATATCTAAAGTAAATCAAAAAATTTCTACACACTTGATAAGGGAAAGTCCAACCAAAAGAACCATTTATCGACATCCAAATCACAAGGGTAGACAACCAAGTCAGTCTACATTTTTTAACTTCTTAGAACAAAAACAACAGATTTATGTTCCAAGGGATACTGAAGTTTGGAGAATCAAGTCCTATGATAACAATTCATTAGAAATTTCCAGTGATAAGAATCTTCCACCGAGGATTAATATTGGATCGTTAGATCCATTCTCATTCTGATAATTTTGTTTATCACCTAGAGAATCAAATCTTATTGTATCAAGGAAGATGAAATTTATGAGATGAGAAGATATTCGTAACGAGAAAAGAGATCCGACCCTTTCATCAGTAAGCCTTGAGGATAAAGATTTTTGAAGAGAAGGGCAATGTTATGAATATAATTGATATAAAAATAATAAATGAAAATACAAATATAATATTAATAAATAATAATTAATGAACTAATATTTAGTTAGTTAGTAATGAAGAGGCATGTTTTAGAGACATGAACATTCATGAAAGGGCACCTAACTAGGTATATAAGCGGGCCCTCATTGTAATCATTACTCATATCTTTTATACATTCAAAAATTCTTATATACAATTACTACTTGTCCTACAATGGATACTTACATATTTTAGTTCTAAATTATTTAGCTACGTATACGAACTTTATTTGTTACAGAGCTGTGAGATCCATAGTTAGATTATGCATCAATATTTCAATGTTACTACCCACAGATTTATGGGGAGAAGAATTGAAGGTAGGGATGTCCACAAAAGTAGAAACAAAATCAAGCCCAGGGAAAGATTCTCATGTGAGTCAACCTCCAGCTGTGAGACTCTAGGAAGGGGAATACCCCAAATCTATGGTACCTAGGGAGGATCTGGAGATGTAAAACACTGAATACATGTCATTTTGCTTAAATGAAATTTAGAGGAGAGTTAAATAATAAGGAAATAATAAGAATATAACCGATCCTTTTTAGCCACTTGTGAGCCCCATTTACTAGGAGATCGATGACCCATGATTTATTCAGGTCCAAATGATCCACTCTTCAACTAGACCCCTTCCGAATTCAGAGAGGAGGGTCACCAAGTAGAAATGGAGTGGAATTTATCCAAATTACCTAAAGGAAAATCATGCTTATGAACGTGTGAGATACCTGGAAAATTGAAATCCTATTGAGAGTCAAAGAATCTCCACGACCACTACTCACATGTTGATTCCAACTGAGCCTCATCAACCTTAAATTTATTCCTTTGAGGGAATCTATGCCTGATGTGTGAAATATGATGGCATAAGAGGAACCTAAAGGGTATGCCCCAAAAATACACACTTTGGCGGATTTTGATCAACCCCCATTCTAATTCAATATTCTTAGGAAGGCCACCTAAGAAATTAACTTGAACCAACAATCAAGCAATTCATTTATCCTTTCTCCCCAAACATTTAGGATCCATATAAACAAAGTTCCCTATGGCATTTGTTATCTCTGTGAAAACCTTTCATATCCAAAATTCTAGTGGGAGGCCTGGAAAATTAACCCATGTATATCTACTGTGAGGGGTCTCAATTAATGGATTAAATCCAACATACCACTGAAATAGTTGTAGAAAGCTATGACCTATAACCCAAGGCATATTTAGAATACTCTCCACATCTTATTTGTAGAGAAAGTGTACATCAATCCATTTATTCATAAACATGAAAAATTTTGGGGTATACTTCAGAATGGGAAACCACGATTTATTCACCCAGTACTACATATCACTCTCGGCCACATCTGCAAACATCCACCACATGACCAATGATATCTTCTGCAAACTAGCCACATGGTCCCATAGGAGGTCATGACCAAAGCTTAGCAATTTAGTTTCTGTAGTAGATTTAATTTATTTTTTGTATGACCTAGGTTATCTTATATTTAGTGGCTTCATATTTTTTTTCTAAATGTTTGCTCCATAAAAATTATGAGATTTTAAGGGCCTAATCCCATCCAATTTCTTTCCATTCAAAAGCTTTGAATCCACGAACCTTCCATATGGGCATGACTTGGAATATGCCTCCTCAGGTGACAATGTGGCCTTAATTATTGATTCATTTTCGAAAGAGTCTGCACGAGACCATGGCATATTTTCCCAAGAAGTGGGACACCCTTAGGAAAACAAAAAAACACAAATACCAAGATAAAATTGAATATCCAAATCTATCACAAATCCAATATTAATAATGAATCAATTTGGTCACCTACCCAATATTGCAAGTAAGGAGGTGTTGTCACTGCAACAACACCCTCAAAAATTTTGGCCTACATCCAAATTTTGGAACCTTATTTTACTTTGCATGTTTTATTTGCAAGTATTAAGAGGCATCGCATGTGTTTTATTTAATTATTCTTGTCCCGTTTGAAAGAAAATCAAACTGTCGTCTTTTAGCATGGAGAGCATCGCACATCGGATAAATGTATTTTTGGTTTGTCTCAAGGGACAATATTTGTGTTAATGAGTCATTATTTTCATGTAGACATGTATCACACTCATTTCCAAAGTTTCAAGCACTTTCACACAAGTGTCATCATTTTTGTCACAAAGTGTATCTTTATTGTCGCACTTGGGAAAAGTTGTCGCAATGTTGTGACATTGAGGAAATATTGTTCATGTGTTCCAGATGATCTATGTTGTGTCTTAAAGTATTATAAGTGTGTGAAAATGATCAAGATTGTAATTGGTCATTTTCACATCACTGATCCCACACTTAGCCAAATATGGAAAAATTCACGACCGAGCAACCTAGCATCACTTAAACTTCTAAATTGCACACTGTGTAACCTTCTAAATTGCACACTATGCAATCTCAGTCCTCAAGCTTCAACTTTAACTCTTGGAACTACATAATTCATAGCCCATTCCTTCCATAACTATGCACTCGTAGCCTCAGTTCTCAGTCCCGACCCTTGAGCTCCATAACTGCGCAGCCCCTGCCTTCAGTCAATCTCCTATATGCACTACGTAGTCTCAAGCATCAAGCCTCAACCTTGAGCCCTTGAAATACACAACCCCTTGGAAATTGTCTCTCTAGAACTATGAATTGGGAATATTCAAGACTCAATCCCTCATCCTGACCTCTTGAGCTCCTCAACTCTGCAGATGACTAGCCTTGGCTTTCCTGAACTTTTCACTGTGAGGTATCAAGGCTCAATCCTAACGCCTTACCTCCCGAGATACACAAATGCACAATCCTTGAGCCTATATCCCAATATGTCACAAAGATCTAGCTAAATTTGTGGTTATCATGGAGCATGTTAGACTAGGGGTTTATCAAAATGATATTGTATTGTCATGAGTGGATTTCAGATGCAATTATTTTATCATGTTATGAAATGATGATGATGAAATATATAGAGAAGAGACCCTACAAGAAGATCACTTCAAAGCTGCGAAAACAAGTTGATCAATCAAGAAAGAAAACGAGACATCATATTGGGACAACAACTGAAAATAAAGATCACATTGAAGGCTCCTTATCTTCAATCCATGTGGAGGAGGAAGAAGAAGATCATGTTCCATCCCTCAAGAAGATACAAGGAAAGAAGAAACAAAGAGTGGCTTGACATTTCCATGTCATCAGTGCCATGTCATGTCATGTCATGAGTCATCATGTGCGACATTATTTTGTGGATTATGTAAATTCAATATTGGATAAATGTAATGTAAAGTGGAAGTCTAGGAGACATTTATATAATGTGAAAAGTCATATAGGAGTCAAAAGGTCATAAAGTAGTCAAACAATCACGAGGGTAGTCCAAGAGCCACAAGGGAGGTGAATGATAACCCCATCTATTATATATACACCCTCATCGCTCATGTAATGGGATTTTCACCTTGGCTCCTTCGATGAGGCATTAGAGAGTATGATATTTCTTTTGGAGGAGCAAGTGGTTGCTCTAACACCCCACTATTAGAGCTAGTGGTGTTCACTATCTTGATGTATCTTGGAACTTTTTCTTAATTTCGAAGCTTTCTGAGCCAACAAGCTTTCAAGTGTATGTTGTAAATATTGTAAGAATATTCTTTGAATGCTTTTTATGTATTTTGTTTTCATTTGTACTAAGGAAATTGAAATATTTTGGTGGCTTTGGTACTTATCTTGTTGAAGGTGTGGTGTATGTGTTTTAATAATCATTCCTTATATGTGAACTATTTCGCTAGTTTTCCAATGATTCATTCATATGTATATGCTCATGTCTCTTTATGAGATTATTACTATTACTTGTATTTTGAAGGCTCACTTTTCTCTCCCATTTTGGTAGAATAACCTTTATACATTCCACAATTGAACACTCCACGAGGCATACTCACTTGCTAATCTGAAATTACTTGTGCATTAATCTCTCATGCTGAACATTGTATCCAAGGAATATATTTAAGAATATATGGAAGCCAGACCTTATTTCTAGAACGTCTCCCAAACCAAATGGTGCGAAGTCTAATTAGGACTTTTCATCGTGGAGATGGTTGGGTACCAGATTTGTAAACTGTTCTCTCCTATTTTCGCCCACCTTTCTATCTCTTTGTGTCATTATTATTCCTAAACACACGAGGTAAACACTTTTCTCCTAATTTACATGGGATATTTCATTAATGAAGTATTAGTCCAGGAGGTTTTACCTTTTTGCTATATTAACTCTGATGTTTTGACAGATTCGAAAAAAGTGGGAAAAGTTACAGCTGTGAGTCGTGGAGCAGCTCCTAATTTCCAGCGTTGCCTCCACTTGCTGCTATAGCGCAACAGACTCTGTTTCACCCTAGCTACATTTCAGACTTTGTCTTAATTTCCTTTTGGAAATTAGGATGTTGTTGCAACGAATTGTATAATTGTAAATATGTAGTTGTTGAAGGAAATCAGGGGATTTGGATGAATAGTTTGTATAAAGAGGGCCCGCGGTCTGTGAATCAAGGGTTAAGCCCATCATATACATATTTTGTAAGATTATATTCATCAATTAATTGAAGGCACAACATCTTGTTGTTTCACCTGTAAATTGTGAGTTTGTCGCAGCCCTGGTCAGAGAGTTGGGCCCGCTCTTCTGATCAAGTGCTATGTTTCATTTATTTTCATTGTTTTCATGTTTGAGTCAGATTTTGTTACTTTTGTTCTACTGTAATCTTTCAATTGCTGTGAACGTCTCTTTAATTATGCAATCTATTTAAATGATGTTACAGTAGTCTGTGTGTTTATGGATTTAAGCATGTGTTCTACAGCAGGTCATGTGATTGCTCCTGCATATACTGTGCCATTAGTCTTGAAATAACTAACGCCCTCAGGTTGATAATTTATGTGGAAAAAGGGTTGAATATTGTTCACACCCGGACACCAACATTTTGGCACCATTGTCGGGGAAGGTTAACAGGTGCAAGACCATGATCTGAAATTGATCTAAGGGTTGATCTCTCATCTTGGGGAGGGAATTTATTTCCCTACTTCGAGTCCTAAGCGTAGTGCTCTTTATTTTATTTTCTGCTTTTTATTTTTTTCTTTAGAATTGATCTCTCATCTTGGGGAGGATATCTATTACCCTGCTCCAAGCCCTGAGCATAGTGTGCTGTTTTTTTCCTGCTTTGCTTTTCATTAAAATCGATCCCTCGTCTTGGGGAGGGCATTTTGCTACCCTTCCCTAAGTCTTGGGCATAGTTTCTAGCTTTGCTTTTTGATTCTTTTCCGAAGGGCCAACTTCTCGTCCTAAGGAGGGTATTTGATTATCGTACTTCAAGTCTTGAAATTTGATTTTCTTTTTCTTTTAGTTTATTGTCTGTTTGAACCTACTCTCTCGTCACGGGGAGGAAGCTATATGTCCTGCTCCAGGTCCAAAGCGCTCTTGTTTCTTTGATGAACCCTCTTCACAATTTGTATGAACAAGGATCTGAATAAGAGAGGCAGAGGAAGACCCCCAAAGAAAGGAAAGGATCTGGGAAGGAAGACATATATTTAGGAGATCATTGAAAAATCTAAATCTGAGGAATCATCTCGCGCTACTGTTAGGGTAAGGGTTCAGATGAAGTCCGAAGGGTAGTCTGTGGAGTAGACATTTCCATCCACGGTACCTAGGGGAATTCTTTCGACGACGGAAGAATTAATAAATAGGACACTGGTGGAGGAGATATCCTTGCCGTCAGCAGAAGGGGATGAAATAGCCAGTAGAGGATCAGAAGAAGTGAGCAATTATAATTGGGAAGAAGAACCTCAAAAAGGGTTTTCATCACCACGAGACCAAGGGAGTGATGTAAAATTTCCTGCAGTCAAATTAAGCAATTCTAATTTGGAGAGAGAATTCCTGAAGGATTTCGTGTCACCAAAGGACCAGCGGAGTGCAGTGAAACCTCCCACAGTTGAATCACTCCAAGTACTGGCTGCAGAACCAGTTGAAATTCCAAGTGAGTATTGGAGGGTATTTATGGAACCTATAAGTTCTTCTATTGATTTTCCGATCAGAAACATTGCAGGTGATGCACCGATGAGACCCATCCCCTTGACAGCTCTGCCTAGTTTCCATGGGCTTTCTTCTGAAGACCCTGATATGTTCCTCTTCTAATTTGACATTATTTTTTGAGGATATGATTATATTTCTGATGCTCATAAATTAAAAATATTTCCTTCTACCTTAAAAGGGACAACCCTGCGATGGTTCATGGGTTTAGGAGGGAGCACGATTACCTCATGGGAGGGGATGAAAGAAGCTTTCTTGGAGAAATACCAAGATTATTGTAAATCCCGTGACATTAAGAATAAAATATTTAATTTTGCACAGAAAGAGGATGAAAAAATGCTAGGTTGTGTGGAACGATTCAAATACATATTACAGAGGTCAGGTCATAGTGACCTGGATAAGGACATTCTGAAGATCATTCTTCTTCGAGCACTTAGGGAATATTCCCTGCAACTTCTGAACATAGTAGGAAAGGGGGACATTTCAAAAGAAGACTTCGACACTATTTGTGACTATTGCATTAAGTGTTCACGGGGGGTTGCAAGGAGTGGACAAGGAACTTTGGTCATCAAAGGCTTCCGGTGGAGGTGTTACTAAGGCAGAAATTGGAAACCTACTGGATAACTTAAGGATTGATATCCTGAGTACATTGTCTGCCCAGATGGACACTCTGCAAGAAAAACAGAAACAAATGGAGTTGGAAAAAAATATGGCTATATTCTTCCCATAGTGCAGAAAGAAGAATCCTTTGAAGGAATGCCCATTAAACATAGTGGAAGCCTGCGTAATCTGTGAGCAGACTCATGTGACCAGCTCGTTTCCTTCCTTTCTCAGACTGAAGGTATTTTTTCAAGGGGAAAGTGAAGAAAATGTGGTAGACTAGCTGTACTTCATGGAGCAAAAAAGGCCATGGCAACCTTGACCACCAACTATGAATCCATGTATGTTTCAGGACCCATCTCATTATTTTAATAATTTTAACATGGGTCCTCAATCTGCACCTTTTTCAGCTATGTGGTCTCAATATCAGTATCCCCCCTGGCAACAATGGGTTCCCCAGGCTAGTTTGAATCCTTCATGGAATGAGAACTGGCGTGGACCCTCTCCTACTCTAGACAATTTCCCCAATCTATGCCTCTACTATTAGAAAATTAAATATTACAGAGCAATGAAACACATAAAATATGCGGAAAACACAAGCACACAAAACACATAAAACCAGAGAGACACAGATATACGTGGTTCACCCAGTTTGGGCTATTTCCACCTCGAATAGCCAGTCCTTCCTTTCTATTATCCAGCAAAAATGAAGAGACCATACTCACAGTCTAGTTGTAATATCCTCTATTCTCTCTCACAGTCTCCCTCTCTGTTTCTCGCTCCGAGAATACACATACCATGCACAGCCTCAATACAATGCCCTCATAAAAGCGAGGGGTTGCCTTCTAGGGAAAAAAACCCTAATCTAAACATAACTTCTACCGTCAGATCATTTGCCTAATGAACGGCCCAGATTGACTAGAAATTACTATACTTTTACAAGGCAAATTTACATCTGTTTTTAGCTTCGGGGGCGCTGCCCCCGAACCCCTGCCAGGGGGGGGCTTCGAAAAGCGTTGCTGCCCCCCACAGCAGCGATTAATTTTGGGCGGCGTTGCCACCCCTTTTTAAGGTACAGGGGTCCAATGTTGTGATATAAAGTAAACAAGATAATCAGGCTCCACACCCAACAATCTCCCACTTGGAGACTGATTGTAGCAACTCCACCGCTGCTTTATTTGCTGGACAATGACTCCTCTTTGGACCTGGCTGTTTCTCATCTTCATCGTCATCCTTGAAGACCAATTGAAACTGAGCATGTTCTTAGTTTCTCCCTGGTTACAACTTTTGTTAGCATATCTGCAGGATTCTGGCTAGTGTGTATCTTTTCCAGCTTCAACTCTCCATCTTCCAATACTGACCATATGAAATGGTACTTGAGATGTATGTGTTTAGTCTTGGAATGAAATTTTGAGTTCTTTGCAAGATGAATGGCACTTTGGCTATCACTGTATAACATGCCCATATCATGCTTCTTACCCAATTCATCCATAAACCTTTGTAACAAAATCATTTCTTTACTAGCCTCTGTAGCAGCAACATACTCTGCTTCTGTTGTTGAAAGTGCAACAACACTTTGGATTTTTGAAACCCAACTGACAGTTGTTCCACCTACGGTAAATACATATCCTGTAGTGCTCCTCCTGTTATCTCTGTCACCTGCCATATCTGCATCAACATATCCCTGTAGAGCAATGTTTGAACCACCAAAGCATAATGCTTGATTTTTGGTACCTCTCAAATATCTGAGAATCCATTTTACTGCCATCCAATGTTCTTTTCCTAGATTATTCATGTACCTGCTTACAACTCCCACTGCATGTGCAATATCAGGCCTTGTGCAGACCATTGCATACATTAAGCTTCCAACTGCTGATGCATATGGAAATTTAGACATATATTCCATTTCTTCGTGGGTCTTGGGGCACATCTCCTTACTAAGTTTGAAATGGCTAGAAAAATGTGTACTGACTAGTTTTGCATTGTGCATATTAAATCTTTTCAACACCTTTCTATGTACTCATTCTGAGACAGTGATAATTTAAGATTTTTCCTGTCTCTAGTTATCCTCATACCAAGGATTTGTTTTGCAGCTCCCAAATCCTTCATTGCAAATGAATTTGCCAATTTTCTTTTGAGCACATTTATTTCCTACATGTTAGATCCTGCAACAAGCATGTCATCTACATACAATAACAATATAATATAGCTGCCATCAATTTGCCTTTTTAGATAAACACAATGATCGGAGTGACATCTAGTATAACCTTGTTCAGACATAAACTTGTCAAATTTTAGATACCATTGCCTTGGAGCCTGTTTTAAGCCATACAAGCTCTTCTTTAACCTGCACACCAATTTTTCTTTCCCTTTGACCTCATATCCTTCTGGTTGCTACATGTATATCTCTTCCTCCAAATCTCCATGGAGAAATGTTGTCTTTACATCTAACTGTTCAAGATGTAAATCTTCCGCTGCTACAAGACTTAAAATAGTTCTGATTGAATTCATTTTAACAACAGGAGAAAATATTTCATCAAAATCAATACCTTTCTTCTGTGCAAATCCCTTCACCACAAGTCTAGATTTGTACCTCTGTTTTCCTCCATCTTCTTCCTTCAGCCTGTAAACCCATTTATTCTGCAATGTAGTTTTACCTGCAGGCAACCTGACTAAGTCCCAAGTCTGGTTATGCATTAAGGAGTCCATCTCTTCCTCCATGGCTAGCTCCCACTTCTTCCTGCTTTCAACCTGCATTGCTTCTTCATAGCATTCGGGTTCACCAGAATCAGTCAACAATAAATAATATAATTAAGGAGAGTATCATTCAGGGGGTCTACTTATCCTGGTAGATCTTCTAATACCACTTTCGGGTGTTTGAGGTGCCTGTTGTTGTTGTGGTGGTTGCTGCTGCTGTGGTTGTTGATTATTATAATTTTCAGGCACCTTTACTTTTTCAGTTATCTCATCAAGAACCATGTATTCCTTGCTTTCTTTTTCCTGTTTCTTTTCCTGCAATTGATTCTTATACAAGACCTTTTCATTGAATATTACATCTCTGCTCCTAATGATTTTGTGATTTTCATAATCATATAAGTGATAACCAAAATCATTAGCACCATATCCAATAAAGGTACATTTCTTTGATTTTGCCTCAAGCGTTGTTCTATTTTCTTTATTAATATGGACAAAGGCCTCACAACCAAAAGGCTTTAAAAAAGAGTAGTTTACCTTTTTACCTGTCCATGCTTCCTCTGGAATACCACCATCCAAGGAACTTGAAGGCCCTCTGTTTATTAGATAAACAACAGTATCTACATCATCTACCCAAAATTGTAAAGGCAATCCTGCATGCAATCTCATGCACCTTGCACACTCCATGATTGTTCTGTTCATCCTTTCTGACACACCATTTTCTTGTGGTGTTCTTGGAACTATCTTCTCTCTATGAATTCCATGCTCTGAACAGTACCTATCAAACTCTTTGCTGCAATATTCACCTCCATTATCTGATTTGAGACACTTCAACTTCTTTCCTGTCTCAATCTCAACCAAAGCTTTCCATTTCTTGAAAGTATCAAATACATCAGATTTATTCTGAATACAATAAATCCATGTTTTTCTAGTTGCATCATCAATAAAGTAACATAATAACAAGAGCCACCGAGAGATGATACCTGAGCAGGTCCCCATACATCTGTATGCACAAGCTCCAATTTTTCGCTCTTCTTTTCTTTCCCAACTCTGAGAAATCTGACTCTCTTCTGTTTTCCATAAATGCAATTCTCACAGAAATTCAAATCAACATTCTTCAAACCTGGTAGCAAATTTCTTGAGTGAAGAATATTCATTCCCTTCTCACTCATGTGTCCGAGCCTATGATGCCATAATGCTGCATCTGCTCCTTTGGAAGTTAAAGCATTAACAGAGTTAGAAATACCATTGCATAAATACAATGTACCAACCTTTTCACCTTTTTCTATTACCAACGCTCCTTTGGTGACCTTCCAAGTTTTATCTGTGAAAGTTGTCACACAACCTTCACTGCCTAACTGCCTTGTTGAAATCAGATTTTTCTTCAGATCTGGAACATGCCTTACCTCCTTTAGTAGCCATTGGTTTCCATTCTGTTGTTTTACAAGAACTTTACCCATTCCAACAATTTTACAGGGTTTATCATCACCCAAACGAACTTGTCCAAAATCTCCTTGAACATAGTCATGAAAATATGTCTTATCAGGTGTGGCATCGAATGAAGCCCCTGAATTTACAACCCAAGAATCGGTAACAATTTCGAAAGAAAGAATCAAAGCATCTTGTAACACATCACCTGTCACATTTGCTTCATGATTGTTTTCTTGCTGTGTGTCTCCTTCTTTTCCCTTCCGAGATCTATAGTCTTTCTTTAGGTGTCCTTTCTTTCCACAATTCCAGCACACTATCCCTGATCTAGACTTGGATCTGCCTTTCCTTGATTTACTGCGATATCCCGAGCTCTTTCCTCTTTCCATTCTTCTTCCCCTAGACTCTGCACTCAAAGCATTACCTGATGTGTCACCGGAGCTTTTCCATCGCATTTCCTTGCTAAGGATAGCACCAAAAACATCATCAAACTTTAAAGTACTAGATCCAGAGACAGAGTTACTAATGGCCATTACTAAACCATTCCAACTCTCTGGCAATGAGCACAAGAATAACAGAGCTCTAACTTCATCATCAAAGTTTACCCCTACAGAACTTAACTGACTGGTAACTATATTAAATTCATTTAAATGGTCTGCAACAGATCCACCTTCCGACATCTTCATATTAAATAGTCGTTTCATAAGAAATACCTTGTTTGAGGCCGAGGGTTTTTCATATAGTTTCGCCAATGTCTGCATCAAACCCTCTGTTGTTGTTTCCTTCTAAATATTGAAGGTGACTGACGTCGCAAGACACAACCCTACTATTCCAAGTGCCTTTCTATCGAGAATGTTCCATTTCGCGTCTGTCATGGCTGCCGGCTTCTTTGTTTTTCCGCTCAATGGTAGGTATAGATATTTCTGATACAGATAATCTTCCATCTGCATCTTCCACAACGGAAAGTTTTGGCCGTTAAATTTCTCGACCCTAAACTTACCATCTTCCGCCATTGCTCCCACTCGAACCAGGAACCCTTCTTTCCTGCGAGTTTATCAGCCAAATATACCTTCAGCTTCGATACCAGTTGTTAGAAAATTATATATTATGGAGCAATGCAACACATAAAATATGCGGAAAATAAAAGCACACAAAACACATAAAACTAGAGAGACACAGATATACGTGGTTCACCCATTTTGGGCTACGTCCACCCCGAACAGCCAGTCCTTCCTTTCTATTATCCAGCAAAAATGAAGAGACAAAACCTATAGCAGATCCGCTGTAATATCCTCTGTTCTCTCTCACAGTCTCCCTCTCTGTTTCTCGCTCCGAGAATACACATACAATGCACAGCCGCAATACAATGCCCTCATAAAAGTGAGGGGTTGCCTTCTAGGGCAAAAAACCCTAATCTAAACATAACTTCTACCGTCAGATCATTTGCCTAATGAACGGCCCAGATTGACTAGAAATTACTATACTTTTACAAGGCAATTTTACATCTATTTTTAGCTTTGGGGGCACTGCCCCAGAAAACCCCCACTAGAGGGGGGCTCCAAAAAGCGTTGTCGCCCCCCCTTGGACCCCCCATAGCAACGATTAATTACGAAGCGGCGTTGCGCCCCTTTTGCCAAGGTACGAGGGGGTACAATGCGCTGTGATATAAAGTATGAATAATCGACCACAGCATACACGGCGGCTTTCTCTAATGTACCTCCAGGAAGCCCAGCCCTTAGACAGAAACTTCCTATCCAGCCCAATCCGGATCCTAATAATAAAGGTGTCCAACAAATAGACACTCTTAACCTTCCACCTTATGGCATTTCTACCATGGGACTTAATGAGATAGACCTACGATCTGGGCAGGTAGTAAATGCTCCCACTACACCTATTATTATAGAATAGATTGACAGTGAAGATGCAGAACCAGAACATAGGATAGTTGGGGATAAATTAGAAAAAAAAACATAATGAACCAGACACCTCCCCAATTTGTTCCTAACCAAGGTCATTCAAATTCTCCTCCATATCCTGAAAGACTGACCTTGAATAAACCGAACCCTCAAGCAGAGTTTGATTTCCTAGGGGAAATGCAAAATATTTTTTTTAAAATACCCCTGCTACAGGCTATGAGGGATGTGCCTATATATGCAAAAAATCTCAAAGAGTACTACTCTAAAAAACCAAGAAATAAACCTAAGGATCCATTAACCATTCATGTGATGGGTAGATTATCCGACATCATGTTAGGAAATAGCATGCCTGTAAAATATGGAGACCCAGGAAACCTGATTCTAACAGTACAAATTAATGGGGTTGAATTACCAAACTTACTAGTATATTTGGGGGCTGCCATCAACATTATCACCATTGAAACAATGAAAACGTTAGGTCTTGGAGACATTAAACCAACACCTACTATCTTGGAACTAGCAGATAGGTCTACAATTAAACTGGTAGGGAAATGGTAAGACGTGATTATTTCAGTAGATTCATGGAATTATCCTATGGACCTCCTTGTGTTACATACTCAGTCTTCAGTTGGTGCTCATCCATTGATCTTGGGAAGACCTTGGCTCGCAACTGTAGATGCTTACATCGGGTGTCGATCTGGGCATATGATAATATCAAATGGGACAATTACAAAGAATCTTACTCTTTACCATCCCGCGGAACCCGACCCATTTGAAAAATTATTAACCAATCAGAAACCTCTACCAATTGAAAAGCCTGAACCTGAAAATGAATAAGTTAGAACAATCCTTACTATTGGGTAGTCCCTTCAATTTAAAACAGAAACTGAGGACGATGCCATTAATGCTTTTATTAGTGATTCCAGTTCTGTTTCCAATTCAACTTGTCAAATTTTAGAATCTGCTATGAGCTGTGAAGCACAGGAAAACATTGAACCAGAAGATGAAATTAAAGACATTCCTGTAACCTCATCCCATGATAGTATTCCAATTGAGATTGAACCAGGGAAAACACTGAATATCAACCCAAATTCGTCTGAATCCTAGAAAAAACAGCTTTTGAAAGTCCTTCAAGATCATCAGGAAGCTTTTTCCTGGGATTATACCAACATGAAGGGGATCCCTGCTAAATTATGTACTCATCATATTTATATTAAGGAATATTGCTGCCCTATAAGACAGCCCCAACGGAGAATGAACCCTGCTCTCAAGAACATTTTCAAAGAAGAATTACAAAAATTATTGGATGTAGAATTCATTTACCCCATCTCAGATAGCCAATGGGTATCTCCGCTAGCGATTGTTCCCAAAAATAATGGTAAATGGTGGATCTGTGTAGATTACAGGGAGCTAAATAAGGCAACTCAAAAAGACCATTTCCCTTTGCCATTCATTGACCAAGTCCCAGACACCCTGGCTGGGAAGAAGTTCTTTTCCTTCCTAGATGGGTTTAGTGGATATAACTAGATTCAGATAGCACCAGAAGACCAATATAAAACAACTTTCACATGCCCATGGGGAACCTTTGCATACAGGGTCCTCCCATTTGGCCTATGTAATGCTCCTGCTACCTTCCAGAGGGAAATTCTGGGAATATTTTCTGTTTTGGTCGATGATAGCGTTGAAATCTATATGGATGATTTTACTCCATATGGAAATTCATTTGAGGAAGGATTGGAAAATCTGGAGAAAGTACTCAAAAGATGTAAGTAGACCCATGTATCTTTGAGTGTAGTCAAATGCCATATGATGAGGGAAGAAGGGATAGTATTGGGAAATTTTCTCTTAGCTATCAGAATTTGAGTTGATCCAGCCAAAGTAGAGGTGATATTAAACTTCCCGGTACCAAAAACACCCACACAGGTACGTAGATTCATTGGTTGTGCTGGTTATTACAGACTCTTTATAGAAAATTTTGCTAAAATAACACATTCACTTTTTCAATTTCTAACAAAAGATGAAGAGTTCTTGTGGAATTAAGACTGTGAGACATCTTTCATGAAAATTAAAGGGCTGGTTTGCATGACTCCAATCTTCCGAGGACATGATTGGGCATTACCGTTTCACATACATGTTGATGCTTCTCAGACAACAGTAGGAGCTTTTTTAGGACAACAAGTAGAAAAACACCATATGCAATTATTATGTCAGCAAGAATTTAATTCCTACTGAACTGAATTACACAGTGACAGAAAAAGAATTTCTGGCTATCATTTATGTTATCAACAAGTTCCAACACTACATTATCAGGTATCCTACTTTTGTACATACTGATCATGCAGCAATTAGGTATTTGATGAATAAACCTATCACTCCTGGTCGTGTTACAATATGGTTTCTATTTCTTCAAGAATTTGATATCAAAATAGTAGATAAACTTGGAAAAGATAACGTAGTTGCTGATTTCCTATCTAGAATGGATAAAAATGACGAATGCACACCTCTAGAAGATAGTTTTCCCGATGAACATCTTTTTGTAGTTTCTACTAAACCTTTATGGTATGCAGATATTGCTAACTATTTTGCTATAGGGAAAGTGCCTCCTCATTTTTCATACACGGAATAGTGAATAAGTATTCATCATAGTGCCCGATATTCTTGGATGGCAGGGTACCTTTTTCATAAAGGAGCTGATAAGAAGATTCAACGTTGTGTATCTGAGGATGATATTTATGAATTATTAAAGGTTGCCCATGATGGGAATTTTGAAGACAAAATAACAGGACATAAGGTGCTACAAATGGGATATTACTGGCCTTCTATCTTTCAAGATGCACATAATTATGTCAGGAGGTGTGATAGTTGCCAACGTATGGGGTAGCCTAGTCGAGCTGATGAAATGCCTTTACAGGCACATGTAGTCCTTGAGCCTTTTGAGAAATGGGCTATTGACTTCGTTGAACCCTTTAACCCACCCTCCCAGTAAAAGGTCCACATCTTGGTCTGTACTGATTACATGACTAAGTGGGTAGAATCCAAGGCTGTTGCGAAAGCAACAGAGCAGATGGTCTCAGATTTTCTATTTGAAGAATTTTTTTCTCGTTACAGTACTCCAAGAGAGATTTTTTCAGATGGAGGAGCACAGTTCACATCACATGTGATAGAAAAGCTTATGCATAAATATGGGGTCAAGCACAGGGTGACGTCTCCATACCACCCCCAAGCGAATGGACAAGTGGAAAGCACAAATAAGACATTGGAAAATATCTGGACAAAAACTGTGGCATACAATCATCAGGATTGGGCTCAGAAGCTACCTAAAGCTCTCTGGGTGTACAGAACAACATGGCAGAATAAAATTGGGTTTTCCCCATTCAAGTTGGTTTATGGGAAATCTCGGTTGTTCCCAATAGAATTTGAAATCAGTATGCTCAGAACAGCTCTTGAAGTTGGTTTGGATCTGTCAGATGCCTAGAAACACCGACTGGCCCAACTCAATGAGCTAGATTAAATCCCTTCAATGGTTGTCTAGAGAAATAATGCTATTCAACATCAGAGAATGAAATGGCACGATCAGTTTATTAAGAATAAGGTGTTTCAGAGGGGATATTGGGCACTACTCTATGAATCCCTCTTTAAGGATTTTAAGGGAAATCTTTGCACTCGCTGGATGGGATCTTACGAGGTGGACGTTGTATTTGATAATGGAACAGTCAGGCTAGTCACAATTGATGATACACATGCTTCATTCATAGCAAATGGACACCGTATGAGATTATACCACTGCCCAGCCTCTAAGAATGCTTTCATCAAACACCTCTCTGAGAAATTTGGTTTGAAGGTTATCAGCGCAAAGAAATCTTTCTCTGCATCCTTTCCCCAAAAATTAAAAAAGAAAAAAAATAAAATAAAAATAAAATAAAGAATTATATTGTTATTATTTACCTTCTTTTCTTTTTGCAGGAGTTACTACTAAGGAGTAAAAATTTAAAAAAAATTGTCCTAAGTATTAGTTGCTGCTACTCATAATGCTGTTACATGGTTGCTACTGTTCATGGTGATGTTACTCGGTTGCTGCTACTCATGATGTTGTTACACAGTTGCTGCTACTCATGATGCTGCTAGTCGATCCTTGATCGATGTTGTTACTCGGTTGCTACTACTCATGGTGTTGTTACTCGGAGTCTTTATGCTATGATGCTGTTACTCCTTGATCAATGATATTACACCAAATGTTGTTACTTGCACTGTTGTTACTCCGGATGCCACTACTCGCACTATTGTTACTCTAGATGCTGTTACACCAGATGCTGTTACACCGGATGCTGTTACTCATACTATTGTTACTCCATATGCTGCTACTCCCACTGTTGTTACTCCAAATGCTGTTACACCAGATGCTGTTACATCGGATGCTGTTACTTGCACTGTTGTTACTCTAGATGCAGCTACTCGCACTGATGTTACTCCAGATGTTGTTACATCAGATGTTGTTACTTGCAATGTTGTTACACCAGATGCTGCTACTCGCACTGCCGCTACTCCAGATGTTGTCACTTCGGATGCTGCTACTTGTACTGCTGTTACTCCAACCACATCATTACTGCGCTCTCATCCCACCAACTATCACTTCATCCAGGTAGGCTGTCAGGTATGCCTCCACGTGACTTTTACCGATTTAATTAAATATCCCATGTGAAGACTTTAATGTCGTGGACAAAAACTTTAAGTTGGGGGGAGTGCCGTCATACTTTAATGACAACGTAATGATGATTCCGTAAGCCATTATTATAAAGCTATGTGTGGTACACCCTACAATCCTAATCAATACTCCGTATAATAATTAAAGGCATATTGGGATATGTAACACATCCTTTCCACCCCATATGAAATCATTTATATTTTATTCACCGCAAGAACCATTCTTTTTTATGATTTTCTCAGTCTCCGATAATTACCATCCGTATTTACCGTTACCACCTTTCATTTTCACCATGCTGTTTTTATGAATTTGGTATCCACCATTTTTCCCAATGGTCTGCTGTTCCAAGAAGTGCTGTTACGAGTCCCCACAATATGGGTGGACTGGTTGTGCGGCGTGAGCGTGAAAACAAAGCTTTGATCCGCAGCAATCCAGAGGTATGGCAAATCTTTGTCGATGTAGGGTGGGATACCTACTTTGACAGATTGCAAGGGTTTGACAAGGGAATTAAAATAGAGTTTGCAGTTAATTTAGACGATAATCACTCGTGGGGTCAGAGGATTGGAAGTTCTTGTCACATAAGAGGTATTTGCACAGGTTAGCAGGCTAAGACAACAAGGGCAACAATGGTTTGATCAGAGAGTTTCTCTCCTGGAGTTTCCCTAATTATTCTTGCAGGAAGGGGAAAGCGTCGTTCAATTGAGCGGAGGATATGAGCGCAAGACTGTGCCGTATCCTTGGAATGAAGTCGCAAGTTTTGTAATGAAATACATAACTTGCGAAGGTCGGGCCACAACTCTGTTTAAGTATCATTTTAAAATTCTAACGCATCTTTGATTTCCACAGGCTTAGGTGCATGCCTTAAACATGCCCTTCTTCTTATTGAAACAGTTGCAGCACATGGCACATTCCACTCGATGTTCGTGCCAGATGTTGGCAGTACTCTCCAACCATGGATTGGTTCGTTTACTAATCATGCATGCAATAAACATACTTCGGGTCTCCTGGGCGGAACTATGTGGATCCTCAGAAGAAGAGATAGCAGCCGTTATTGCTGCTAGAGAAGAGGAACCAGTCTCTCCAATTGGTTTAGCATAAGAAGGAAATTCAGAGGGAATTGATCAAGAGGAACCCGAAGAAATGGAAATGGAGGTTAATCAGGAGGATCCTGAAGAAGTGGAAATGGAGGTTAATCAGGGAGAGCTCGAAGAAATGAGAATGGAGGAGATAATTGGCGACACGGTCGAGGCTGCCACACAAGAACCGGCCTCGCCTGAGGAGCCCAAAGATGAAGGAATTATGGATATCGTGCATGAAGTCGAGACTGTCATACAGTCGTCGACTTTTTTCAATGAAGAACAGGGGAGTGAAATGGTGGAAAAAGGAATGGAAAGTGATGATGTTTTGTAAGTAACATCATCACCTTCCCAAGCATATAGTCCGTGTACTTTCGATAAATTCTTACATAATTCCAATCTGATGCTCATAGAGAGAGTTATGAAGATTTTCCCAAGGTCACCTCTTTTATATGAAATTCAGGTGCCTGAAAAAACCCTAACTTCCACATATCATATCTCCGAAATATTTTGAACCAAGATTTTAAATTTTTACACGAAGTTACTTTGGATTTCAGCTTCTCTTGGTAAAAATTTCAACTTTTGAACCTTCGTAGAAAAAAATTATAGCGAAAATTCCACGATGACCTGTTTGAAGCAGCGAAACCATAGAATCCAAGGCTCTGATAACAAATGGATGAAACCAGCTCCAAAAATAGAAGAAATGAGAGATCAACGCCTTAGAAATAAGCCACTTCGAGGGGGAAACCTCCTTTACATTACATAAATGAACAATTCTGGGATGATACAAATGAAAAAACCGCCTTTCTATATATAGGAGTCCATGGGGTCACAGTATAATCCTAGCCAACCTAAAAATAATACTGTAAGGGCACAATAATAACAATATGGGGGCTTCAGGGGTACAACAATAACAATAAGGGGGCTACACTAACAAAAATAAAGGGATATACTAGTATTATAGGGACCTAACAAAGGAAAAAAATTCCCATTTCCACTCCCACTCATACTCCTGAAAAGGAAGAAGTTGTTCAGTCTAGCCCAGGACAATCCTTCAAGGTTACTTACGATCAACTTTGGACTATATGAGCCATTATTCATCATTTTGTGAGAGCTCTTGGGTTTCTCCTTTTCATTGTGATTTTTCCTCATAAGCTTGTAAAGAAAGAGCCAACTCCCAATGGTGTTCTTGATTCATTGATGGAATATTTGGTTAGCGCAACCCTCGAAGAATATGTTGAAACTACAGAGAAGTAAGGGGAAATTCCACCTGTTGAGGAGAATAAAGATTGTGAGGGAGAAATTTTTTAGTTTTATGATGAGGAGAACCTTGATTACATCATAGGTCCTAACAGTGAGGGAAAATATTCTTCCAATTTAAAATAAGAGGAGGAGGAAAAAGATGAAGATATGGCTAACATAGATTTGGATTAGATGGCCCAAGGGCCACTCGTTCTTCCGGAAAATCTTCACAAGATGCCCAAACATCCAGAAAAGGTTCTATCAAATTTTGATTCAGACAAGAAGACCAAAGCTGAAGATCATATAGATGATTTCTACATGCATATATGGATGTTTGGGGTACGTTTCGAAGATGTTTCTTTCAGACTCTTTAAGAATGTTTTTCTAGAAAAAATTGTCGACGATAAGAATCTTGCCATGTTGTTGAAAGAATTTGGGAATTTGAAAGTGGGGGATAAAGAAATAATCAAATATTTTAATTAGAGATTTAGGCGATTTCTGAACAAGTTCCCCACTGGTGTGCAACCTCATGATGGCATTATTAAATATTATTACACATCTTCCTTGCATACTAGCATTTCCTTTTTTGTAAAGAGAGCTACGAAGGAAACATTGGCCTTAAAATTTGCAGAATCTCTTGCTTGAGAAAAATATTTGCGTTCTGTTGGAGTCATTGTTGATAATGAGGATTCCAAATGCTCCAAATAATCTCGTAAGAAAATCCAAACCTCTTCTAGTAGAACAAAGACAAAGATTCTTTTGACATAAATGGCTTGACCAAGTCTATAAAGTTTCTCACATATGAAGTCTCAAAATTGAAGAGACAGTCAAGTGAGGCATCTATTACCAGTAAAAAGTCTTTCGGGACACCATTATTTAAAAGAAATAAGTATTCACAACTGGTAAAATCTTCTCAGAGTTCCAACACAATGTTCAACATCGAAATTCTGGGCATGGACAATTTCTGTATCTTTCATCACGAGAAACATTCAGAAAAGACATGGCTGCAGTGGAATCATAATATGAACACTATGCTGGCTAATATTGTGGATATTATATTACAAAATAACAATATGATCATAATGAATAAATAACGAACCTCCTGTGACTGAAGACAGTTAAAGTGTTGGACATTCAGTTAACATGTTCAATATTATATACAACATTGATAAATAGAGTGTTGATTGACCAACAATGAGTGAAGCTCCTCCAAAGAAGTCAACTGATCATTACAATTTGAGGAGAAAATAACCTATTTATAAGTAGGAGATTCAGAAGCTATTGCTATGCAAAAATTTTTTGCGTTCAAATCCATCTCAGAATTCATTGAACAAGTTTGGAGTTTCTCCTTCTTCAAAGAACACTTCCAGTAGCAAAAAAAAAATTCCATCACTCCTGCTATAGTATATAAAGTTACACCACTTGACTCATCAACACAGGCTATTGTGATGGAAAACATTGATTACAATATTGTTTAATAAATGAAGATATATTGTGCTAACATTTCACTCTTCGAGCTCACAAGGATAACTTTCCAGCATGAGGTTTTTCTCCAAGAACTCTCATCACACACTCTGACTGCTAAAGAGGCTTTTGCATCATAGGTAATGTATGGTAACTCTCGCGATATCCTCAAATTTGGTGTAGATTATTTAAATTTAAGTTATAATTCTCTCTTCCCACCAGTTCTGTTAATGTTCAAAATTTTCAATTATAATGTTCACAATTGTTTATTTGATTCTAGTGCATTCACGAATGTTATGCCATTGTTGGTTGCTAGGAAAATCAATGCACAGTGCGATAAAAGTGATGCATGGATCATAGACCTAGATATATCACTTGTCCAACATATAGGTGAACTCAAGAATGTTCTTATTCGTCTCTCATCTGATCGTATAATTCTGTATAAATATCGTAGTTGTGGACATTACAGAAGCCTATGGATTAATGCTAAGCAGAGATTGGTCCAACAAAATTCAAGGATACTTTGTGATAGACTGTTCTCATTTATGACTCCCATATAAGGGTAGAAATAATCAGATTCAAGTTGAAAGTGAGGCATACATGAAGCGTATTGTGACACAACTTGAAGAAAAAAATTAACAAATGGGATTTGCAGATTTAATTTTCAGAAATTTCTTTATGGAAGTAGATTACGGATGATATCTAGCTTAGCCTTTGCTAGTCCCACCAGATACATATTTGGAACTCCTTCCTAGAAATCCAATTGGTGATAATGAAATTTGTAAAATAGATGTAGATAGTACTAGCATAGATCATAGCTCTAGAATTTCTAATTCTTGGATTTTATATTTTGATGGTTCAAAAACACAGGAGGGATCTAGAGCTGGTTGTGTTTTATTAGACCTGCAACAAAGAAAACATATGATATCTTTCTGCTTCGAATTTGAGTGCACCAACAATATCGCAGAATATGAAACGCTCATCTTAGGTTTGAAGAAATCCATCAACCTCAAAGTTTTGGTTCTCAAAGAAATAGGTGACTCTAAAATCGGTGTACGACAGGTACAAAATACTATACACTGTGTGTCACCTAATCTCAAAGTTATCAACAAGAGGTATGGCATTTGATTTCACAATTCCAAGCTTTCAATATTGTGTCTTTTCCTATAATACACAACATTTCTGCAAATACATGAGCAAATGATGCTGCTAGGTTATCACCACCTGGAAATGGATTTTATATTGAAATTATTTATAATACATATGTTCCTGATAATATCACTAACTTTCTCGTTTTCAATGATGACCAACAAATACTGGATTTTATGACAAACATTGATGTGTTTGAATACAAAACCATCAATGACGACAAACATGATAAAGCATTAGAAGATGTAGTTCAAGAAAGAAAATAAAACCCCATGCTCAAGGGAGTGGTGTAGCTTGAAAATTTGTATGACTTGCAAAAACACTTTCAGTGAAACTTTTAAGGATTGAAGTTTATCTTAAAGTTTAGAAACCTTGGTGAATATTAATAGTACCTAATATGAAAATTGTAAAATGTTTGGTGATATTTTTGTAGAAATATTTATATTTTTAGTGATTTTAAATTAGTTTATATAAAATTTTGGCGATTGTTAAGGTAAAATAATTTTTTTTGTAAAATTTTGTTGAATAATTTTTAGGAAAAAATGGAAATTGGCGAATCTATTTTTTTTAAAAAGCATAAAAAATTAGCCCACCCATGAATATTAGCCTTAAAAAATTTTCTTGATCACTTTGAGGGGACGGTGAACCCAAAGACTCACAGTTAAACTTTGTTGCATGAATAGATTAATCTTGGTATAGAACAAGATCCAAATTTTTTCAATCTCGATACTTGTTGCACACCCAAAGAGTAGCAAGATTTCATCCACCTTTTTAAGTAGTACCGATATGTTTTCACGTCGACATACGATGATCTAAAAACTTATGACACATGAATAATCTGGCATGTGATTCTAATCAAGTAAGGGGCCAAGCCTTTCCAGCAGAAGCTGCGTAAACTTCATCTGGCGCTTGAGCCTCTGATTCAGAAAGAGTTGAAGAAGATGTTGGATGCTTGGATCATCTTTATAGTGCGACATTCAACGTAGGTCTCAAATTTGGTCCCGATGAGGAAAAAGTTCGAGTAAATACGCTTATGTGTAGATTTCCACAATCTTAATCGTGCCTTGGAAAGAGACAACTATCTAGTACCGTAGATGGAATAGATTGTACAGAAAATATCAGGGTTTGAAATGTTTTCCTTGTTGGATGGATTTTTGGGCTATAACCAGGTTCTAGTGTCAGAAACTAACATACATAAAACAAAATTTTGAACCAAGTGGGGTACGTTTGCTTTCAAGAGAATTTCATTTGGAATCATTATTTTCGATGTGATTTTACAACGTGTGATGGAAATCAAATTTCATGGTCTGATTAGACAAAACGTAGTGGTCTATCTTGATGACATAATGATATTTTTAAATAAGATCTTACCACTTGCGCTATTTAAAGCATATTTTCGAGTGATGTCATAAATACAAGATATCTCTTAAACCCAAGAATATAATTTTTGTAGTTTTCGAGGGAAATCTCTTGGGCCATATTATCACAAAGGGTGGGATTAAGGTGTACTCTGACAGTGTTAGAACTATCATGTAGATTCCCTTCCCAATGAGCAAGAAAACCATGTAGTCCTTCTTGGGGAAATTATTTTCCATTGAAAATTCATCTCTTATTGCGCATAGATAGTGAAACCATTTCGGGAGATGATAAAAAATAATGTGATATAAAAGTGGGATAAAATGGAAAAGTATGTATCATACCGTATAATGCAAGCGTTCACAAAAGCACTAGAACTGTACAGTCCATACTTCAACAAGGATTTTCTGATTTACACTTTCACTTCTGATACTTCTCTCGCTTCTATTCTTACACAAAAAGATGATAAGAATAATGAGCGGCCTATATCATTCATGAGTTTCAACTTGCAAGGGCCTAGACTTAATTATCTCTGTTGAGATTCAACAAGATGATGATCATAGTGAAAATTAAGCACCTACACTAAGTGGGGCCCGCAGGCTATTTTTAGGTGTATGTCTATTTTTAGAATGTTGAGCAAATTCTATTTATAGTGGGAGTCTATTTATATATGGTTGAGAAAATTCTATTTATAGATGAGATCCCAATTTTAGATGCATGTGAGAAGTCTATTTATAGATCACATCTCTAAAAATAGAATGCAAGTCGATTATTATTATCTCTTAATAATAATTGGACAATAAATATTAATCTATTCTCTTGAAGCACTTGATTTCAGTTAACTGAAGTAGAAAACCAGTTAGTTGGAGGAATTTCGAGTTCTAAGGTTGGTTGGTGGGACATACAAGTGGAATTAGTTGTAATTGAGTGATTTGAAGTTGTAACAGAGTTGTATGTGTAGTTATGTGAGTTTTAAAGTAGTTTAGCTTAGCTAAATGAGTTAGAATCAGTTGTGCTAGTTGTAACTAATGATACACTAGTGAGAAAAAGGGAAAATAACATAGAGTAGCTATTTCTAAAATATTTTGGTTTGGAGAACAATGGCCATTTCTAGGCTTCCTGAATGCTGGGTCACCGACGCCGACTCTGCAATAGCTCCAGACTCGTTCGGCTCCGCCACAATCACCACGGCAGATCCAGGAGATTCGAAGGTCTTCACAGTCGTAGCTCACTGCGGCTCCTCTTTCTTATAGCCTTGCTGGCTCTCGGCAACTCCTCGCTAAGCAATCGCCGGCACTGTTCAGCACAAAGGTCACAGGGACACTCCAGAATGCGAGTCTGGAGCTCAAGCAGCAACAAAGATCGTGAAAGATGTTGCCTCCCTCTACGTCCAAGAAGGGACAAGAGCTGCAGCCTCGACCACCATTGCGACCCTGCAGATGCTTTGCTACATGGTTGGGCAGGATAGATCTAATGATATGTCGCCGCCAGTTGAAACTATTCAAATCCAGGAGGGCCACGCTCATCATCCAGCCTCAATCAAAGCCAAAATATTTATGGATTTGGGGATGCAAGAATTAGGCACAGATCAGGCACAAAATCGAAGCAGAGAGCTGAGGAATTCAGACCACTCACCCTCCGACTATCAGATCCAAATCTCACTTCTCTCCGACAAAACGTTGTTGCTCTAGGTGTGTGCTACGGATCTGGTGCATGACCTCCTGTGAGATCTTGAACTCAGGTTGGGTATCCCCTCAGCCCTTCAAAGACTGACTTAGAAAGGTAAACAGCTCGAGGACCCTCTTCCCTTGTCTTATTACAGTATTGAAAGAGATGCTTTAGTGGTGCTCACCCTACGTCTGAGAGGAGGAGCATCTGGGCAGACCTCCTCGGCTCCTGCTTTCTCCTATAAAGATGCGGTTCATGCACAACCTGCCAAGAAGACTGCCCAACCAGCTGAGGCTCCCAAGCATTTCTTGGTGGAAAAAATGGAGGAAACTCCCTCCATTGAAATCACTCATCCATCTCTGGACGATCAATACCAGACGTTTGCAGAAACATCCATCATATGCAGATTTAATGGAATATGGGCTCGTACTGCCGATCTATACTAGTGGATCCACTCCAACTGTACCAACAACAGCAAGATCTTCTTTTGCTCGAAAGGCTTCCTTATTGTAGCCTTTTCCTTCAATGAAGATTACCAGAAAGCCTTAATGGGAGGCCCTTGGTTCTAGGGGTCAGCAAGACTATTCCTCACCCCATGGTTCCCAGGCTTCGACCCCTCCACGACTGTCATCACCAAGCTTCCCATTTGGGTCAGGCTTCCAAACCTCCCTGCGCATTTATGGCATTTCTCTCTCTTTCAAGGAATTGGGGACACCTTAGGTCGCTTCCTGACAATGGATACCTCAAGGGGGGAGAAAGGAATATATACCTTTGGCAGAATATGCGTGGAAATAGACATTAGAAAAGGGCTGCCTAATCAGATCAACCTCAAAATTGGAGACTTCCATTGGATGCAAACCTTGGACTATGAGAACACTGCCTTCAGGTGTCGTCATTGCCATCAGACAGGGCATCTCAAAAACACATGTGCAACGTTCCTCGACAAAAATAAGAACATCTATCGCAAATCCAAATCCAAGAGCTGGGAACCATGTGATAGACCCCCTATGGATGACATAGAGTCCTTTAGCTCTGATGAGGAGGATATTGAAGTGGAAGGGGAGAATTTGGAGCACCTAAAGGACGTGACCTCAGCCCGCCCCGAGGATCCTTCTGCACCTTCGATCTCGCAGAAACGCACTCATGAGTCTTCTTCCTCCGATTCAGATAAGGAGACTCCTCCTTTAGCGTAGAATAGTTTGCAAGTGGTTCCTGTCCAACCAAATCACAATGGTTGGGTCAAAGTCAATAAGAAGAAAGGGAAAAAATGTCAATTGGAAGAATCTACCCATTCTGGGCAGACTCCTTAGTCTAGCTCTCTATTTTCTGTTCTCCTTGTTATCTTTTGCTTATGCCATGGATGCTCTTTGGGACCGAGGTTGATATTATATCATTTTCGGCTCCCTTTCTCTTTAGCTTTGCTTTTCTGCAAGCTCTGATTGTACCATATGTTTTTTCTTAATAGAATTAGTCTTATTTAGAAAAAAAAAAAGATACACTAGTGAGATATCAGTGAATTAAATATTAAATTAATTCACATGGAGTGATCTCACATGCAACTGAATATTTACTATTGTTAACTACATGCATGTCAGATCCAGTGGAGGCTTAGTTGAGAGATAGGTGAAAGGGACAGTTTGACTATTAGTTGTGACATTAGTGGGTGAACTCATGCAACCAAACACACATTGGAGATGCCAATGAGGATTTCACAGTCAAGGCAAGGCAATATCTCATTCATTCAGGGATTGTGATCAACATGGATTGCACAGTGGAGGCAGGCTATCAGGAGGCAGTAAATTGGCGCATGTATTTGCCAATTTTTGTATGATAATGTGAGACGATTGTATATTGTACTGAGATATCTTGGACTTGAGTTTTGTATGAGATTGTTTCATGATCCATGATATATACATAATATATGATAGTGGGGTTTTTAGCTTTATTCTTTCTTGGTAAAAGCATCTGTGTTATGTGCGATTGATCTTTCTTCATGTGTTTGAAATTGGCGATTAAATTTCCGCAAATATTTAAGTAGAAGGATTCTGTATTTAACAGTGGCATATAATTTTCAGATTAGGATAATCCAGGAAATACATATGTATTAAAATTTATACATGGTATCAGAGCTAAGGAGATTTCAATTTTGAAGCAGTAGCTGAGTCTGTTGGTGGAAACAATTCGAATTTGTTGCAAGAATTTCTTGGTGCGACAGTTGAGTAAACATCGAAATGGCTTTCAATGGTTTGCAGCTAGAGTATGCACTCAAAGGCAGCTCAAACTACATTGCATGGAAGGAAAAGATGGAGGCAATGCTTGAAGATAATGGCTTGAAGGACTTCATCGACAGTGATGTTCCTAAGCCCACTTCAACGGATGCTGCATTACTTGACGCTTGGAAAAATAAAGTAGCGAAGACGAGAAGGATTCTGTTGGAAGGTGTGCAAGACCATATTTTCTCAAGCCTTCATGGGAAATCCACTCCATTTTCTATGTGGAAGGCTTTGAAGGATCTTTTCCAAAGCAGCAATGACCATAGGGGATTGGTGCTGAAGGATAAACTCAAAAATATCAAGATGGAGAAGGGTGACAATATTCCTAAGTATCTCACAAAGTTTGTCCAATGTCAAGATGAACTGGGGAGTGTGGAAATCATGGTTTCTGATGACGATTTGGTGAGCTTGGCTCTCTTGGGACTTCCTAAGAGTTGGCACAGTTATCAAGACTTTGTCAATAGACGAGAAAAACTACCATATTGGGAACGACTGTGGTTGTATCTAGTGCAGGAGGAGTTCAGGCGGAACACCAGAGATGGCTCTTCATCAAAGCATGATGATGAAGAGGATTGTGCTTTGGCTACCAAGGCAAGGAAAGGGAAGGAAAATAAATTCCATTCAAAATATGAGTCTAAAGGCAAGAAGCTGGATTTTTCCAAGGTGAAGTGTTTTCACTGTCACGAACATGGGCATCTCACCACTAACTGCCCATAGAAAAAGAAGAACAAGAAGGTTGTTGGAGCTGCAGCTGGTGAGGCCCTTGCCTCGCAATTTTAACTTGATTTCTCTTTGATTGCAAGGTTGGTTTCAAGAGCAATGGGATCGATGTGGTATCTTGATAGTGGTGCTTCCTTCCACATGACGGAAGATAAGGAGATTTTCAGTGACTTGGAGGAGAAAGATCTCCAATTCATATAGAGATGGGCGACGATGGACGATACAATGCGACCAGCATTGGTGCCATTAACTTTGAGAGGGATTCAGGTAAACCATTTCAATTGAAAGATGTTATGCATGTTCCGGGTCTGAAGAAAAAATTGGTCTTAGTCGCGATGTTGGAGGACAGAGGCTATGACGTTGTTTTCAGCGATGGAAAATCTTTCTTGCGACATAAAACAACAGGTCAAGCTAAGAGGATAGGGATTCAAGTCAATAATATCTACAAGATGGAGGTAGAAGGCTGTGTTGCAATGATGGGCAAGGCAGAAAAAGTGGTGGGCCGAGATGAGGGTGAATTATGGCATAGGCAATTGGGCCATCTTCATCAAGGAGCTTTGAAAGTCATGCAGAAAATATCTACTAGACTTCCAATGGGAACACTTGCTAGTTAGATCAGTGCAAGGGTTTCACCATGGGGAAGTATGTAAAGTCCAACTTTCATGAAAAGGAGAACTGTGCTTCGGTGATCCTGGATAGAGTTCACACAGATGTGTGTGGACCATTCTCGGTTGCTTCAACAACAAAACACAGGTATTTTGTTATTTTTGTTGATGAATTTTCTCGTAAATACTGGATCTTCTTCATGTAAAAGAAGGATCAAACATTCTCAAAGTTTTGTGAGTTTAAGGCATTGGTGGAGAAAGAGTAAGGGAAGCAAGTGAAGGCTCTCAAGAGAAATAATGGTGGAGAATACATCTGCGGTACACGATAATTTGTCATGAGTCCACATGCCATGATGGAGGACCCATTTTGTGACTTGTGAACATTGTCATGCCTTGAAATCATCATCAATGCATTCCTCTAAACATGACCTTCAATTGCCCTAAAGACATATCCTCGCAAAAAACCATGAAAACATCTCCTTTTGCATTGGCACGGGCAGACAGTTCATCACTCGTGCCAATGGGGAAAATCCTACAAAGAGGCCGCGCCAACTGGCGCTCTGTCCCAGAGCAGCAGTCGCGCCAGCCAATTTAAGGAGTGTTTTTTAAATAAAGATGGCGGAATTTGTGTTTCAACAAACTCAGAAACCATTTCCTATCTTGAGTTGGGAGGTTTGGCTGCGGGAGTTCTATGGAAGGGAAGTGGTTTGCCACCTCCCATGGAACCTTCCTTGTTGATAGGGCCAATCCCACAATAATAGGGATCCCAACTCCCTCCTTCCCCATCTATAAAAGCCTGCTCAATTCCATTGCAAGCTAGTCTTGAAGTGCCTAAGCTTTGAATCTCCAAATTCCCAAGAGCCTTTGTGCTGTAAGAGCCCTCTTTCTTCCCTTAAGGCCGACTCAAGTAAGGAGACCATCGTCGAGAGACTCTGGAGAGGTTTGCCCTTTCCCTGGCGAGCTTTGCGAGACGTGAACGACTGGAGACCCATCCGAAGGAGACCGCGACGTCAGAACATTGGTTGTACTCTCTTTCGATTGTTATTTAATGAATGATTACGGTTATGGTTCCACTTTGTTTTCACTTATGTTAATAACGAGTTATATCCTTTCTGACTGATATATAGTTGCGTATTCTGGATTTTATGCTTGTATTCGTGTTGTTTCTTGCATGTGCAGGTGTCCATCCACGGAGATCGTGGGAGGATCGTGATCTGCCGAGGCTGAGGAATGGGATCGCTCTCTTCTACGGATCATAGCATTGGATTCCAGGTAGGCCTCCATCTTTGGTCTTTTTTTCGTAACTAGGAACTTGCGTCGTAACATTTGATGATTGTTGCTAGACCCCTGCTGGGCTAGTAGGGATCACCTCTGTCCGCAGAGGGGATTTACCTCCTCAAAAATTTGGCGACTCCACTGGGGATCGTCTAGATTTCACTGTCTCGTTTAGATTGTCTCGTTTTGATTATTTTATGATTTTCCTTGCTTGGTTAGCCTTCTGGGTTGGGTTCTTTTGCTGTTTTTTGCTTCTTGGTTTGCTTAGTTTACATTGATCTGCTTCTGGAGTAGTTCTTTCTTATTTTTGGCTGAGAAACTCGACTGGCGCGCTTTTTAGCCCGACATTCACGCCAATTGGTGCATGTTGCTTTTGTATAGCCCGCGCCAATTGCTTTCTGGCGCCAGTTTCAGCCTTACAGTCGCGCCACTCCTGTAGGGTTTTTGAGTTTGCTCAGTTTTGAGCTCTCTGGGTCTGGTCAGTGCTTTTCTTCTTGATTTTTCGACTACCTGAGTGTGTTGGAGTCCTGTTTGACTGGGAATTTTCCTTCGTCCTTTGGTTGTTTTCTTTTATCTATCGATTTCACGTTTTAAGCCCTAGGGCATCTAGTGGCTTTGTGTATCGAGCCCTCCTTGGGAGTTTTGGTGTTTCGTTTGTCTAGTCGACTCTCTGATTGCTCCTCCGCATCCTCTTAGTAGTTGTTCACTGTTTTGTTGCGATTTTTGGGTGATTGCTCGTTTCTTCATTCGAATTTCGTTTGGTCTTGCTTTGGGCCTAGATCACACGGTCCATTGGAGCCTTTGAGTCTTTTTCTTGGTTTTGAGAGACTTTGGTCGATTTGGGATCTGATTGCTTGTGTCATTGAGTGAAATTTGTTCGTTTTGCTCTCTCAATATCGTTTCTCAAGTTGTTCCATTTATTTTCAGTTTTTTAGGTGTATCTAGCTATCAAACATTGAAAATTAAAAAAAAAAAAATCTCTTTTGCTTTTGGTTAATTAGTGCAAATTGAAATTTTTCGATTTTACTAGTAATTAGTGATTGGAATGGAAAATTTTCGATTTCATTAGTTGCATTAGAGATCTCATTGTTTGTCTTCCGATCATTTTGTTTGTGTAAAGACTCTCAACTCTTCTGTAGCTAGTTTTCATCGAACGAAATGGTGTACTGTGGCATGTAGCTTTGCATTTAGGAGTTTTTGAAACAATACATTCGTTAGGGCCTGAAAATTGAAACCTAATTGAAGATCAAATTTAAAATCTATTCAATTAACCTAAGGCAGCATTGAAATCTAACGAAACATATTTAGAGGTCTAGGCTAGAGATGTGTTCCGGCGTCTTTAAACCTAGCAGCTGTCGTTCGCCTTTGGGCTTTAGACAACGCTAGCACGGACTCGTGCTCCCCGTACCGTCGCGTATATAAAGGGAGACCCCTCTAGGTTTTCAATCCTTTATCCACAGGAAGCCGAGTCTGCCGCCCTATACCCGTGATACACCGAACACAGCATTCGGGGAGATTTCTTGCACGTACGGAAATTCCTTGGTTGATTTCTTCTTCATTATTAAAACCAAGGTGTATATTGCAGTTCACGGTTATTTGGTACACCCTTTGTGCCTAGTATTCCTGAGCAGTCATTTGGTCTTTTCTGACTCCCTAAATTTGAAAAGACCATCAAGCGCTTGTCCTTTCACGCTTGTGTCAAATCTGAAAGAGATAGAGTCATCTTTTATCGTTTCTCGACTCTTAAAACATGAAACGGTGAAGTTTCTTATTTTTCAATGTGGTAAAAATTAATCACCCACGATTATACGCCCTCTTAGATATTGCTTGTTGACCGTTTGATCGTGTGTCTTGACTCTTTTTCAGCCTGTGTGTGTGTTTGCTTCTTTTTCTCTGGTCGTTTGCCACAGTGGCGGAACCTTCGGTTTCGTCTACTGGTAGTCCTTACACGGACGATTCTTTAGAGGCTTCCCAATCCTCTGCTGAACCGCAGCAGCCTATTGTTTCCGAGTTTCCTGACGGGGGACCGGTTCTTGCTGAGCAACCCTTTGGAGGACCAGTTGAGTTCAATTGGCCCTTTTCGGACCCTGTGTCTGAATTGAGATTAGGAGCTGATTTCCTTTCTCTTACATCGGGTTCGCCTTTTGTTGCTGCTGTTTTTCCTCCTAGTCCTCGCCGTCTCTTGCGAGATTTAACGGCAGGATCAACCATGAGTGATTCTGGTGAGGAAATCCCAACGTCTGGTGAAGACTATCAGCTCTTCCCACGAAGATTGTTTCAGGGAGACAACTCTGAGCTGGCTGACATGTCAACAGCTAGTCCCTCTTTGCCACAGGGATACAGATCTTTGGGTCAGATAATTTCCGTCGCAGCCTCTATGGGAGTGTCATCTCCTTCTCCGAGGCCAGCTGCTACTACGCCCGGGGTGTCTCCTCAGACACCCGTTACTTCTGTTCCCGTCCGGCCCACTGTCTGTGTGGCCGCCTCTTCTCCTATTGTCACAGCATCCGCTGCAAGTGCTGTGCCAACTCCTGAAAATGTTTATCTAGCGACTGCTATACCGGAGAACATCTCTCTGGAGGAGTATCGGTTGTCTTTGCAACAGTCGAACGCCGAGGTTGGACCATCCTCCCAAGATCCTAACCGCTCTTACTTTTCGCACTATGCACAGGATGGTACTCCCGTGTATGCTTTCCCAGGTCAGTATGATGAGCACGGGGAGATTTTACGTCTACCCGCTCCTGAGGCTTATCTCTATGCTCAAGGTTTACCTTATAACCAGGCTTATAACCCACAAGGACAGCCTTTCCAAGGCCAACCTGCGGGCCAACCTGGCTATCTTTATGATCCACAGGGGCAGCCCATTCAAGGCTATCATGTTGGCCAACAAGGGCCATCGTACGATCCACAAGGACAGTATTATAGCCCTTCCGGTTAACCTGTTCAGCCTCAGCCGAGGTATCAACCGAGACCGGTCTATGGTCCTGGGGGGCAAATCCAACCTTCTTTACCGATGCAACCGCAGTATCCTGTTGTTTCTAACGTTGCATATTATCCGAGACCAGCCTATGGTTCCGCTTCAGGTCAAACTGGTTTCTAGCAACCACCTGGTCCTATTCCACCACCAGGCCAACCGACCCATCCGGTACAACCCGGTGTCCCGCCTCCAGGCCAACCGGCCCATCTGGTACAACCTGGGGCTCACTTACAGCCAGGTCAACCTGCGCAACCGGTGCCGCCTGTCTATCTGGGTCAACCTGGTCATTCAGGTCAGCCCTCCCACCCGGGTCAACCTGTTCACTCATGTCAGCCCTCTCAGTCGGGTCAACCTGTTCACTCAGGGCAGCCCGCTCATTCCATCAACCCTGCTCAGCAGCCGACTCATTCCATGTCGCAGCCAAACCAACAGCTGCGCCCTACTTACCAGGCTCCGCAGGGTTCCACTTTTCAGCAGCCTACTCATCCTCAGGGTGGTTATTATCCTCATGGTCAATCTCAACCCAATTATAACCACCCTAGAGGCTCTCAGTATTATCCTCCTCCGCCCGGTTTTACCTATACTCAGCAGCCAAATCCAAACGCTTCTTACACCAGGCCGACATACAATCAGGGTCCGTACCCTGGTTATCAGGCCCCACACTCTGGTTACCAGCATCCAAATCAGTCTGGTTATATGACCTACACCCCCTACGGTCAGAATCCTACGGGACAGAACCCATGGGGGCAAGGATATTCACAACCATTGTGGAGTACAGGTAACGGTCCTCATCCTGGGTCTGGCATGCCGGTCAATCCGCCATTGCCGTTCCTGGCCACCTTGGAGTTTCCGGATGTTTCAAAGTTGACCAATGATTCGATTTTACATAATCCATATTGGCCTCCGGTTCCCACCAAGATACCAGGTGATTGCCCCAAGTTTGAGGGAAAAGCTGGAGAGGACCCCCAGGCGCATGTGATGACGTATCATCTTTGGTGTTCGTCTAACTCTTGGGTCGACGATTCGATTCGCCTGCGCCTCTTCCAGCGTACTTTAACTGGAGCTGCTGCTAAGTGGTACATAGAGTTATCTCGCGGCATTTTCCAAGATTTCAATTCTTTAGCCATGGCTTTCCTCACGCACTTCTAGTTACCGGTTCGTTACGAGGCCGGGACGCACCTCCTGACTTCTCTGAAGCAGGACAAAGCCACTCACATCTCTGATCACATTCATGAGTGGCAGTGCCATCGTAGACTGATCAAGTTTCACATACCTGATCAGATACTGACTCACTGGTTCACCACCTCCTTTGTGAATAAAATCGCTCAGGATATTGCGATGGGAGCATGTGTGATGGAGGAACAGGCCATTGCGCGTGCCCAATATCTGGATCTTGTATATTCTCAGTCTGGCACGCTTTATGATATCTTGCCTGATGCCCCGCGGTCCGGAACCTCTAAGGCTCCGCCTACCCCTGCGGTGGATGGTGTCATTGGTTCTGTCTCTCAGAATTCGAAGAAATCTTCGAATGGGAAGCAGAAGTCTAATTCTTCCAACAATGCTCCTGTTAATCCTGCCCCCTCCGATTCTGGTAAAACCGCGGAAGTGAATGCCGTTCAGGCCAATCCTATGGAGAAAACTTCCAAGGGGAAAAAGAAGGGCAAAGGAAAATCTAAATCTGATGCCCCGAAGCTAGAATCTAAATCTCATACTGAGGATGGCTCTCAGTGTAAACCGAAGTACCCTTGCCTCATTTGTGAAGGGGACCATTATACTAAGGATTGTCCACGACGATCCGAGGTTAGTCAACTTCTTAAGGGCCCTAAAGGGACTCCGGCTGTTTTAAAAGAGCCATTTCCATCTCAGCAGACCCAGATGGTCGAACAGCCGTCACCATCTGCATCGTTTGGGTCTCAGGTTTTCATGGTGAAGAGTGTTGCACCTATCTCTGTCGCTACGCGGTCGAAGGATTACAACGAATCGCGGCAGGCACCCGGGAAGGCAGTTGCGGATGGACCGCCTCCCCTACCTGCCTCCGGTTCGTTGGAAATCGAGAAGCCTACTCCTGAACCCGTTGTGAAACCACCTTCTAAAGGTGTCCTTCGAAGATCTTCTTATAATCCGAATGCTCGTGCCGCTCAACATTACAACATTGTTGAGGATTTGGCACAGGCGCCGTCTGCCATGTCTGCGCTAGAAGTTCTTCAAAGTTGTCCTTCGCAACGGAAGGCTTTACTGTCTGCGATCGGGGGCATTGATCCCGCCGACTCGAGTCTTCTCACCTTCGATTTGGAGAATTTCACTCCCCGGCTTCCACATCAAATCGCTCTTATTATTCAAGTCGGGATTAACGGTCTGAACATTCATAGGGCCATCGTGGATGAAGGTGCATCTACCTGCGTTATGTCCTCCGCTTGCTGGAAGGCCATCGGCTCTCCAGCCCTTTCGTCATCCCCCAATGCCCTTGAGGCATTTGATGGTCGGGAATCTAAACCCCTGGGTGTTCTCGAGAGTCTAGCGATCACATTACAGGGAAAAACTGTCAACGTAGAAGTGGAAGTGGTTGACGCTAAACTCAACTACAATATACTTCTTGGCCACAGCTGGACCCATGCCATGCTCTACGTGCCGTCCACCGTCTTTCGATTCATTAAGTTCCCTCACGAGGGCAAGATTGTCACGGTGGATCAGTTGTCATTTTTCACCTCTACCTCTGAGAACAACGTGCCATACGTGGATCAAATTCCGAATCCCCCGGACAGTGTGGGACCTGGTCTCTTCAAAGACCCGGTCCTCATGGGTATTTTTCCCGCACCGCCACCGCACACCGCTCAAGTCAACATGATGTCCAGGTCTGATGACCCCTGGCTTATTCCTACGCCTGAGCAGGTGTTTGAGTTTGGAGAATCAATGCCCTTGACGCCAGTAGAGATCAACTACTGTGAAATTGTTGCTGCATCTGATCCTCCACCTCCTCAGCATGCTCCTTTCAGCATGGCTCTCGACATCTACTCTCAATCCCCCTGGCTTGGTCAGGCTAATTCACCTGATCCTCTCAAAGAGACTTTTCCTTCCGATGAGGCTATCATTGAAACTATGTCTCTTGAGGAGCTGCCTTGGGGCGATGGACATCATCTCTCCTCTTTTATGCCTAGCTTGGGGGCAATGACTGACTGTCTAGAGCGTTATGCTACTCAGGTTCCTACCCCTCCTCTTCAAATGCCCATTTTGACGCACGAGGTTTTTTCGGAGGGTAACCTGAGTAACATTACTCAAACTATCCCAATCAACATCTCCGTTAAACCGGGGATCGTTGAGAATATTCACGTGGGTGTGACTTGTTCTCCCGATGAGATTCAAGTCTATACTGAGCTTTTCAAAGAATTCAGAGATGTTTTCGCATGGTCTTACGAGGAAATGCCGGGGATTGATCCTAGTATCGTAGTGCACGAGATTCCAACCTATCCAGGTGCGAAACCCGTGCGCCAACGCTTACGCCCCATGCATCCTCGAAAAGCCGCCGCCATCAAGGCAGAAGTTGAAAAACTTCTGAACGCGGGTTTTATTTATCCCATCCCCCTCACAGAATGGGTGTCTAACATTGTCCCTGTCGATAAAAAGTAGGGTACGATTAGAGTCTGTGTTGATTATCGCGACATCAATCGCGCCTGTCCAAAGGATAATTATCCCACTCCGTTTATAGACCAGATCATCGATGAATGTGCCGGGAGTGAGATCTATTCCTTAATGGACGGTTTCTCAGGATATAATCAAATCAATATTGCACCTGAGGATCAACACAAGACCACATTCATCTGTCCGTGGGGTACTTTCGCGTATAAAAAGCTCCCGTTTGGCTTGAAGAACGCTGGAGCCACTTTTCAGCGTGCGATGTCCTATGATTTTCATGACATTCGCCATATCGTTCAGCCTTATCTGGATGACTTGCTAGCCCATTCGGGTAAGCGAGAGGACCATCCTGAGCATCTCCGCCAGATCTTTCTTCGTTGCAGGCGCTACAATATCAGGCTCAATCCTCATAAATGCGTCTTCTGTGTTGATTCTGGCCGTCTTTTAGGATTCATAGTCTCGAAAGACGGAATTCGCCTTGACCCTCTAAAGGTCGAGGCCATCGTAAATCTCCCATCACCCTCCTCCCTGTATTAGTTACAGAGTCTACAAGGGAAAGCGAACTTTCTTCGGCGCTTTATCCCGAATTATGCCGAGGTGGCCAAAGGATTCACTCGTTTGTTAAAGCAGAACGTTCCCTTTCATTGGGACAAAATTGCTTAGGAATCCTTCGAGAAGATGAAGACGTTGCTTGTTAATGCTCCGTTGCTTCGTCCTCCGGACTACCACTGCGACTTCACTTTATATCTAGTCGCCGCATTTAGCACCATAGCCATGGTCTTGGTGCAGGATGACGATGACGGTGATGAACATGTTGTTTATTACCTATCACGGAACCTTCTCGATCCAGAAACGCGTTATGCTCATGTCGAGAAGTTGGCATTAGCAGCAGTACACGCTGTACAACGCTTTCGCCATTACATCCTTTTGCGTACGATAACAGTGGTTTCAGACTACAACCCTATGACGTATATTCTTTCTAGACAATTACTGGGGGGCAAGTACTCCAAATGGATTGTGATCCTGCAGGAGTTTGACTTAGAGTTCACTACCGCTAAGTCAACTAAATCACTGGTCTTCGCGGATTTGATATGTTCTCTCCCTACAGACTCTGCTCCCTCACACTCTGAAGACCATATACCGGACGAAACGCTTTTCCTCATCAGTACTCATGACCCTTGGTACGGTGACATAATAGTGTATCTTCAGACCTCGACATTTCGGTCTGAGTTGGATAAAGCTGCCCGCCGTCGGATTCGGCACCAGTCCCAACCCTACCGTATAGTAGGAGATACCTTATACCGCATCGGAGTAGATTCGGTGCTCCAGCGATGCCTAACCTTGGAAGAGGCTGAAAAGGTCCTAAATGACTGCCACAGCGGCGCCTGTGGTGGACATATGTCCAGGTATGCTACTGTCCAGAAGATTCTGCGAGCAGGTTATTTCTGGCCTTCCATATTCAAAGACTGTATCACTCCAGTCCGTAAATGTCATGCGTGCCAGATATTTCAGCGCAAGATGCGCGCGCCGCCTTTACCATTGCATCCCGTTATTACCGTCGGCCCTTTTGCGAAATGGGGCGTGGATTTTATGACGTGTAACCCTCACTCGGCCGGGGGGCATGCATATATAATTGTCGCCGTCGACTACTTCACCAAGTGGGCCGAGGCGATGCCTACACTAGCTGCTGACGGTAAAACGACTGCTCAATTTATATTCAACCACGTTATTGCACGGTTCGGGGTTCCTCAAGCCATCGTCACTGATCACGGTACTCATTTCCGAGATTATATGATGGCGGAGCTGACTTCAAAGTTGGGCTTGTGTCACGACAGCTCAACACCATATTACCCTCAGGCGAATGGTCAGGTTGAAGCAGTGAACAAGTTTTTGGTCACTATACTTCAGCGAATAGTTGGTATTCACAAATCCAATTGGCATCTCCAACTGTTCTCAGCTCTCTGGGCATACCGAACATCTGCAAAGAGTGCAACTGGGTTCACACCATTTCAATTGGTGTATGGCCTGGAAGAAACTCTTCCGGTTGAATGCGAGATTCCTTCGTTGAAATTAGCTATGGAACTCTTACCTAATACTTCTGCTGAGGAAGAACGTCTTCTGTATCTGGAACGGTTATATGAAACCCGTCGTCTGGCTGCTTTGGTTATCGAAGCACAAAAGAAGAGGGTCAAAACTCATTTTGATCAATCTGTTTCTCCTCGTTCCTTTATCGAAGGAGACCTCGTCCTCCTGTACGATCAAGCACATGACAAGCTTGGAGCCGGTAAGTTCCAGCCTATGTGGCATGGGCCCTATATAGTAAAACGCATTTTGAAAAACGGGGCCTACGAGCTTATAGATTATGAAGGAGTTCCGCTGGCGCAGCCCAGAAATGGGTTGTACCTCAAAAAGTACTATGCCTGAAGTGATTTCTTGGTGTGGTGTGTGTACATAGGTGTGTGTTTTTCATTTGTGTGCATGTATGGTGTGGTGTGCCTTGTAAACATATTTCTGCTGATCGGGTCTTCCTGGTTGTGCAGATGTCTATTCATCCATTTGTTGGTTTCGCGGATGGTGCCTCCCGCAGTACCAGGAATCTGTCTTCAGCAGCCTGGGTAATCTATGATCCTGCTGGTGAGCTGGTCAACCTGCAAGGAGTGTGTCTAGGACGTGCTACGAACAATATCGCGGAATATAGTGCTGTGTTAGAATTATTAACCGAGGCAGTAAACCTTGGTATCCGTGAATTGCTCGTGTATCTAGATTCACAACTTGTGGTGTTACAACTGAACGGACACTATTCGGTAAGAAACCCGTCCATCTTACGTCTGTATCTGCGTATTCGATTACTGGAAAGGAATTTTGACTACATTACATATCATCATATACCCAGGCATTTGAATACATTAACAGATGCAGTAGCAAATTTGGTATTAGACGGACATTTGCGCAATTTGTAAATCATCATCACATGTAAAGAAAGATCCATCCAGAAATAGATATGCATATATATATAGATATCGAAATGTTTACATAGAGTGTGTCACATAAAGTCAAAATATACATAATCGTCTTAAGTACATCCGGAGACGGTATGTCTCTCAAAAAATAGGTGTGGTATAAATCCTAAGAGCTAATCCGCATGGTGCTCATGATAGCATGTGACTGCACGCACTAAGCGTCTCAGGATTCGGTGGATCCGACCCGGAACTCCCACCGTGTGGCGCTGGTATGCCATCGGTACGTCCGCCAGCCGAGCATAGTCTGGAATCCCTCGGGCAATGCCCTCAAGATTCTGGATCAACTCCTCTCCTCCGGTGCCCTCTCCCTGAGGATCAGGGGCGAGTTGTGTCCTCCGTGAGATTGGAGACATCCCAGCTGGTCTCTCAGGTCCCACATCTGCATACATATATAAAATGTGTTAGGACGAATGTGTATTAACAAAAAAACATAAAACATAAAAAATCAAAAACATGAGGTCTTACCCAACTCCTCGTCCCAGTCATCTCCTTCTGGCAGTGGGAGATCTGGGTCTCCGGTGAAGTCAGTTCCTGCATATGGCCAGTCCTCCACAACAATCAACTGGCGCCGTAACCACCTAAAGAACTCCGGCCTCCAGGACATCTGTTGGCCGCCTCCAGCTCTGGGCATTAGTGTTGCCCAGCGAGCCATTCTTGGCTCGCGTGGTATCGGATCTGCTACTATGGCCCCTTGGCCCTGGAAGATTGGTAAGCGTTCCAGAATGAACGATACCAGGATGGAACCATAGCCAAACTGTTTCAGTTTAGCTTGCTTGCATTTTGTGAGCTGTCTTTTCATGTTTATTGTTACTGTTGTTGCCCAGTCGAACAGTAAGGGACTCATGCATTCTGAGGCAAGCAGGAGTTAGGCCTTTGTGGCCTCGTGCGGCGCCTGCGACCCTGCAGCCCGCGTGATGGTATGTAGGACAACTCTCAATGCCAGATCGGGGATAGTGTGGATATCCACCTTTTTGCTCCCTGATCCCATTTGTGCTCCTTGGCACACTCGTGCCATCACTTCTTCCATCTTCTCGCCAGATGGTCTACTTCCAGTCAAGACGAGGATCGGACCTCTGCGAGACAATCCGATGATAAAATACACATCAGAAACCTCCAGCTCCAATACCTGATCTCGCAACTTGAACACTTGTTCATGTTCATCCCAAATACTGATCAAATACTGGAGGAGCTCGGGTTGAGCTCGTAGACAGGGTGTAAGGAAGAACTTCTTTAGCCCACAGTTTCTGAGGGAATTCATGCGAGGTTGCACCATGGGAAAGTATGTAAAGTCCACCTTTCATGAAAAGGAGAAATGTGCTTCATTGATCCTGGAAGGAGTTCACATAGACGTGTGTGGACGATTCTCGGTTACTTCAACAGCAAAACATAAGTATTATGTTATTTTTGTTGATGAATTTTCTCGTAATTCTTGGATCTTCTTCATGCAGAAGAAGGATCAAACATTCTCAAATTTTTGTGAGTTTAAGGCATTGGTGGAGAAATATTTGGGGAAGCACATGAAGGCTATGAGGAGTGATAATGGAGGAGAATACATCTCGTACACAATAATTTGTCACCGTCCCTACCATTCCCCGTCCCGCACAATGGAGGACCCATTTTGTGACCTGTGAACATTGTCATGCCTTGAAATCATCATCAATTCATTCCTCTAAGCATGAGCTTCAATTTCCCTAAAGACATCTCCTTGCAAAAAATCATGAAAACATCTCCTTTTGCATTGGCGCGGGCAGACAATTCATCACTCGCGCCAATGGGGAAAATCCTACAAAGAGGCCGCGCCAACTGGCGCTCTGTCCCAGAGCAGCAGTCGCGCCAGCCAATTTAAGGAGTGTTTTTTAAATAAAGATGGCGGAAGTTGTGTTTCAAAAAACTCAGAAACCATTGCCTATCTTGAGTTGGGAGGTTTGGCTGCGGGAGTTCTATGGAAGGGAAGTGGTTTTGCCACCTCCCATGGAACCTTCCTTGTTGATAGGGCCAATCCCATGATAATAGGGATCCCAACTCCCTCCTTCCCCATCTATAAAAGCCTGCTCAATTCCATGGCAAGCTAGTCTTGAAGTGCCTAAGCTTTGAATCTCCAAATTCTCAAGAGCCTTTGTGCTGTAAGAGCCCTCTTTCTTCCCTAAAGGCCGACTCAAGTAAGGAGACTATCGTCGAGAGACTCTGGAGAGGTTTTCCCTTTCCCTGGCGAGCTTTGCGAGACGTGAACGACTGGAGACCCATCCGAAGGAGACCGCGACGTTAGAACATTGGTTGTACTCTCTTTCGATTGTTATTTAATGAATGATTACGGTTATGGTTCCACTCTGTTTTCACTTATGTTAATAACGAGTTATATCCTTTCTGACTGATATATAGTTGCGTATTCTAGATTTTATGCTTGTATTCGTGTTTTTTCTTGCATGTGCAGGTGTCCATCCGCGGAGATCGTGGGAGGATCGTGATCTGCCGAGGCTGAGGAACGGGAACGCTCTCTTCTACGGATCATAGCATTGGATTCCAGGTAGGCCTCCATCTTTGGTCTTTTATTCGTAACTAGGAACTTGTGCTGTAACATTTGATGATTGTTGCTAGACCCCTACTGGGCTAGTAGGGTTCGCCTGCGATAAAGCGATTACCTCTCAACAATCTCGAACAAATTCAAAGAATGAATTCTAAGAGAACTCATAGTGCCTCATAACCCACAAAAAAATAGGGTAGCAGAGAGGAAGAACATAATGATCATGGGTGAAACATGAGTGACGTTGCATGATCAGGACCTACCAATGCATTTATGGGCGGAATCATGCAACACTGCGGTTTATGTGCAAAATCGTTGTCCTCATAGAGTACTTGGCATGAGTACACCTGAAGAAGCTTTTACTGGTAAGAAACTAGATCTTTCTCACTTTAAGATTTTTGGCTCATCTGTTTATGTGCACGTGACCAAGAACGCCAAGAAGAATCTGGAGTTGACTGCTAAAGTTGGAATATTTTTGGGGTACACAGAAACACCCCATAATCATCGTGTATATTTTCCAAATAGTCAATGAATGTGGTGCGATGGGATATAAAATTTAATGAGGAGAAAGCCACGAAGTTTTCGCTTGAGAGGGAGCTAGAATTACATGTAGAGGAGGAAATTTTGGTTCCCAAAGATGAGTCTCTAGATGTAGATTAGCAACAGGATGAGGTTCATGGAGTGGAGGAGTCCACTCACGCAGAGCCAAATGTCAGAACTAGAAAAAGGCATACCATAGACGCTGAGAGGCTGAAGTTTGATGCGGCATAGAATGTAGGAGTCCCTACTTCACATCGCAGATAGAGACAATCTCCTAACCAATTCACTGGATACATGGCTACGATGACGGGAAATTCTGTCACGACCATACAGGCGGTCTCCCCGGTAAAAGGTCCCAATTAGACCTTGAACCGTTTGGAATAGGGATCCCGTCCGGGGTGTGGTTCCGGCTACCACTGATTTCTCCTTTGCTTTGGGTCTCGCTTAAACTCTATAAAATAGTGGGTACACACCTAATCAACTGATACAAGACATATGTTTGATGCATTAAATGTACATGCAGCACTATGAGTAGCAAGAGAAAATAATAAAGCATGAAGACCGAAGAAAGTGTTGTTAGCAACACTTCATTAGGGTCATGCTTGTAGACTGTTCTGACCGCAAAGGAAAAAATTCCTCACGGCGAGAACACTCTTCACTTCCTAAAATTTTAAATGATAACACAAACGCAGATAAACAAAGTCATCAACATTAGCTAAGAAAGTGAAATTAAACTCACTTCCATTAACATACTCGGCTTGTTATGCAATGCAGCCGTTATGAATTGAAGATGCGAGTTCCATTAATCTAAAGATATTCGACAAAAGATATAATATATCGCAACTCGACCAATCCTATCCGGTTGATGTGCCTAAAAATAGGCGGTGGCTTACCCAGCACCCATCAGACCTAGGATTGTGCATGAATGAATGTGTGTCGTTTATAAATGTTGAGTTTCAAGAACATATTGCTGTGTATCAAGATGAGAGCGGGATTCAGCTTGCACAATCTATTCTGGCATGTTCTTTGGTAAGTATCTATGATCGTCTTGCCGTTGCACTTGCTCCTCAGGTAATTTTTGTTGTCACTACAATTTTTTTGGATACTAGCTCTGATCTTGATCATTGTTGTTCTTGCAGGTTAGGAACTAATGAGGTGGCTGCACTGGAAAGCTGATTTTACATAACCCACCGCATCTTAAACTAGGGTTTAGGTGTAGGCTAGTTAGGACCTGCAATAAAATTTTTAGTTCAAAGTTAATTAGGTTTACTTGCCAAATTTTTACTTCATAGTTTATAAGTGTGTTTTCTATTCTCGTTTATGATTAATATCCTAGGCATCATCATGTTACAATTGTATTGCACTCATTTCTTTTCAGTTTGCTTGTTGCTACATAAATAATTACTACTTGTATTATGCCTCTTTCCCATCTACAACTGGTTAATCATTCTCCCACATGGCGTTGCATTGCATCTTGAGCCTCACCTATTACATTGCGTCGTATGCTCTCTCCCTAACATCGTTCTTTTCATATCGCCTGCCACTTCATGAGCCCTCATTGCAACCCTATCACCTTGCAGTCTTGTTTTGCCCCGATTGCTGAAACAGTAACCCCATTGTTTTGTGTGAGGTTGCGGTGGCTATCTCAAGAAGCAGCTTTCTCTTAGGACCAGTCATCGAGGTCGCATTCTCAACAAGATGCCTATGAGTCTAAACTTATTATTCGGGGAGATACGAGCTGGTTGTCTTTGGGAAACCTGATGAGTTGAAATGGCCCATACCTGTAAGCCTAAGCCTTGTGCCCAACATAGTATTGGACGTTTTAATGATCTATTTTGCGCACTTCGCCTATTGTGGTGAATGGGATGTGAAGGTTTGGCACGAGGGTAAACCCAAATCAGCATATCTTTCAGTTTCTGTAAAACAAGAAAAAACCTCTCTCGCTCGTAAAATAAGTCGGGATCCCTCATCTGCCCATGAAAATAAGTGCCACGAGCACATGAAAATAAGTGCTGCAAGCACATGAAACAAATAAGTGTAAAGGATCGAGAAAGGCTTCCTGCGTGGAGAGGTATGCAACGACTCCGTCGGAGTACTGACCAGGCTCGTTGGCAGCAGAGCAACATTTGTGATTTCTTGAAGTGACTCCGCCGGGGTACTGTCCAGGCCTGCTGGCAGGGGAGCAACACCAGAAACTTACTTTAAAAAATATTGAAAATAATAAGCCCACTTCCTTTCTCTTCACATCATCAACAAGATACTGGCGTCTGTGATTTTTCTCTTTGATGTGTTTCTGATTAGCGGGACTTAGTTGAGGCACAAGGATTAGGCATACCTGTAAAGGGCCAAAGTAATACAAAGGGTACCCACGGAACTTGTTCAATATTCCCTTGCATCATTATCCGGACTCAGACTATTGTGGTGATATTGAAAAAGATGTTGGATTCTACCAGTGGTTCGCCATTTGTTGTAGCCACTACAACACCACCCAAAATTTTGGGTATATTTAAAATTTCGGGTTCCCCCTCTGCTCGCCTAGGCGTTAAAGTCTTTCACCTGACCTACAGTCAACGGCATCCCGCCGACCTATCCCCAACCCCTCACGAGTTATCTCATCACTATGAATTGATGTTGTCGCTGCAATCATGCGATATGTGGGGGGGATCATCTAACGTACGCTCGAACATTCTTACCGCAGTCGCGCCATGTGTAATGAGATTGCCATGCATACGTTTGAATGGAAACCTTTTGTGTATTGACGAGTAAAAGCCCTCCTGCTGTAGGTCATTAAGCATATTGTTTGAATACTTCTCTTAAGCTTGTTAGTTTCATGTGTTCTATCTGTGGTTATCATTATTGAAGAGTAATTATGATGTTGTAATATTCGACGCAGGTCGACCCCACGGGTGACCAACTCCTTAATATTTTCATGACATCGAGGGCAATAAAATTGAGCTCGGTAACAAAGCCAAGGTTGCGGAACAGGGGAGGAGGAGGAGAAAGCGACCAGTACTATTAAAAGGAGGATGGTGTGATACATGTTGATCAGAGAGAACCTTCTATGTTACTGATGAAAAAAAGCTTTCTTCACCAGTGCGCACCAGATACTTAAATGCACTCCATTTGGAAATGTCCAGATCGTGCACCATACCATCTAAATGTGGATGGGTGCATGAAAAGGAAAATATTACGCCACTTCGATGAATCTAGCCTGAAGTATAGCCCGGTGAACAAAGCCGACTCAGAAGATCTCCCTAGAGAATGACAATCTCATATGGGTGTGGCAAGCCGACGACAGAGTTTCAAATATGTCAACGCACCTTTGAGAAGCAACATCTGTCAATCTTGAGATACATACTGTGGCATCACTTAGGCTACAAGAAGTACGTATGGAGGAACGAAAGGGCCATAAAACCCTAGTCTCCTTTGCTCCTACATGTCCAATGTGGATCTATTAGAGATGGAGAATTCCAAATTGAACCTAGAAGGTTATGTTTAAGGCATACACTTTGGTAGCCAGGCACATTGATGCGTACGCACAGGGAGCCTCCAGAACCACGAGATAGAAAGGGTTAATATTAAAAGAGCCATCAATGTGGCTTGAGAAGCATCTTTCAAAACAAGTAGCCTTCGTATTATGAGGTAGAGCAAGTGATCAAATTAAAATAAGGCTCAGAAACATATCGTTTCAAAACCATAAGATATCTTGGAGCAAAACTAAGTGATAAAATTATAAAGGGAGCACATTCAATGGACCAAGGTGATGTTGTATATTTAATGCCAAAGCACAAAGCAATGTAGTTTTCAAACCATGTAATATGGCGGATTACAAACCATATGAAAACTTACGACCATTGAGCTCAAATATTCCTATGGTGCAGTTGCGACCTATGTTAAAACGTGTTGAGCGAATACCTAATGGTCAAGGTTTATTTGTAAAACGTGGAGTGGGCGCAAAGGGTCAGAAAACGTTTGGAGCAATTTACATATGTAACGGTCAACTTTATGTTGAAACCCGGCGCATGATTACATGGACACGTTGCATGCGGCGCAAATGTTCGATGGTAGGTTTTCGACTTACGTAAATGCTTAAGGACAAATATATATTTACAATGGTCAACTTTACGACTAAGACACGGATCAGAACCATTTAAAATTGCATTTCGTGGACTTAAATATTTCGATGGCTAGTTTTGGACCTATGCTAACAGTCCTGGAGCAGATATGTATACATATTCAGTGGTTGAAGATCGTGTGTACACACGGCGCCATGCAATCAACGTAACTGAACGTTTAATGGTCCAAAGCCTATCTACGTGCATGGAGCCAATGTTCAATGTTTGCCTTCCGTGGAGCTAAATGTGAATTTATATATATATAATGGCCGGAGTTTAAAGATGGAGCGTTTATATGTAACCGAAGTTATAATGGCGGCGTTGCAAATTGGTGCGAGCGCTTCTACATTGGAGTTTTAAAATATGGAGCGTAGATACATATAGCGGCCAAATTTTATGTTTAAAACCTGGAGCCAAATATCGGAATAAACCTATAATAGCATGCAAGCATGACAATGGTGGAGTCTTGAATCATGGTGAACGTTGGAGCGGATATAGTAACAGTCAAAGTTTACAACAAGGGAACGGGTTCAACGTCCTGATCGGCACCAATTACGCTCTAACCAAGCTGTTTCCGGCCCTTCGCTCATTTCCCAACATGGAATAGCTCATCGATGAAGGAAGCTTCCCATGCAAAGCACTGCGTTCAGTAACCACCCATATCTCAGTATTTCGGTAGAGGCGATAGTGTTTGGTATTATCCAACGTTGATTTAGCTGTGACAGCGCGAAAAATGGCATATAATTTCATCCTGAGTGCAGGCGCATGGATTTAGCTGTGGATTCAGTTGTGACAGCGTGGAAAACTGGAAATATTCTTCCATCCCGAATGCATATGCACAGACTTCGCTATGACAGCTCTGTGATTGTCATAGAATATTGATTTGTGCAGGGAAGAGAAAAACGCTCCATCGAACCAACGCAGCAACGACTGTGGAGCATTTTTTCAAGAGTGAAATGTTCTATTACAGGATAAAAGTTCCGCCCTGAAAATTATGTCGAAGATGCTGATTCAAGGAGGCTTAGGGTTCGATGGTAAATCAGTATATTAGGAACAGCTGCAAGTTAAAACGATTTTTTTTGACATGACCATCCCTGCCTCCAAAGAGAGCGTGAACTAACTAAATCAAATCTCAATGCAGGTCCAGCAGATCAACGTTATTAGATTTCCTTTGGAAGACTGGTTTTGTTAAAATCGTATGAATATCGCATAACAATGGTGCTGGTCTGCTTATAACCTGACTTGCCACCACGAAGACAAGCTGTTCGAAGGGAAAGAGATTTGTTGGAGTGCGTTCCTTCCTGCAAATTCACTAAGGAGCAGCGCCCTCACCTTATTTGTCATGATAGCATGCAGACTCATCAACCCCATTTCGGAGGGGCGTTCCCTCAGTAAGATCTTGGTGCAAAATTTCGAACATGATGAAAGTATCATTGGAGCCCGGCATAGTTTTCGTTGTGGAGAACACAAGCAGCATGTTGCCGAAATCAACACTTCTGTTCCATTGGATCTGCATTCCAAACCCGGCCCATAGTTACGCTAATCTGCATTACGATAATTGAAGAAGGTACAAGGAAATATTACTCGAGCCAGTATCTCCGATGACATAATGGTGGACGATGTTGGTTGGTATGAGGAAACAAAGCTTTTCTCAGCAGGCGAGAGAGTTGGTACACTGATGGCATATGTGTTGGTTATTCCTAGTCCCCTACTAAATCAAAAGCTGGGAACCAGAAACGCATCACATGCAGTGGGAGATGGCACAAGCAAAAGCCCTTTGCCTCATCAATGGGTTTTCACTACAAACATTCGGATCCTAAGAGAACTTGATAAGGACCACGCTGCGACATAACATTTGACCACACAGGGGTCCAAAGTTTTCATTTTACTTGTGTAATTAATTAAATGCGCCTCTTAACATTGTTATTCAAGCAATGAAGACATGTAACCTAAGATATGTGATTGCAGGTGGACGCTGTCGATTTGCACGATGAGTTGGAGTTTTTCCCAGCAAGCAAGAGGACCGGTTTTCAAAGCACGAGAGATGAGGAATACTGCTACAAAATCCGCAGATTTGCTTGAAGTCGTAGGTCGCAGATTTCTTCAAGTCGCAGGTCACTGATGGCCGAGGGCGCGAGGTCGCAAATCCTAGCAGGTCGCAAGGTCGCACTTCTTCGGTTTTCCTCCCTTTCGCAACCCCGCGACCCAACGACCTAGTCGCAAGGTCGCAAGGTCGCATCTCTTTGGTTTTCCTCCCTTTCGCGACCCCACGACCCAGCGACCTAGTCGCAAGGTCACAAGGTCGCATCTCTTCGGTTTTCCTCCCTTTTGCGACCCCGCGACCCAGCGAACTAGTCGCAAGGTCGCAAGGTCGCATCTCTTCGGTTTTCCCCCCTTTTGCGACCCCATGACCCAGCGACCTAGTCGCAAGTTCGCAAGGTCGCACCTCTTCGATTTTCCGCCTTTTGCGACCCCGCGACCCACCGACCTAGTCGCAAGGTCGCAAGGTCGCGTTTCTTCGGTTTTCCTCATTTTTGTGACCCTGCGACCCAGCGACCTAGTCGCAAGGTCGCAAGGTTGCATCTTGCGACCTCGAAACAACAGCTCAGGTCTCAGGTCGCAAAAAATACTGGGTCGTAAGGTAGCCCAACGGTCGGGAAGATGAAAAGTCAAGGAAGCCCAAAGGGCAGGTTTTGTATTATAAATACTCCTTCGGGAGCTTGTAAAAGGATCTTTTGTTGGGGACTCGAGCTGAGTGCATTGTATTACCAGTAGATATACATTTAATGATGAATACAAGAATTTTGTAAAACCCCTTTTGTGGATCTGGTGTTGTTTTATGTACATGCAATGTTGAGTATTATATCTTCAGTTTTCGAATATCTTTAGATTAATGGAACTGCATCTTCAATTCATATCACAGTTGCATAACAATTTTCTGAGTATGTTAATGGTGGTTGAGTTTATTTCACTTTCTTAGCTAATGTTGATGACTTTGTTTATCTGCGTTTGTGTTATCATTTAAAATTTTAGGAAGTGAAGAGTGTTCTCGCCGTGAGGAATTGTTTCCTTTGCGGTCAGAACAGTCTACAAGCATGACCCTAATGAAGTGTTGCTAACAACACTTCCTTCGGTCTTCATGCTTTATTATTTTCTCTTGCCACTCATAGTGCTGCATGTACATTTATATTGTCAAACATATGTCTTGTATCGTTGATTAAGTGTGTACCGCTTGTTTTATAGAAGTTTAAGCGAGACCCAATGCAAAGGAAATCGGTGGTAGCCGGACCCACACCCCGGACGGATCCCTATTCCAAACGGTTCAAGGTCTAATTGGGACCTTACCGGGGAGATCCTTGCTATTGGTGGACGAGAATTTCCCGTCAGGGCTCTCATGTTCGTCCTTATTGTGGTAGAGCCATCTTCTTTCGAAGAAGCAGTGCAAGAGCCCACATGGGGTAGATGCAATGGCGGAGGAGTATGACTCCATTGTAGGAAACAATGCTTGGGGAAATTGTTCCAAGGCTGGTTGATAAATAAGTGGTAGGTTCGAGATGGATCTACAAGGTAAAACAAGCCTACTTGATGGGAGTGTTAGAGAAATACAAGGCTAGATTTGTGGCCCGAGGCTTCCTCACAAATCGAGGGGATTGATTATGAAGAAACCTATGCACCTATCACACGGTATTCTTCCATAAGGACCATCCTTGCTCTCTCAGCGCAGATGGGTTGGCACATTCATCAGATGGATGTGAAGATTGCATTTCTCAATGGGATCATTGAGGAAGAAGTGTACATTGAGCAGCCTGAAGGATTTTAGATCTTCAGTAGTGAGTCACATGTGTGCAGACTCAAAATAGCACTGTATAGGCTGAAGAAAGCACCCCGTGCTTGGTACATTAGGATCGACAATTATTTCACTGGACTTGGCTTCACCAAGAGTGAGGCGAATGCAAACCTATACCAAATTGTGGTGGAGGGTAAGCTTTTAATAATTTTTCTTTATGTTGATGATTTAAGACTGACTGGTGATGAGTATATGATACACTCATGCAAGGAGGACCTTGCAAAGGAGTTTGAGATGAAGGATATGGGTCTCCTCCATTATTTCCTTGGATTTGAAATATGGCAACGAGAAGGTGAACTTTTTTTATCTCAAGGAAGGTATGCAAGGGAGATACCGGGTAAGTTTCATATGGAGGGCTGCAAATCCATGGATACTCCTCTTCCAGGAAACTGGAGTAAAGAGAACGCTACATCTGGAGAGGTAGTGGATGCTACCGTCTATCGACAGTTAGTGGTTTCACTAATGTATTTATTAATACAAGACCAGACATATGCTATGCGGTGAACCAACTTAGTCAAGCGATGGTTAAGCCTACCAAGCTCTTTTGGAAGGCAGGCAAGCATGTCCCGAGATATCTCAGGGGCACATCTGAGTATGGATTATGGTACAAACAGATAGATGAGGTGAAGTTGCATGGCTTCATGGATGCATATTGGGTGGGCATCCCAACAAAAATAAAGAGCACATCAGGAGGGGTCTTCAGTATCGGATCTACAGATTTTTCTTGGTACAACAGGAAACAAAGATCTGTGGCACTCAGTTCAGCGGATGTGGAATACATGGCAGAAATTCAAGCTACATGTGAGGCTATTTGGATGAGAAATATCTTGGTTGGTTTGTTTGGTTCTCATTTAGATCCTATAGTGATTCATTGTGATAATCAGAGTTGCATTAAAATCTCAATTAATCCTATGTTTCATGATATATCTAAGCATATATATATCTGGTATCATCACATCAGAGATTGTGTTCAGCAGAATATCGTGTTGCTTCAGTACATTCCTACGGAAGATTAGGATGCAAATATTTTGACGAAGGCACTCACTAGGAGAAAATTCGAATACCATAGAGACAGTATCGGGGTGAAGGATAATCCCTTTCTTGTTGAGAGGGAGTGTTGAGATTCAACAAGATGATGGTCCTACTGAAAATTAAGCACCTACACTAGGTGGGTCTCGCAAGCTATTTTTAGGTGTATTCTATTTTTAGAATGTTGAGAAAATTATATTTATAGCGGGAGTCTATTTATAGATGGTTGAGCAAATTCTATTTATAGATGAGATCCTATTTTTAGATGCATGTGCGAATTATATTTATGGATCGCATGTCTAAAAATAGAATGCATGTCGATTATTATTATCTCTTAATAATAATTGGACAATAAATATTAATCTATTCTCTTGAAGCACTTGATTTCAGTTAACTGAAGTGGCAAACCAGTTAGCTGAAGGAATTTTGAGTTCTAAGGTTGGTTGGTGGGACATGTAAGTGGACTTAGTTGTAACTGAGTGATTCGAAGTTGTAACAGAGTTGGATGTGTAGTTATGTGAGTTGTAAAGTAGTTTAACTCAGTCATTAGGGGAAATTGAGGTCTAAAATTGGCTTCCTAAGGAAATTATAAAATAATAGTGGAAATAATAAAATAAGATTAAACTACATCATCAAATTTTAGAGGGAAAACATAAATAAACTATTTTTTCAACACGTATTTTCAACTTATATCCATATAGTTTTACTCAAATTTCGAGCAGGAACACTCGTTGGATGCAGAATTTTATTCCTCATCCAAGGAGTACCCATGTTGCACTTTTGATGGACCTTGCTACATGGAAAATGAGAAATACACAAAAAATGTGATTGCAATCACGTTTTTTCATGTATTTATCATTTTTCGTGTAGCAGGGTCCATCGAAAGTATGCAACATGGGTACTCATTGGATGAGAAATTAATTTTTTCATCCAACAAGTACTCCCGCTCAAAAATTGAGTAAAACCTTAGGGAGATAAGTTGAAAATACAAGTTTAAAAATTAGTTTTATTATTTTATTATTTTTTTAATCTTTTTACTTTTTTACCCAAAAATGGTGAATCATCCCCCATGGTTGACATCGTCATCTTAAATCCTATTGGTTCTTATAAATTTTATTTTGGTTGTACATTTTTCTTAGGAGGCCTATGTTAGACCTCAAAATTTCTCTAATGTAAGTGAGTTAAACTTAGTTGTGATAGTTGTAACTAGTTGTAACTAAAGATACACTAGTGAGAGATCGATGAATTAAATATTAAATTAATTCACATGGAGTGATCTCACATGCAAATGAATATTTACTACCGTTAACTACATGCATGTCAGATCCAGTGGAGACCCAGTTAAGAGATAGGTGAAAGGGGTAGTTTGACTATCAGTTGTGACATTAGTGGGTGCACTCTTGCAACCACACACACATTGGAGATGCCAATGAGGATTGCGTAGTCAAGGAAAGGTAGTATCTCATTCATTTAGGGATTGTAATCAGCAAGGATTGCGCAGTGGAGGCAGGCTATCACGAGGCAGTAAATTGGCGCATGCATTTGCCAATTTTTGTATGATAGTGTGAGACGATTGTATATTGTACTGAGAGATCTTGGATTAGAAGTTTGTATGAGATTGTTTCATGATCCATGATATATACATAATATATGATAGTGGTGTTTTTAGCTTTATGCTTTCCTGGTAAGAACATCTGTGTTATGTGTGATTGATCTTTCTTCATGTGTTTGCAATTGGCAATTAAATTTCTGCAAAGATTTAAGTAGAAGGATTATGTATTTAACAATGGCATATAATTGTTATTTTTTTTCTAAGTTGGACTAATCTATTAATATGAAACATAGTTTACAGAGTGGGACTTTCCTCCAGAGCTGCAAAAATATCCAATTCCGGAGGGATTCTTAAGCAAAAAATCAGAAAAGAGACCACCCTTAACGGGGAAACCGACCCAAAGTATGCTGCCCATAGATGGGAAACCAACAATCATAGAGTTATGCAAAAAAACATTTTTTCCAACAACAACTTTTACAACCACTTCTTGTACAACCATCTTGTCCCAAAAATGCAGTAAAACATTAGAAAATATCAAAATAAAGTAACGAGACCTATCAAAGCCATGGAATCCCATCATGCTAGCTGTCGAGGTGTGAAGGAGGAGGCTCCTCCATTTGTATTCTTCATTAGAATCAGCCGTGTCTTCCTTGGACGGCTGAGTAGAGTGCTTAGGAGAGGAAGTTGAGCAGCCTTTCTTCATCTTCCTGTCCGAATGCGCAGAAATTCCATTGCCATTGCCCTCGCTGCTAGAGGATTGTAAACCGGATTTGACCGGTAGGGCAGCAGATTTTTTGGGATCCTGACAAGGCCCCATGGAAATTGTGGATTTCCTCATGCACTTTCTGGATCTTGAGCTGGTATCGCCACGCTGCACCTCCTAAAACATAACAGAGATAGTGGCGGTAATCCTTGGATTGTCCAAGACGTTGTCAAAGTGGAATTGAGCTACATTGTCTGCCGGAGGCATGGTGCGACCATCTTCGTGGATGGAAAGGGGTGAGCGAGAGCCAACACCTCTGCCACCACCTCGCCTACACCTCATGTGGTGCCTTCGCGACATGATGGGCATGGAGGCCGAATGAGGAGACTGAGAGGGCGAACCAGAGGGCGAGTGCGGGAGGTGAGAGGGAAAGCACTGCGAATTATCACAACGGCTAGACTGGAAGGAAGGTGAATGCAGAGGAGAGGCGTGAGGTCTACCTCGGAAAAGTGGTGATTGCAATGGGGAGGCGAGGGATGAATAACGCGTGGAGCAGACGGAGGGCTATCAATTCTAGTTGACTGTATGGTGAGCCGAAGATAGAGATGGAGCGGAGAAATGGAGCTCAAGATCCACGCCGAGGTGAATGACAAAGCCAAATAATGAGGGGCATAAGTAGTAGTAATGGAGATGGGACGCGGCTCCATTGATTTGTGGGCCGAGCAAGTTACAGAGTTAAGGCGGAGAGAGGGAGCTTTGAATGACAAACGCGGTGCACCGAGGGGCTTTAAAGCCTTGGTACAGTCCTCCGGGGTGGGTAGGTGGCCTGGCCAGGTGTAGCGCCTTGGGCCAGCCACCGCATTATTCTTATAACTCACCCGCATCCGGGAAATGGCATATAATTGTTAGATCAGGAGAATCCAGGCAATACATAATTGTATTAAAATTTCTACAATATCTCCATTGATAAAAAAACGTACACATTCTACATGGAGGTAAAAAACTTTCAACCTTATCTTCTAAAAAATCATTTTATTGCCTTTATGCCACACCCAACTGTCAGATCATTGTTTATTCAACAAGATATTGGTGAAATAAGAGCGATCTGGATGACTAGTTTACAAGAATACGATCTGGAGTTCAAACCAGTTCACACCATCAAAGGATGTGGTCTATGCCAAATAGCAGTATAAGTATCAAATGCACGAGAAGATGACTCTTCTATATGGGAGCAAGTGATTGAAATGTACAATATAGAATAAGCTACCCCCACTGACACACCAACCTCTTGGTACAAAAACATGCGATAATATATTGAGCATGATATTCTTCCCTTTAATTTATCAATGAGACATAAGAGGGAAATAATATTGAAAGCATGATCTTATCAGTTGGTACATGGAGTTATTTTTAGAAAGCACCAAAATGGAGTCCTGCTCAGATGCTTGGAAGCACCAGATTTAGAAAAGGTACCACATGACCTCCATGACGGACCAACCGGAGGAAATTTCTAGGGTGAAAATATTGCACAAAAATTTATGTGGGACAGTTTCTATTGGCCCACACATTTCAAATATTCTCATGCTTATGCCCGCAAGTGTCCGATTTGTCATAAATGTGCTAAACGAGAAAATAAGGCAACTTCCCATTGCATCCCATCACTATAGAAGAACCATTCCAACAATGGGGCTTAGATGTTATGGGTGATATTTTTCTACACTCATTGAAGAAACACCACTATATTCTTATTACCATAAAATACTTCATGCGGTGGAAAAAAACGGTTCCCCTCAAGCAAGTGAATGACTAGAAATTATTAAGCTTCCTCAAGAAGAATATTATTATCATTTTTGACATTCTAAATTCAACTTAAACATATTTTTCTTCACTTAAACTATATGATTTTGCATTGGTAAATGTCATCATATTGAAACATTCAGCTAATTACTACCCACAGGGAAGCGATCATGCTAAGTCAACCAATTCGAATCTCATCCATACCATTAAAAATATTGTCTTCTCTGAACAAAGGGACTTGAAAACTACTTTGGTGGATGCCCTATGGGTTGAACATGCCACACCTAAACATTCTTTTAATACTTCTCCTTACTTCTTGGCATATGGAAAAAGAGGCATCCTACCTCCGAACATTTACCTTCCCTCCCTTCAAATTTCTTAAGGATCTCAAGGTAAGCATTTCCTCTTGGTTTAGAGTAGGATAAATAGTCTCTGTAAGTTGCAGGAAGAAAGAAAGAAAGAAAAATAAAAAAATTGTCTTCACCAGATTCATATCAAGATATGGTTTGCTAATAAGTCTACAGTGAAAAGGAAATTTAGTGTGGGTGACCTCGTATTGAAGTGGGACAAAGCCCATGAAGATAAGGGGAAACAAACTAAGTTCGAATCCCAGTGGATCCAACTGTTTACTGTTCCTAAGAAGCTTGGCCATCATACTTATCATTTCCAATTCTTGGATGGGAAGACTGACTCTCTTCCTACAAATGGACAATATTTTCAATGAAAGTCTGGGGTTGTGCCCTACCCTGTGTACATTGTCTGTTGTCCTATTTTATTTCATGTTCAGTCTTTTCGTTATGTTTTCTTTCATTCATGTGAATAAGAGTAGTGTGTAAGTGTGTTTTTTGGTCCTAATGTACGTGGAAAAATTGAAAAGAGTCTCGTGACACTGCAACATTTGGATAACCTTTAGTATTTATTCTTTGTCTTGGTTACACATTTTGGTCCATGATGTTCTGACGAAAAATACAATTCTTGCGTAAGGAAAAATTTGTGTCGAACCATGATATCTATGTCTATTATGGAAACCTCATAACTATACTCGGTTCTTTATATTTTGGTGTTTTCCATGATAATCCGATCAAGTATAGAAGGACAAGGGGAAAATATAAATAATCAAACCAATATCAGAGGTTTTACATATGCTTATTTGAAAGAAAAACCTCTTCTACCCTCAATAAGTCAGGATCCCTCTTTCTCCCATGAAATGAATAAGTGTCTATGAACAATCCTATATAAAATAAATAAATAAATGGTGAAAGAAGAGAAAGGATTCCTGTGCAGGGAGGTGAAGTAAGAAACTCTATCTGGGTACTGTCCAAGATCGCTAATAATGGAGCAATGTTTGTGTTCCTAAAGTGACTCAGCTGAGGTACTTTCAAGGTATGCTGGTAGTATAGCAACACCAAAGATGAAAAAATATACTCTTAAAAATATAAAGCTCGCAAATAACATTACCCTTCTCTTGATTTGAAACATTGTGATATGAATGGATCTATGATTTTATTAAACCAAGGAAGGATAAAGGGGACTATGTTTATGCATGGGGTAAGTGGGTAAACCAATGTGATCTAAACGATGAATCAGTACTCCCGTAGGACCTACACACAACAATTAACCAATGCAAAGAAGTTGGAATTCTACCAGTGTGTCACCAAGTGTTATCATTGCTACAAAACCCTCTAGAATTTGACCTACATCCAAATTCCAGAGCCTAATTTGACTTTTTATGTTTTCATAACAAGTATTAAGAGTCATCACATGTGTTTTATTTAAGTATTCTTGTCCCGTTTAAAATAAAATCAAAGTGTTGTCTTTTAGCATGGAAAGCATCACACATAGCACAAATTATTTTGTTTCAAGGGATGATCTTTGTGTTAATGAGTCATTATTTTCATGTAGACATGTATAACACTCATTTACAAAATTTCAAGCATTATCATCATTGTCATCACAAAGTGTATCTTTAGTGTTGCACTTGGGAAAAGATGTCACAATTTCCTCGCATTGAGTAAAGTATATTGTTCATGTGTTTTGGGTGATATATTTTGTGTCATAAAGTATTCTAAGTGTGTGATCATGCTCAAGCTTGTCCTTATTCATTTTCACCTCATTGATCCCAAACTTAGCCAAATCTAGAAAACTTACCAACTGAGAAACCTGACATGACTCAACATTCCTAAATTATGCATTATATAATATCATTCCTCAAGCTTCAACCTTGCCTCTTGGAATTTTGCAATGCATTGTTTCTACCTTCCATAACCGTGTACTATGTATTCTTAGTGCTTAGTCCTGACCCTTGAGCTCTAGAACTTCATAGTCCCCGCCTTTAGTGAGTCTCCTCCATGAAATGTGTAGTCTCAAGCATCAAGCCTTAGCCTTGGCCTCTGTCGCTCCAGAACTGCACAGTGGGAATCCTCAAGCCTTAAGCCCTTAACCTGGCCTCTTGATCCCCTAAACTATGCAGATGAATATCCCTAGCCTACTTGAACTACATAGTCTCAAGGATTAGTACTGACCCTTGACCTCCTGAGCTACATAACTGCACAATACTTGAGCCTATCTACCAACCTATCACCCAATTACAACTTAGTTAATGATTATCATAAAGCATGTTATATTAGGAGTCTATCAGAATAATATCGTCTTGTCATGAGTGGATTTCAACTGCAGATATTCTATCATGTTGTGACAATATAATGATGAAGGAGATGGAGAAGGAGACCCTACTAGAAGACACCTTCAAAGCTGCAAAAAAAGTTGACCAATCAAGAAAGACAAAGGGACACCAAATTGTGATAGCAGTTGAAGATAAATATCACATTTAAGAATCCTCATCTTAAAGTGATGTGGAGGAAGAATAAGAAGATCATGTTCCATCTCTCAAGAATACACAAGGAAAGCGACAACAAAGAGTGGTTTGACATTTCCATTTCATTAGTGTCCTGTCAAGAATCATCATGTGTCACATAATTTTATGTATTATGTAAATTAAATATTGGAGAAATGTAATGTAAAGTTGAAGTCCAAGAGACATTTATAGAATGTGAAAAGTCATATAGGAGTCGAAAGGTCATAGAAAAGTCAAATAGTAATGAGGGTAGTCCAAGGGTCACAAGGGAGGTGAATGAACACCCCATTTGTTATATATACACCCTCATCGCTCATGTAATGGGATTTTAACCTTGGATCCTCCTACCAAGAATTAGAGAGTAAGATATTTCTATTGGAGGATAAAGTGGTTTCTTTATTGCTCCACTTTTGGAGCTAGTGGTGATCATTATCTTGATGTATCTTGGATTTTTTTCTTAATTTCAAAGCTCACTGAGCCAAAAAACTTTCATGCATATGTCTTAAATATTGTAAGATTATTCTTTGAATGTTTTCCATGTATGTTGTTTTCATATGTACTAATAAAATTGAACTATTTCAATGGATTTGGTACTTATATTGTTAAAGGTGTGTTGTACGTGTTTTAACTATCATTGCTTCTACGTGAACTATTTTCTAGTTGTACAATGATTCATTCACATGTATATGCTTGTGTGTCTTTATTAGATTAGTATTATTACTTGTCTTTTAAAGGATCACTTTTCTCTCCCATTTTGATAGAATAAACTTGATACATTCCGTAGTTGAACGTTCCACAAGGAATACTCACTTGCTAATATAAAATTACCTGTGCATTAGTCACTCGTGTTGAAAATTGTAGCCAAGGCATATCTTTAATAATATATGAGAGTCAGGCCTTATTTATGGAAGGGTTCACACACCATTTTGTGCGAAGTCTAATTGAAACTTTTCATCGGGGAGACCCCCTTGCATGTTGGCAATATCCAACACCATCAACAAGAGGGAAAACCTAATTATAAATACTAAATGGAATTTAGGTACATATGAATTAAATGAACTACAACATCAAACCTCGAGAATGAAAATCCCTAGAGTAAAAAAAAAACTTGTAGGTACATTACCACCCTAAAACAAAATATTAAGAACAATCCCAAAAAATCATCGAGATCAATGAGGCGTTCATGCAAAATATAGCTAGTACTCAATGTATTATAACAACCACGTAAAAATGAAGAAGGACTTAAATAAAACTACCCTTCCCAAGAGGCAAGAAGGTAAATGTCCAAATATGTTACCAAATCCTCCTGGGACTGATACAACATACAAAAACTCTGGTTGATAATCACATATGAAGATATTGGAAAAAAAACACATGCAACCTATCCTTGTATTTCCATCTGCAACTCTCCGCTAGATTTCATAACATCAAAGTTACGTGAGTATCCCATACATCCCCAATAGAACACATCAAACTAGAGAGACGATAGTTATATATGAGATGAATAACAACACCAACAACACCAACAACACCAAAAAATAGGGAAACACAACCAACCATGAAAATAATTCCAACGAAAATCCTTAAAAGGTCTAGAGAAAACAAGATATTTGGTGTGAGACGTCTTCTTATTATCATTCACCTCTAAATTTTTTTTAACCACGCCCCAATCCACAATCACATAGTCTAGACTCAACATATGTTTTAAAGAGAATAAAAAAATAAACAGTCAATACGACCATACCTACAAAACACCAACCAGCAACACCAGATGAAAGAAAAATGGAAACACCAAAACTCCTAAAAATCCAAATAGAAAATCATAATTCTTAAAGACTAGTTCGTTTGTCGAAACATTGTTTACCCACTTTGAGAGCATCAAAGGTGATGAAAATGATGAGATATAAAAAAACTAAGACTAGAACAAACAAATGCAAGGACTCATACAATGACAAAAAACATCATTTCCCCAAATACACTCAGTAGATGCTTTCATAAACCCCAACAAAAAACCTAGGCTTCCTTGCTACATGTCCACCATTGCTTCTGCTACATGATGCTTGTGCCTCTTTGCATGGAATGAAAAAAATAACATCAAAGTATCCCTGGGTAATATGAAGTTCTCTATTTCCATTTGAAAAGGAACCTTAATACAGAACTTATCATTCTGATTGATTTAATACCAAACCTATGTGAACTATTTTTCTTAGAATTTGATATAGCCAAATGATTTTGGAAATATTTATCATTTTTTTTTGAACTGAGAAATTACCCGTTTTAACATTTTAACGAATATGAAAGTGTGGAAGAGGACGTGAATATACTAGAAGGACATGCCTGATATATAGTACGACAATAAAACTTCAAAAATGATGAATCGATGGTTAAACGACGGATGTGTACATCAACATACAAATTAGGCGAAATAGTGACCTTAGTAAACAATTTCATTTATAGACTAGTATCGACTGATAATGGAAGTTGTACATTGTATGAAATTGAAGGGTGGTTTGTTCACTACAATGATAAACTATACAATCCAATTAACCTCACAATTTATCCATATAGAGGTTGTGAAAAATTCCCTAGGTCATACAAACATCAAAATTAATTGTGTTGTACGACAGTGACTGAGTTTAATTTTCATCAATTTACTTTAAAATCAATTTCAACACTAATTAATGGTTGGATATGTATTGCAAGTATGGTTTGGGCATATTACAGTGTTGAAATTCAACAAGAAAATGCACCACATATTAGTGTGGGATTCCAGTCACACATGGGGTGAGGAATTCAATGACACATTAGTGCTAAATGTGGGAATCTAATTTATCTATCCCTTAAATAAATAGGACAATAAATTGTAATCTTATCTCATAACAACTTTTAATAGTTAACTAAGTGAGATAGACTTGGTTAACCCAATAATTTTGAGTTGAGGGTCAAAGGTGAGTCATGTAGAGTGATTCTATTATTTACAGAGTCCAGTTGCAGTTGTAGCACTAGTGTGGTGTGAGTGTAATCAGTTAACTCAATTTAGCTGAGTTAAAATCAGTTTAACTAGTTCTAACTGAGTGATGAGCTAGTTGAAGGTCAAGTGAATTAAATTATATTTAATTCACAAGTAGTGATCTACCAATTAACTGATGATTTTCTATTATTATATGCATGCATATCAAATCTGATGGATACCTAGATGAGACAAAAGTTAAAGGGAAGTAAACTATCAGTTGTATTATCAGCGAACTGCCTAGGTGCAGTCATAAAACCATAGAATTCCCATGAAATATTGCGCGTTCAAGGAAGGTTGGAATTCCTATTTAACAGGAATTATTTTTCCTAGGGATTGTGTGAGCAAGGCAGGCTGAAGGTGGGCAGGAAATTGGCTTTGTGTTTGTCCAATTTTTCCTAGATCAGTGTGAGACGATTGGTAGAGTGTTTGAGGTTCTTATGCTCACACATACATTGTATTGTTTCATGATTCCTTGGCTGATTATAAAATAGAGATAGAGGGGTTTTGAGAAGTTGCTTTCCCCAGGAAAATATTGTGTTGTGCAATTGATTTACTTCTTTCTCTTACTTGCATGTGATTGAGCGATCGTGATTTATATTCTGCAAATATTATAAAATGATTCAGTATCTTGTTTTAGTACATTTCATGATTGGATTGAATCCATTGGTGTAATTTCTACATGGTATCAAAGCGTCATGAATCACAATAGTGGAGAAGAAATTGAGTTTGTGTTGAACAATATTCAAATTTGTAGATAAATTCTTTGGACCTAACAACTGACCAAGATGTCTTTCACTGGCTTGAGACTCGAATATGCACTTGAGGGAAATTCAAACTATATTGCATGTAAGGAAATGATGGAGGCAGTATTGGAGGATAATGGGTTGAAGGATTTCATTGACATTGATATTCCTGAACCCAATCAGGCAGATGCTGCACAATATGAAGCATGGAGGAAGAAAAACAAGAAGGCTCTAGGAGATGCAATGGGTGAAGCTTTGGCCTCACAATTTGAGTTGGACTTCTCTATCATCGCATGCATGGTGTCAACTATGATGGTATCTACGTGGTACTTGTATAGTGGAGCATCTTTCCACATGACAGGAAACAAAGAACTATTTAGTAGCTTAGAGGAGAAGGATCTTCAGATGCACATCGAGATGTGTGATGATGGGAGGTATAACGCTACTGGGATTGGTACAGTTATTTTCCAGAGACAGTCAGGTAAAACTTTCATATTAGAATATGTGATGCATGTAATGGGCTCGAAAAAAGGATTTTGTTTCAATTGATATGTTGGAGGATCTTGGATATGATGTGGTTTTTAGTGAAGGAAAGACATTCCTTCATCACAAATCCAAAATATAGGTAAAGAAGATTGGGGTTTGTGTGAAGAACCTCTACAAACTTGATGTAGATGGATGTGCAACATTGAGCAGTAAATCATGGGAGGTGGTGAGCCAAGATACAAGTGAGTTATGGCATAGGATTTTGGGCCATTTACACCACAATTCTTTGAGGATCATGCAGTAGATTTCTACAGGTCTTCCAAAGGGTACTCTTGCACAGATAGACACATGAAAGGGATGTACCATGGGAAAGTATACTAAAGCCTCTTTTCATGAGAAGGAGAACTGAGCAGCGGAAATCCTTGGGAGAGTTCACTCAGACGTGTGTGGAGCATTCTCAACATCTTCCACAACAAAGCACATGTATTATGTGATTTTTTTTGATGATTTTTCTATAAAGTGTTGGATCTTCTTTCTGCAAAATAAAGATCAAACATTTTCCAAGTTTTTTGAGTTCAAAGCATTGGTAGATAAAGATACATGGAAGAAGGTGAAGGATCTAAGGAGCGAAAATGGTGGTGAGTATATATCTAATGAATTCATGAAATTCTATGCCAAAGAAGGTATTTAGAGAGAATTGATTGCACCCCATAACCCATAACAGAATGGGGTTGTAGAAAGAAAGAACAGAACAATTGTGGGAGCAACACGAGCTACGTTACATGATCAGGGCCTACTATTGCATATGTGGGAAGAGGCATGCAACACAATGATATTTGTGCAAAACCATAGTCCTCATCGGATACTTGGCATGAGTACACCAGAGGAGGATTTTTTAGGTAAGAAACCAAATGGTTCAAATTTTAAAATTTTTGGCTCATCTGTCTATTTCCATGCGACCAAATATGCTCATATGTATATTAAATTTTTTAGCTCATTATGTTGTTGTAGTACATTCCCACGAAGGATCAGGATGCAGATATCTTGACGAAGGCACTTGCAAAGAGAAAATTTGAATACCACAGAGGTGGGATCAGAGTAGATGATAATCCCTTTCTTTTTGAGAGGGGGTGTTGAAATTCAACAAGAAAATGCACCACATACTAGTGTGGGATTCAAGTCACACATGGGTGAGGAATTCAGTGACATATTAGTGATAAATGTGGGTGTCTAATTTATTTATCGCTTAAATAAATTGGACAATAAATTGTAATCTTATATCATAACAACTTGTAATAGTTAACTAAGTGAGATAGACTTAGTTAACTCAATAATTTCGAGTTGAGATTCAAAGGTGAGGCATGTAGAGTGATTCCATTATTTACAAGGTCAAGTTGCAGTTGTAGCACTAGTGCGGTGTGAGTGTAATCAGTTAACTCAATTTAATTGAGTTAAAATCAGTTTAACTAGTTCTACCTTAGTGATGAGCTAGTGGAAGGTCAAGTGAATTAAATTAGATTTAATTCACAAGTACTGATCTACCCAGTAACTGATGATTTGATATTATTAGTTGCATGCATGTCAAATTTGATGGAGAACAAGTTGAGACAAAGGTTAAAGGGAAGTAAACTATTAGTTGTATTATTAGAGAATTTCCCAGGTGTGGTTATAAATCCACAAGATGCCCATGAAGGATTGCGCAATTAAGGAAGGTTGGAATTCCTATTTAATAGGAATTATTTTTCCTAGCGATTGCATGAGCAAGATAGGCTGAAGGAGGGCATGAAATTGGATATGTGTTTGTCCAATTTTTCCTAGATCAGTGTGAGACAATTGGTAGAGTGTATGAACTTCTTGTGAGCACATATGTATAGTATTGTTTCATGATTCCTTGGCTGATTATATAATAGAGATAGAGGGGTTTTGAGCAGTTTCTTTCCCCAAGAAAATATTTTGTTGTGAGATTGATTTACTTCTTTCTCTTACTTTCATGTGATTGAGTGATCGTGATTTATATTCCGCAAATGTTGTAGAAGGATTCAATATCTTGTTTTAGTATATTGCATGATCGGATTGAATCAATTGGTGTAATTTCTACATAGAGGTCAGTATAGATGTGAATTTCAGTATCTAAATCACAAATTCTCAAATTGAAAATAAGGATGAAAAATATGGATTTTTTTTTAAAACAAAATCTGGGTGTGCATATTGATTTGGCACTTCCAAATCGACATCTGAATCAAAGAAAAATTTAGAAGAAAATTATGTCTGACGCAGGGGAAAAGGGCGACTAAGTGAATGAAAAAGTCCAGTCATTAAGAAACTGTGGATTTCAAACTTTGAGAGCTATGGAATAGGATTGCATGGGTATTTCTGTTCAGTGCATGGGGATTTCAAAGTTGGGAGGTCATAGTCTCAAACATTTCCTTTCCAGTAGGGTTGGAATTTGGATTTCTCTTTACTCGTCATACAATTTATTTTTGACGCTTTGGGTCCTTATGCTTCCAGTCAAGAAATTTATGTTTAAAATTTTGCAATGATGTTATCATAATAAATTAACCCTTTACAAATAAAGGCTTGATTAAAAAAATACCCTTCAATAACATAATTATGTTCAAAATTTTCACATATTTACCATAAGGAAAGAAAATTACCATAACATAGAAACGACTTACTAAATCATGAAACTTTGTTTGAAATTGCATGGAACACTCACAATAAAATATTTGGAAATTGAAATCAAATGCCCTTGACCCGAACATGCCATGGAATTTGTATATATTAGATATGAATAAGGAGATATTGTGGAACACATAAGATGACCAACATAGTAAAATTATTGAATGTTATCAATAATCACTCAAAAATAGATTAACTAATATGGTTTATGTAGATTAGAACTTCTGGAATCCTGTGTAATATGGTTGAAGAGCCGGGCGTTTTGGGTGAAAACTTCACCCATATTCAGGAGCAAGAAACTAAGCATAAGATAGGAAGAATGTAGACATAGAAATAATAAATAAGAGAATTTCTAGCCGTTAAAATTCAACAAAGTAGGTAGAATTCAAAACTAGTCATTAGGGAGAAATTAAAAGATTAAAAAATAAAAATAAATAAATAAATTTTAGAATTTTTATTAAACTAATTCAATGACATAAAAATTTATAATTAATTTGAATTAGCTGTTAAAAAATGAAAATTAAAGTTAATATAAATTATTTTGTTAATATTAATATGAAATTTATTTAGGATAAAGATTCAAATTTTTTTATTCAACTTAAATATAGAAAATTAGGTAGGATAAGATTAAAATAAGGGGGGGGGGGGGTGGTGCAGAGGAAGAGAGGACTATAATATTTTTAATTGAATTGGGTAAATTGACTAAGTCAAATTAGGGATTTGAAAATAAATGAAATAATATTTTAAATTAGAATTTAATTTAAATTAAATTTAAATACTAATTTAAATTAATATGAAAAGGGGGGAAATTTTCAAAAAATGAGTTAAATAGTTGAATTAAATAATCAAATACTAATTGAAGAATGGGTATGATAAATTCAAAATTCAAAATGAAAGGGGGAAACCGGAGATAGAGAAAATCACATTTTTAATTTTAAATTTGTTAAAAGAGGAAATTTTGAAAATAGAAAAAATGAAAATTATATATGGGGGGGGATAATAATTATCAAAAGTGAAGAAAGGAGGGGAGAGGAAAGGATGAAAAGGCAAAGGAAAGAAAAATGAGAAAAGAGGAATGAAGAAGGAGGGAAGGACAAAGGTTAGGATGGGTTAGAATCAATATTAGAGAGAGGGCACTTAGCAGAAAGGAAGTGGATCGTGGGTTTCCAAGAATGACTCAGTTGATACCCATCATCAAGGTTGAAGTTATTAGGATGATTTTAAATTTTGAGGGCTTCCTGAATGAATCAGGTGGAACGAAAAGGAGTTGAAGCAAGGATTTTGGATTTTTTTAAAACAAATAAGGTGTTTGGAAGAATGAGAGTGTTCGACAATGGCAGATTATGAAATACATTTATGGTTAGTGTTATCCATATGCTCTTTTAACCGAGTTTTGAAGAAGCGACCGGTTTGACCTATGTAAGACTTACCACAGGAGCAAGGGATCTCATAGACTTTGGGCCTTAACATAGGATCTCTCTTTTCCTTGGCAGACCTAATAATTCTTCTTGCATTACTAATTTTTCTAAGGCTTCTCCTCCTCCCTATAAGTCATTCCCTCCTTTCCATTCTTCTTCTCCCACCCCCCCTTATCCCCACCATCCCACTCCTTCCCCTCCCCCCAATCCTTCTTCTCTTAACACGAAGTTGGTTAACCACTCTTCGATAGATCTTGATGCCCATTCATTAAGCCTTCTTAAAAAAGGTTTCAATTTTTCACATGTTCCTCATTCCATTCCCTATGAAGACATCATTTGCTCCATCAGATCCATGTCCCACAACCTCCCACCTACCCCCCCGCCATGTAGCTGAAGAGATTCACCAAGGATGTGGTTACATTATTCGGCACTCCAAGCTCACCAAACCTAACCTCTCTAAAGACGAATTTTTGGCCCTTCGTCAGCTCAATTCCAACCCTAATATTCTCATTCTTAAAGTTGAAGGTAACACCTCCGTTATTATGAAATCCTCTAATTACCATCGTAAGATGATGGATCTTCTTTCCTCCTCCTCTTACCATCCCTTATCAAAAAACCCCCTCCAATCCATTTCCAGCAAGGTCACCAAAGCCATCAAATCCTCTACTCTTGACCCTGCCACCCAAAAGCGCCTTATCCCCCTTAACCCCATTACCCCTAGAATTTACGGCAGCTAAAAATTCATAAGCCTAATATCCCCCTCAGACCTATTTCCAGTGTTATAGGAGGCCCCACCCATGCCATTGACCTCATTTCCAAACTTGTCGATTCTGAGACTCTTAACCTCATCAACCTTTTTCTTTCCACTACCTTCTTCACGTATGACGGGGTTTGTTACGAATAAACTGAGGGCACAACCATGGGCTCAACCCTTTCCCCTATTGTTGCTAACATTTTCATCGAATACTTTGAAACCAAACCCATTGAAACCTTCCACCTCAAAACCAAAATTTTGGAAGTGTTTTGTAGATGACACCTTTTTTATTTGGTCCTATGGTATTCCCGCTCTCTGCCAATTCCTCTCTCATCTCAACAACATCTCTCCCCACATCTAGTTCACTATGGAGTTAGAAGAGAACCATTCCATTCCTTTTCTTGATGTTCTTGTCTCTCGCCTCTCTGAAGGATCCTTATCCCAACATATCTACCGGAAAAAGACCCATACGAACAGGTAACTTCATGTAAGCTCCCACCATCATCCAACTCAAAAGTTTGTTGTTCTCAAAACCCTTGTATCCTAATAAATTGTTGTGAAACCAGCTCCAAAAATAGAAGAAAAGAGATATCAACACCTTGGATCTTTGTCGCTCACAATAACCCTTGGGTTTCCATGTAGCTTTTTAATTGTGTCCATAAAAGTAGTAGCAATTGTACTTGCTTTAAATGGATGAGATAATGCACAAAAGTGTGCATACTTGGTAAGTATATCAACTACCACCATGATGACACTCTTTTCCTTTCAACTTAGGTAAACCCAGTGATAAAGTCCATAAAAAATCCCTCTCCAATCTGATTTTATCATAAAGGTTGTAGGAAGACCCTGGTCTTAATTGTCTCAAATTATTTCATGATAAACCCAATATTCTCACACAAAATTTTGAATACGATTAATGCTTTCATCCCAAAAATTTTTTTCTTCACCCTGCAGTTAAAAATCCTGGAGTGTCCTCCTAAAGGAGTAGTGTGTAATTCAAAAGTAACTTTTTGTTTTAGTTGAGAATTCTTACAAAGATATGAAGAGAGAGTTGGGAGATCAGCAAGGAATCATTTGTCCAACTAAATGTATCACCGATGTACTAGGATCTTGTCGCAAATTTTGAATGAGTGTCCATAACTTCTTCATTCTTCTTCCATTAAGGGCTTACTCAAGATTCAATCCAACAATCCATGGGATATTAGAAACACCACACAAAAAAGAAATGCTTCCACCTCTTCATTCTTTCTTGAGAGTGCATCTGCAACAACATTTAGCTTCCCTTTTTCGTAGATTATTTTAAAGTCATAACCCAACACCTTTGTGACCCATTGTTGCTACTCTTCTGAAGATAGTCTTTGTTCCAAAAAGTGTTTAAGACTATCATGATCATTTTTTACCTTGAAGTGTCTTCCCATTAGGTAAGTTCTCCATTTCTTTATTGCATGCAGTATTTCTAACATTTTCTTCTCATAAATATCTTTTTGTAAATAATTTCCTTTTATTGGACGACTTTCAAAAGAAATGGTTCTTCCTTCTTGCATTAAAACAGCACCAATTCCATTTCCTGAGGCATCACATTCCACAATAAAGGTTTTTGTGAAGTCTGGCGTAGCTAAGACCAGTGCTAGGCACATTGCCTCTTTAATATGTTTAAAGGCCTTAGTTTCTTCAGGAGTCCATGAAAATGCATCTTTCTTTAATAATGTTGTTAGAGGTGCTGCTATTCTCCCATAATTCTTAACAAACTTGCAATAATACCCTGTTAACCCGAGAAATCCTCGAAACTGATTTATGGTTGTGGGGACTTTCCATTCCTTAATTGCTATAATTCTGTTAGGGTCTACCTTAAATCCCTCGTGAGATACAATATGACCTATATATTCCACCTCTTGTACTCCAAAGAAACATTTGGAAGTTTTTGCATATAATTGTTTCTCTTGGAATAGTTTGAGCACCTTGTCAACATGTTGAACATGATCCTTCCAAGACCTGCTGTAGATTAGTATATCATCAAAAAATACTAGCACAAATTTTCTAAGGAAGGGTTTGAAAATGGAATTCATCAACCCTTGAAATGTAGAAGGTGCATTGGTAAGGCCAAAAGGCATGACCAAAATTCATAATGACCCTAATGAGTTCGAAATGTTGTTTTTGGAATATCTTCAGTCTTCATTCTAATTTGATGATATCCTGAACGAAGATCCAACTTGGTAAAATAAATTGCTCCATGTAATTCATCCAATAATTCATCAATCACAAGAATGGGAAATTTGTCTTTAATGGTGAGCTTATTGAGCTCCCTATAATCCAGACACATTCGCCATGATCCATCCTTCTTGTGTACCAATACTAGAGGAGCAGAGAAAGAACTTTGACTAGGTTGAATTATACCCACCTCTAACATTTCTGCAATCATACGTTCAATTTCGCTCTTTTGGAAGTAAGGATATCTATAAGGCCTGATGTTTGGAGGAACACTTCCTGGAATCAAATGAATAGCATGATCATGATCACGAATAGGTGGGAGTCCTTTGGGAGTTTCAAACACCGTGGAATTTTTTTCCAAGACTTTTTGGAGATCTGCAGAAATAGATGATTTTGATGTTGGAACTTCTAGTGAGCATAATTGTGCAATTACACCTCGTTTTTCTTTCCTTAGAATATTTTTCATGACATTAGAGCTTATTATCTTTCCCGGATTCCCTGCAATACCCTGTAATTCGACGTCCTTTCCTTCTGAAAAATTTTTTAGGAAATTTTTTTGAAAATTAAAAGCTATCGTCCCCAAAGATTGTAACCATTGTACTCCTAGTACAACATCAACACCTCCCATAGGAATGGAAAGAATTGGACTATTCAATACATATTCCCCCATAGTTAGCTTGATATTATGGCATTTTCCAGAGAAATTTATAGTTCCTCCATTTGCAACCATCACTTGAAATTCTAGTGTTGGGTATAGGAAACAATTCAATTCCTTGGCTACCTTTCAATGAATAAAATTATGGGTACTACCTGAATCAATCAGCACTATTAACTTTTTCTTCTTGATATGTCCTTCTATCTTGAGAGTTTGAGGAGTGATAATTCCTGCCAATGCATTACACGATATGGCCGGACTCATTTCTTCCTCTTCTAGGGTTGGTTCCTGGTGTATATCCTCTTCTTTTGAAGATTCTTGTTCATTTTCTTCTTCCTCTTCACTCTATGTAAAATAATTTATTCTCAGCACACTTATGACATTTACTGTATTTGCTATCAAAACTGTAGCAAAGCCCTTTTACTCTTTTTTCTTCCAATTGTTGTGGTGTCAACCTTGTAGGTTGTGGAAATCTAGGAGTAGCAACACTTCCATCTTTATAGAAGTGAGTGGTAGGTTTCCTTGTCGCCATAATTTTACATTCAATTTTTTCTTTCCAACTTGAATGCCTTCTCCAATGAATCAGGTTCCAAAACGCGAACTTCATGTTGGATGTTATCCTTTAAAGTACCTATGAAGAGATCAATCCTGTGTTCCTTTGGAATATCAATTACCCTTATATTCAAATTTTGGAAGTCCTCAATGTGCTCCCCCACTGAACCCTTTTATTTGATATTTATCAATTGGCTAAAGAAGGTGTTGCTCTTTGTATCCTCATAATGTGCTATCATTTCCTCCATTAAAATTGACCAAGTGACAATTTTTTTACGGGAGCAAAGCCATCGATACCATACAAATGTATTTTGTTCTAAATGTAAAGTTGCAATGCGTACCTTTTGTGTGTTTTGCACATTATTGAGATCAAAATATTGCTCCATCTGTAGTATCCATGTGATAGGATCCTTTCCATCAAACTTCCTCATATCCATTTTTGGAATATGGTGGTTCTTCCTTCCAATATTAGAGTTTATGAAATCACGATTAACATTTATTTTGTTCTCATCATGAATTTCCTCTACTATCTTTTCACCTTTAGGAAACATTTCTTGTATCAACTTTTTCAAACCTTATAATGCTGATTTTAGATCATTCTTCATGTTTTCCATCTTAGCTTCCATGCCATGCTATCCATCTTAGATTCCATGCCATATTCCATGCCATCCATCTTAGATTCCATGCCATCTTCCATGTCATCCATCTTAGCTTCCATGTCATTCTTCAAACCATCCATCTTAGGTTCCATGTCTTTCTTCAAACCATCCATCTTAGTTTCCACGCCTTTCTTCAAAACTTCCATGTCATTTTTTGTTGTTCTTTGCGAGAGCGAAATTTGTTTCACTTGCTCTTGTAATTTTGATATGTCATGTTGCCATTCTTCGTCTTCATGAGTCATAGTAGAGCCTTCTAAAGGCTTAATGGGTGTTGAATTATTTTTAGGGGCCATTTTAGAATCCAATACTGATATCTATTCTACAATATGCCCTTGAAATCAATTCAACTTGATTCTTCAAACAAGGCTTATGCAATTTGGAAAAACAAAATACACACCTTTTACTTGCTTTTGAGGAGCTTGATATTGAAATTGAATTATATCTATAATTGTGGATCCTCAATATCTGAAATTCAACTCTGTAGTAGCCCTCTGAAGCTTCTTTAAAATGCCATAGGTCTAACCTGATTTGGATTCTTCAAGGCAAAGTTATGCCCAATCTCCCACAATGCCCTAGTTATGGACTGGTTCAGTAGAGCGAACTTGTACGACTTGCCACATGTCACTGTTTCCTCCTTCGGCTCTAAAATTGATATACATGTAACTAAAGTCTGTGTACTTGTGGCCACATTTTACAGCATTCCAATCTGATTCTCAGAGAGAGAGAGTTATGAATATTTTCCCACGATCACCTCTTTGAGATGAAATTCGGGAGCCTGAAAAAGCCCTAACGTCCACAAACCATATCTCCAAGAATATTACGAACAGAGGTCTGAAATTTTGGGACGATGTTCCTCAGGATTTCAGCTTCATACTCTAAGACTTTCAGCCTCTGAAACTTTGTACAAAAAACTTTATAGCGAAAATTCCACGATAACCTGTTTAGGTTAAATTCAGGAGCCTGCAAAAATACCTAACTTCCATAGATCACATCTCTGAAAATATTGCGACCCAAGATCTGTAATTTTGTGAAGATGTTTCTTAGGATTTCTGCTTTGTGCTCTAACATTTTCAGCTTCTGAACCTTCATAGAAAAAAAGTTATAGCGAAAATTCCACGATGACCTGTTTGGATAAGTGAAACCCTAGAATCCAAAGCTCTAATACCAAATGTTGTGAAACTAGCTCCAAAAATAGAAGAAAAGAGATATCAACGCCTTAGAAATAAGCCACTTTGAGGGGGAAACCTCCAATAAATTACATGAATGAACAATTCTTGGATGATACAAATTACGAAACCTCCTTTCTATATATAGGAGTCCATGGGGCCACAATGTAATCCTAGTGGGGCCACAATGTAATCCGAGCCGACCTAACAATAATAATTTAAGGGCACAATAATAACAATATGGGGGTTATAGGGGTACAATAATAACAATAAGGGGGTTACACTAACAACAATAAGGGACTATACTAGTAAGATAGGGACCTAACATAACTTCAACCATGATCATGGGTATCAACTGAGTCATTCCTGGAAACCCATGGTCCACTTCCTTTCCGCTAAGCGCCCTCTCTCTATTCTTGATTCTAACCCATCCTGAACTTTGCCCCTCCCTCCTTCTTCATCCTATTTTATCCTTTTTCTTACCTTTTCCTTTTCATCCTTTCCTTCCCCTCCTTTCTTCATTTTTGATAATTACTAATCCCCCCTCTCCCTGCCCCCTCCCCCTCATATAATTTGTATTTTTTATATTTTCAAAATTTCCTCTTTTAACGAATAAAAAATTAAAAATGTGATTTTCTCTATCTTTGGTTTCCCCCTTTCATTTTTCATTTTGAATTTATCATACCCATTATTCAATTAGTATTTGATTATTTAATTCAACTATTTAACTCATTTTTTGAAATCCCCCCCCTTTTCATACTAATTTAAATTAGTATTTAAATTTAATTTCTAATTTAAGATATTATTTCCTTTATTTTCAAATCCCTAATTTGACTTAATCAATTTACCCAATTCAATTAAAAATATTATATCCTCTCTTCCTCTTCTTCCCCCCCCCCCTTCTTTTAATCTTATCTTACCTAATTTACTATATTTAAGTTGAATACAAAATTGTAAATCTTTATCCTAAATAAATTTCATATTAATATTAACAAAATAATTTATATTAACTTTAATTTCCATTTTTTAAGAGCTAATTCAAATTAATTATAATTTTTTGATTCATTGAATTAGTTTAATAATAATTCTTCAATTTATTTATTTATTTTTATTTTTTATTCTTTTAATTTCTCCCTAATGACTAGTTTGAATTCTACCTACTTTGTTGAATTTTAACGGCTAGAATTTCTCTTATTTATTCCTTCTATGTTTGCACTCTTCCTATCTTATGCTTAGCTTCCTACTCCTAAACATGGGTGAAGAGTTCACCCAAAACGTGAGGCTCTTCAATCATATTACATAGTATTCCAGAAGTTCTAAGCTAATATATATTATTGGATCTAAGATAAAGTATACAATTTACCATATGTATTTTAGCAATGTTTTGTATCATGGGACATATCCTAATATTTACAAGATTGAATGTATGTGAACCTTTAAAAAATTAGAAGACAAAACTTATAATAAATGAACATTATGGATATCTTAGCATCATGTTATAGGATTATGTTATCCTCTATTATTACATTCTCAAAGAGAAAACACTTATAAGTATTAAATGTGATAAAAACATGCTCTGATAAAATCTTTCCTTCTATTTATCACCAAAAGTTAGTAAATTTGATACACACACACACACACACACACACACATTGTGTATTAAAGTAGCATTGAATAAAATCATAACAAACTCACTCTAAAAGGGCCCCCGATAGTATCTAACTAGTTTATTTTAGATAAAAGAATTTCATTGAAAATTGCAAAATTATTTTCACCTTGGGGTATTATTTAAATACTATACCCTTTAATATAATTTGTAGACATATCGCCTAAAAGCTAAATATATTTAAATTATAATACTTTGACAACTAAAATTGTGGAGGTTTCAACAAAAAATGTTGAACATTTGCAACATGTTTATTTTTCTTATTGAAAGTGTATAACTAGTCATAGGTAAAGTACTTGATGGTTATCCATTGCATATTTTTAATCCATCATTTAAAAACAAAAATTTATATAATACCACCTGAATATTTAGATGCCCAATATGACTAAGTTCCATGTGAATTCAGAGATAATTTATGACATTATTTAATATAAGTTTTGATACAAAATAGAAATATATGACACCCTAAAAGGGCACAAAAACATACCACCAATGTCATCCATCTAATAAGAGAAATGAATTTGGAAATAAATTATTAATTGATACATATACATACTATTTCAGATTATGGTTTACTCCAAAATCCAGTTACACCAAACTAATGTCACAACTTACAAGTTTCTAAATTCCATTTCTCCAATGACAATGAATACAATAAAATGCCTCAAGTTGCATGGAAGCTATCCATTAAAGCCAAAGAAAGAGGGGGTTTGGATATATTTGCAAAATAATCTCCTTGTCTTTAAATACATCTTGAGAAGCATAAAGGGAGAGACACTATGCCATAGTGGCAAAATGATCCAATCTAAATGCATCACATCTTTTACTACATTTTTCAAAAGGTTGGTGAGATGTGGGACACCTACATATATGAGATGCAAATGGACAAAAAAAACTCAACATCTCGTTCTTCTTATGGAAGATGAAAAATATTTTGAATGATATATTCGATTTCTTCTTATGGTACACATCATCCATAACTACAAGGAAAATACCTTCTAGCGAAGGTTATAACAAGTGTTTTTAGTGTTATAAAATTGGAAAATATTTTCAAATTATCATCCGCTAAAACATTTATTTGTGATAGCGGATGTTTTAGAGGAGATTATAATGTAACTTCATCACAACTAAAAAAATTTGGGCGGTCTAAGGTTTTAGTGGATGTTTTTTTTTAATAGTAACTTCATCCCTTCATGGAGCAAATATCCTTTAGTCTTATTTACATATATAAAAGCATTGTGTTGCATGCATAACTAAAAGCACTTAGGCATTTGTTAGCGTAAATCCTTAACGCAAGTGTACGAAAAGAGAATATTTTAATTGTGTGACAAACAACCCTAACAATATAAATGGCTACTTAACTCTTTAGATCTACAAGGAATAGTTAGAACAAATTCTGCAAAAAACTAGATCTATGCAGTAAAAGCAGTGAAAATTGAAAAGAAATAGTAATTGATCCATGCATCCAATAGACAAGACAATATTTAAACAATTTTTTTGTATATTATTACACCTAGTGAAGGGAGAAAATATATGTTACCAGTCCCCCTCGATGGGATGGGTTCTTCATTGTCCTCGATGTAAGCCGGTTGAGAAGTTTCCTCTCGATGGTGCGAAGAAAACCCAAAATGTGTTGAACTCTATGGGAGCTCAAGAAGCAAAGAAAGTAGTAGTAGCAATGAGAATCATCAAAGCACGACAATGAACGTGATTAAAGTGAAGAATGAATGGAAAACCCTCCTATTTATAACAAAATATTGAGTTATCCCTGATAATGGCAAATAATAAAATATTATTAACCAAGATCTAGATCTAACCGCTTGGAATATTTTAATATATTTTGTTGGAGGGAAAAGGTATTTAAATTGGTCAAATCCCTTTATTTGTAAATAATAAATAAATAAATGATTTATTTATTATTTTAAGGGTGTGGTTGAGTAATAATCAAATAAATAATGATTTATTCAATTATTTAGAAATGATTTAGTCAAATTTAACAAGGAATATTATTTAAATAAGGTTTAAATAATTATTCCTAGAAAATAATAAGATAAATAAGGATTTATCTAATTAATTTCCTTGTTTTGGGTTAAATATGACCCGAAATAATAATTAAATTATTGTTTAATTAATTATTCCATGAGGAAAATCAAACAAATATAGATTTGTTTAATATTTCCTTTTGGGGTTTCCTGTTTAGACCATAAACAACTTAATAAATGTGTTTTATTAAGTTATTTTACATAGTGAAAGCAATTTTACTATGATAAAATAGGTCTTACATGGTTTACTTTGATCAATCTAATTATAAATTGGTAATAACATATTCCCCCCAACGTGCGAGCGTCAGGAGAAAATCATATGACCAAAGTATGTTATAAGAACACAATCACTAGACACCGAAGGGGAGTCGGAGAGAGAGATATACATAGACGAAGAGAAGTGATAGAGGACAATAACTGAGGGGGAAAAACCTATAAAGTGATATAAGTCTCCTTTATGTTTAGATTCCCCCTATTCTAAATAAGGTAGGGTGGGCATATATACAAGTAGATGAGAAAAGTACAAAGAATGATAATAGACTCGACAATATGAGACTGAGAAATAAAGTACATGATAAATGGTACATGACATTCTGGCATAAAATGGCCAGACAAAAATGTAATGGATCCCACATACATATTGTGCCTGGAAAAACATGAGCCAGGACTGAATACAATAATATATGATTACATGAGACATAATAACAACCAAAGAAGCCCTAATAAAAAGGAAATGGATCTGAATATATGAATGGATCATTTGAATAATACATGGATGCTATGGGTGCTTCAAGCAGCGGGAACCGAACCCATCAAATTTTCAAAGCTACATCTAAGGTTGTAGCATAATTTGAGGTCATTCGGGCATGTGGGGGGCCACCTGAAGGGCCACCCCGTCATGAGGTATGAAACATGTCACACACACTCGGGAATCACTAGTACAATATGTTGAATCACCGAACCATCAAGTATATGAATCTCGATCATGCAATAATGATCTGAAGCTGAGCGGATGAGAAACAATCAAGTCAAAGGGAAATGAGGAGTCCCTTTGCCTGATCTGAGGCACCAAACAAGAATGGAAGCTAGAAGCAAGGTACACTACCCTCTAGACCTATCTTTTGGAATGAATGTGCCGATATCGACAAAAGGAGGTCCGCCATAGGTGAGGCAATGATGAATCCTCAACTAAGGCACAAGGGATCGTAGTAAATTGAATAATGGAATGACACCAGGGATGATGATAGAATATGGGATACTAAGTAGTGGACGGATGAATTCCCTTGTTAGATCATAAAAATCATGGATGACCTGGAAGCGACTGACTTGACTCTAGAGGGGATGAGGGATAGTATGTCTGGAGGCCAAAATGGAAAACACATGAAGAATGTGATTTGCACAGATGGATGGAAGACTATAATAGGAGATAAAGGGACTTGGGACAGACTCCATGAATGCAATGATGACTCAACTTGGATGCTATGAAAAAGGGTGTCTCGATGATGCTGCCACACATTATAGGCCCAAGGGGGACCATGAAAATATGAGAAAAGAAAGGTTACTCATGAAGAAAATCAACACACAGGTTGACAAGTATGAAGGCAAAGTGGTGCCCCAAATAGAAGCAGTACATGTGAAGAAATTCGATTTTAAGAGGTGGAAAAGTGACCCTTCTTTGAAAAATGGCTTCTTGTTGAAGTGTAAAATTACCAAAAACAAAAGTAGACCCATTATAGTGCTTGGTGATAGCTTTCCAATGGTGATGACAATTTGTCAAACTGAGCTACGGTTTGGTCGCAATTGGCAAAGGAAAATTTAGGGTTTTTCCTTTAAAAGGGTGATTTCCCTCCAATTTAATTCATCTGCTAAGTGGGTTGTGGTGAATTGGAGAGGAGGAGAAGGCCCTAAATCTTGCGTAAATCATAGTGGACAAACTAACCGTTGGAATCAGGATCCGTCAGTGGCAGGTAGGTGGCCTAACCTTACTCTTCATTTTTGTCGGTTTAGTTTTTCAGATTACGTCTCTGGGGCTATGTGGGAGACCCCTACCCATACTTACGACCGACTCACACTTTTCAGGCCTTGAAACACGACCTGGCTCATAGTATTTAGTGGGAAAAACTGCGAGCTTATAGTTCTAGGGTGGGAAAGTGCGAGTTGGAGCTGGAGGTGGGTTTTTGTCTCCTAGTTGGCAAAGGGCCAGGGTTAGCAAATTTGTGATGCAGTTGTCTTATTTATGAGTTAAAAAACCTGATGGTGTTATGTAGGTATGGCTAAATTGGGGATCAATTGGCGTGAGAGATATTTGGATGCTCTTCAGGCCGAGATCCAGGGGTATCATGTGGTACGAGGAGCGCTTGCTAGATATGGGGTTCTCAAGATGGTTGAGAACTCACTGATGAGGGTAGGTGAGCCCTTACTATCGAGGATAGTGAGCTATTGGGATCCGGACCAGGAGTCATTTATGGTGCAGGGGCACATGATGGAGCTTACTATCCAAGGCATTTATTTTTTGACCTGACTCCCACCATTGGGGGTGGTGGGAAATATACATTCAGTTTTACCGCATGGGCAGAATATATTAGAGTTAATGGAGCGACATTGTAGACCGGATACTTGTGCTAAGGGCAAGACCATTCCGATCAGTGATCTAGAGTGGCTAGAGACATGGGCTGTTGCCGCAACTGTACTGTAGATCCTGGGCAACCAGGTGTTCCTTTACATCACTAGGGGGCAGATGATATTGGTATATAGTGTTTTGAGCAAGACCTACTATGGGTGGGCCCAGATGATGTTATCATTAGTGAAATGAAAGTTGTTGCTATGCAAGCGGTAGGTGAACCATGATTGTTATTTTGGTATGATATTGTGCTCGTTCTTATTTGATAAGATCCCCATGATTCGATCTCATGCGCTAATCCGGGATGGGGTCCCACAGGAGCCTAGGATGTGTCACTGGGGGCAGCTATTGCAGAGAGGAGAAGGAGGGGGAGTCGGACAAGTGTTCCTACTCGAGTTTTTCACACACTAGGATCAAATGTTTATTGTACATAGACGACTATCCATACAGTGGTATGAAATTTCAGGGAGACCCTGACTAACCACTTTCGCCTAGTCGAGCATGGGGACCGGATGGTAAGTAAAAGTTGCTATATATTATGGTGCATTTAAAGTTTTCAGAATATGTATGTAGTATTGATTCGTAACTTTTGGTATGTATATATAGCACCGGTGAAGCCGACAGGGTATGCAAGATGATCCGCAACACCAGGGGCTACGGGATCTAGTTGAGCGAGAGTATACCAAAGACCTGATTATGAGGCTCTGCTGGAGGATGTCCGTTGCAGGTGTGATCTGTTGCTCATTGGTGCATCAAAGTGTGGGTGGCATGATATTGAGGACTAGTAAATCGAGGTATGTCTAGGGCTACCCTTAGAGTGGCGAGGGGTCATGCAACACATAGCGATGACCGGGCAGGCAGTTTGGGATCTACGAGCTAGTGCAGTGGAGCCGTTGGTTCGAGACCCTCTAGGTAGTGATTAGAGATGGGGGCATGTGGTGCCCCCCATTTTGATTTTTGTAACATGTTGTGGGCATGTCAGATGTATTTAGAGTTGTGGAATATAAACATTTATGATTGTGTCGATACATAATATGGATATGCATATTTTTATGTAGGGTGACTATATGGTTCGCCATTTGTTTTATTATTGTCTTGTGTTAAATGCATGTGATAAGTGCCAATCTAGAATATTGTTTGCAATGCTATCTACATAGTGATTTTGGGCTCTAGGTACATGATTGAATGTAACGGATTCGAATTCACATACTAAGAGCTTCACTCGTAAACATTTTCTAAAAAGGACATGGTTATTCACACGATACATGACATTTAACTGCATGACAATAAGAAAGGAATCTAAATGAACATGAAGATGAAGGATGTGATGATCATGGGCATCGATTAACAAACCTATCACCACATCATATTCAACCTGGTTGTTAGTGGAAGATCCAATGCATACGTTGTTGGAGAGTACTAATGAATGCAAGGGAATAAAAATGGCCCAAGCTACTAAGGATAGATTTCAGGAGAAGTGACTTGCACCATCGGCATGGCCGATATAAGGTTTGGATGATGGATCCATCTAAAAGGCGCCACAAGACAACAAATGAGATGATCTAGGAAAATGAAAGCTACCTAAATGCATGATAGAAATAAATACATGCATGTCAATGGGAGATGCTATGGGTAAAATTTCTTGAGGTAAATAGAATTGCGAGGGTTAGGAAGGAGTTGGCCTTAAAAATCCTCTAGAAGGTATGCCCCCTTGCCCAAGTCCTTACTAATGATGTAAAGTCCTATCCATAATGAGTCAAACTCCCCATGACGAAGGACATCATGGGCCTGGTCATACATTAGAACAAGATCACCTTCGTGGAATGTATGAGGGTGTAATTTACAGGCATACTGGGCTTTGGTGCATTTCTTGGCCGCTTCAATGGTTTTCAATGCAACACGACGGTCTTCGGAAGCATGCTCAAGCATGATAAGTCTTTGTTCTAAAGGTTGGGTGTCAGGGAGAAGTTCGACGACTAGGTAAAGGGAGGAAATTTCACACTCGATTGGTAAGACCATCTCCTCGCCAAAAATAAGGTGGAAAGGAGTAAACCTGGTGCAAGTTTTAACATAAGTTCTATAGACCCACAAAGTAGGGAAGAGCATAAAATTCTAGTTGATTTTGTGCTTGTTCACCATCCATTGAAGCATATTTTTAAGGATTTTATTGACCGCTTCAACTTGTCCATTACCTTGGGGATAATAAGACGGTGAATATTGGTGCTTAAAGCCCAAGATAGAGGATGGCTCATGCCATATCTCATCTTCAAAATGTTGGCCATGGTCAAAGACCAATTTTTTTGGAACCCCAAATTGAGCGATAACATGGTTAAAGAAAAAGAGAGTTGTGATAGCTGCTGTGTTGTTGAACGTTGGCATGGCCTCAGCCCATTTGGTGAAGCAGTGGATCGACACGATAATATACTTGTGATTATTAACAGATAGAGGTCGACACTCCATAAATTCAATGACCCACTTACAAAAGGGACCGATTGATATGACAATATGGAGGGGACTAGGTGGAGTTCACGCCTTTGGGGAAAATAGCTAACAATTGGAACAATGTTTGACTACTTCAAAACAATCGCCAAAGAGAGAATGCCGAAAATACCCAGCGCGCATGATTTTCTAGGAAGTGACCAAACCAGAGAGGTGGCCACCACAAGCATTGTTATGGCAGGCATTAAGGACTTGCTCAGCTTCAGCGTGTGTGAGACAACGACGAAGGACATAATCAACATCGCGACGATAAATATCGTCACCAATGAGAAGGTAGAAGGGGGCTTGGTGTCGTATACGTCTTCAAGCATCATGATCAAGATGGGAAGTGAATTTCTGGGTTCGCAAATAGGTAAGGATGTCGCCATACCAAGGATCTTCCGAAGTAATGGCAAACAGGTGTTCATCGGGTAAATCATCATTAACCGATGGATAACACATACTAGTAGGAAATTTAGAAATGAGTTCAACAAGGGCTAAACCTTTCTTACTCTTGGGTGTGAAAAATTCAAGATCAAACTCCTGGAGGATAATGATCCAACAGACATATTTCCCATTAATGATTCGTCGACTTAAGAGGAAAGCCATGGGGTTGGAATTGGTGACGACCTTGGTGGAACCTGTAAGGATATAATGACAAAGTTTTTGGACTGAGAACACAACGAAAAAAACTGACTTCTCTTCATGCGAGTAGGACACAAGGGTTCCCACAAGATTCTTACTGACATAATATATAACATATTCATTTTTGGTGTCATCTTCCTCCATTAGGACCCCAACGACTAAGTGGGTGGAAGCTGAAATATACAAGATGAAGTCCCTCTCAAAGTTAGGTGGACTAATCAAGGGAGCGGAAGTGAGAACATGTTTCAGGGCATCAAAATACTGTTGATCATAGTCATCCCAAAGAAATGGAATGTTAGATCAAAGGAGTCTTAGAAACCCATGCGTAGTGGTGGCATAGTCAGGGACGAACCAACGAAGGAAGTTGGATTTTCCTTGAAGGCTTTGTAACTCTCGCAAGGTATGAGGAATGAGAAGCTCAATAATGGCTTCAACTTTTCAAGATTTACACCATATTTGGATAGAATGAAGCCTAATAGACTTCCAACAGGAATGAAAAAGACACACTTCAATGGGTGGTGGTGGATATTATACTTGCGACATCAGAGAAAAACAATACGCAAATCATGAATTTGTTGCGCCTGAAGCCTAGAACGAGCAGTTAGGTCGTCAAGGTAAGCAAGGATAATATGATTCAAGTCATGGAAGCAGTAAGACATGGCTCACTGGAAGGTGGATTCGACATTATTTAAACCGAAAGGCATGACCCTATACACAAAATTTCCCCACGGACCAATGAATGCATTTTTTAACTGATTAGCATGATGGATAGTAATCTGGTTATACCCCTAGAAACCATCCATAAATATAGAACCTCATGCCCCGCACACTCATCAATGATTTGGTCAATAAATTGTGTGGGGAAGTTGTCTTTGGGACAAGCTTTTTTCAGGTCGCGAAAGTCAGTGCAGACACGAATGGTGCCTTGTTTCTTGAGAACGGGAACCGGGTTGGAAACCCATGTGGTGTATTCAATGGGATATATAAAACCAACCTACTTGAGCTTATTGATTTTGGCTTTGATAGCCTCACATCTGGAAGGATTGATGGGTCTCAACTTTTGATGGACAGGATTGGCATCGGTCCATGTATCGATATGGTGTTCAACAATGGCAGGATCAAATCAAGGCATCTTTGAATAAGACCAGGAAAAAACATCACGAAATTTCTTAAATAGCTTGTTGTAAGCCTCAATTTCTTCCAGGGTGAAATTTCCCCACAAGGTAATGTTTTCTTCAACCCCTAGTTTATCAGAAATGTTTATTTTAATGGTAAGAGATATATTGGCCATGTTTCCTTCTTGGAAAGCATATGGTGCAGGAATGGGATTTCTAAATCAATTGACTTCATCATGAATGAATTCTTTATACCCCACAACATACTAGTCATGGTATTGTTGTAGAAGGAAGTACGCATGATTGTGCATATCATCCTAGGGAAAAGCAGGGGTGGTCATGGCTTCCATAATGTCTTCATCGAAATGGAAGATGGGAGGATTGGCCAGAGGGAGACCACTTGATGCTTGGCGCATATTCATGAGAAATATGGTTCACATACGCATCACTACGAATGGTAGAAGAAGATCTAGTAGATGAAAAATCTACAGATGTTGAGACCAAGGTGTTCGACGAGGGAGGTTAAATCAAAGTAGGACGGGAATCCCTAGAGGGGTCTTCCACCGTGGATCTCATGGATGACGATAGAAAGAAAATAGTGACCAAAGGGTCTGTGATATTGAAATCGGGAGGGGGGTATCACAATGGGTGCATAAATGTACTCTGGTTCTGCTGAAGAAGAACTCACAAGTAGAGGAGTACATGGCCCACTACGATCGGCCTCTATTTCACGAATTGTCTCAAGGGCATCGCAGAAGTCGTTCAGACAGGGACAATGATGAGAATAATGGCCATAAAGGTCACACAAAGCACAAGGGTGGTTCATGCGCAACAATTTGAGTTTCTTAGCTGAATCAGGTAAGGTAACCTAGACCTCTGGGATGTCAGATTTAGGAAATGTTTTGTTGACCACAAGTTTGAGATGAGAAACTTCAGGAGAGTTCTAGGTGGCATGCCCAACAACATCACACAAAGCAGAGGGAGGTATCGAATTTGGAGGCTTAGGTGGAGCTGCAGTTTTTTGGCGAGCATTTGGTTCCTTCTTTTTGGCTTTGCCCCCATCACCAGATGCTTTCACAACAAGAGTGGGTTCATGTTGAGGTGGATGTGGCACTGAAGCAAAGGGAGGGGTCATGGCGACCGGTTGAACCGTGCTCAAAGTGGTATATGGTTTTAGTTGACCAGGTGGAGTGTTTTCTGAGGGATTAATGTACCAGATTGGGATCCCCAGGGTAAAATTGGGTAGACTCAACATAGCCATAACAGGAATTGAAAATACTCTGGAGGTGGGAGCTAAAAACAATATCTTACCGGAAGGGTAATGGCCTAGCGAAATGGATCCCAAATGATTAATTCTTGGGGGGAATCGTTCCTGGTTGAAAAATATTGGGACAGACACCAACATAAGGAGAAAGTCCTTGAGGAGATGGTCTTTATGGCTATTTTGAGTGAACAACAACAGGTTGCGAAGGTGCTAGCTATTGGCTAGTTGAACTGGGTCGCTTTTGGCTAGCTTGAGACATTTGCAACATGCAAACAATCGATGAGTTGGGCTCAGTGATAAGAGGAGGGGGACCAGGGAATGAACCAAGTAAGGTGGAATCTTTATAGACTCCCACTGAAACATTGGTGAGAGGTGCAACTGATTGGTTATCGACCACCGAAGAGATGATGGACTCAGGGGAGGTTTGAGACTCTGGTTCGTAATATGTCAACTAATCGATGGTGACGATATTTCCATTATGGGGGAAGCACATATTACAGTGAACCACAGATGGGAAATATGACATCACACAGATGTAGCTACGACCTTAGAGGATATTATAATCCAACGGGGCATCAATGAATTCAATGTCAATATAAACAATCTTTCCCACAAGTGGAATAGGACAATTGCGGAACATGCCAAGGGGATGAGAAAGGTGACTGTCCTAAGCATGCAAAGTGATGGTGGATGGGGAAATTTTGGTTGATCTGAGCTTCTTCCAAACATAGCAGACATCATGCAGGTGGATGCGCCCTTGTTAATGATACATCTCTTAACATGTGCATTACGGATCTTAACTGGTATTTGGAAGGCAACAGATGAAGGTAAAGGGGGATGTTCTGACTTTTCAACATCAAAGATGATCAAACAATCATCTGAAGGGTCCAAAATTCCCAAAGAAGATAATAGAGCTTTTTTTTGTGATGGGCATGTTTGGAGGACTTCTAGCGTTGGCATGGAGGCAGGAGACTACACAAAGTCATCTACTATGTTGTAGGTGTGGGTGACTTTGGCAAAAGCAACATTTTGGCGTAATGGCCCTTTGGGGATCTTGTGAATGACCTCTGCCTTAGGCCTAGGGATCTATAAGGGAACATTTGGTGTTGAAATGGACTCTGTGGGTACTTTGGTTTGGGACTCAGTTGCAGACGTATCGGGTTGCTTGTCATATTGGCACAACCAGGTTTGAAGGTTGACATCAATGGTATTTACCTCTTCATAATTCATCATGAGAATATGGTAATCAGGGGTACCTGACTATAGGGGTTGAGGGGTGGCCTAACCTTGAGATGGTTGGGCAGCGACATATCCTTGCTAAGGGAAAGGATTAGTGAACACATCCAGTTGAGCTGGAACAATGTTTGGAGGAAGTGACGCGGTGGGTTGTTGTCCTCTCGACGCTGCTTGGGATTCCCACAACTAGCGCATTTGGGGTAGAAGGGGACAATCATGAGTATAATGGCCATGTACACCACAACATGAATAAGGTTTTTTAGTATGAAGGGTATTCTTCTACTTGGGATGATTTCCATGTTGTTGGTTTGTGGTGTTAGGTTGGTTCCCTTGGGGTGCGTTCGGTTGAGTACCTTGGAAACCCTGGCTACCCTGTGCTTGTTGGTTCTGGTTGACTTTTCCCTTATTCTTTTTCTTCAAAGTAGGAGGATTAGTCGCGCTCTGCTGCGCATACACCTGAACTTGAGGAGGTGGTGGCTGCCATGGCAGAGGTTGAGAAGGCACGAGAGGATGGGGCATCGATGCTGGAGGGGCTGGAGCATCGAGCTATGCATAAGTATAGAATTGAGGTGGGAAAAAATTTGGGTAAATAGGTTGAGCAACAGATAGCCTTGGCATTGACTGATGTTGTTAGGAAAATGCATAAGGCGTGATTTGACCAAAATACAAGTTTCCCGAAGGGGATAGGTGCTGGAGGAACTGGTCCCCCCTGGGGATAACCATAAATCATGTGAGGAGGAGAATATGGATATGGGAGAGATCCATTGATACCATCGGCAACATGAGATTCCCCTTGTGCAATGGCACCACCAGGTCTAGGAAGATATGGTAAAACAATATAAACACAACCAGAATGGGTGTAGATCAAGTCATATTTTAATGCGACCTGAAGAGATTTTTCCTCAGATTGAGAAAAATGAGATGCGACATATTTACCAATGGGGGATAAGAGAATTATGAGAAACCAATCCATATATACATGGTCATCAAATGTCGGAGCTCAACAAAAGATCCTTCTTCTATGCCATTCTTGGACATGGTCAGAAAGGTGGGTGGCAGAAAATTTATGGAATGCATTCAACAACTTGGTACCAATATCATAACGGAGGGGTAACTGGAAATAAGACAGAAACACTTCCGAAAGAGTCACAAAAGTGGTATGAGATGTAGTAGGATTATTGACATACCACTTTTCAGCTTCTCCAGTGAGTGTACGTTGGAACAAATGAAGGCGAATGGAGTCATCGGTAATGGAATTAGAAGAAAACCACATATGAAAGGAGCGTAGGTGATTAGTAGGGTCCTCTCCCGTGTTTCCTTCAAACTTAGAAATGTTGGAAGGAATCTTAGTTGGCATATATGGCCAACTTGCATTGATTTATTGAATAAAATCAGGAAGGCTTAAACCTGCCATAAAAGGTAGAAAAGGAGTAGACGAAACGGTTCTAGTAGTGGTTCTAATAGTAGTGGCTCCAAAATTAGGGCTAGGGCCACCACCATCTTGAGGATTTGCACTTTCATTGGCACCTAACATGGTGACGGTATGAGAGTGGGGAGAGCTAGGACCGGAATCAGAGGAAGAACCCGATGAACTAGAATCAGAGTCGGTATGGGACTTGGTGGAGGCCTAACTTGGACTCTACGAGGTGGAGTAAGACATCCTAACCAAAACTAAGGGAAAAGGCCTTGGATTCTCCACAATAAACGCCTTGAGGGCGCAATGATGGCAATTCAAAAATGACTCGAAAAGGTGGAAGAGTCATAAACAAAGGATCTTTGAGGTAGATTGATTAATTATGATGTTTATGTCTTGGCTTGGCGGCGTAACCAAGCACTCTTCGCTTTAGGTGTGAGTGTGTGAAATCCATGTGTTAATTTTAACTAAGCCCAGATGATTGTGTAAAGAAAAATTAAAAATGTTGAAGTAGTGTAAATAAAACTGAAATGACAGTAAAATAAATAACTAATCACACATAAATCCCAACCCAAAGAAGGCTCTAAAACAACTATACTACAAGGGGATAAATTGACTCAAAACACACAAGAATGGCCAAGAGATCTAATTTCAAAGAGACAGGGATCTAATGAATCTATATTGTTGGAAATGACGCAAAAAAAAAACAAGAAACCAGTGGGGAAAACTGCTACAATAGATAATATAAAAGGTGAAAAACCTAGGGTAAACAAAGAGACACTAAGGAAAAGACCAAAAAAAACTCAAGAGACAGCTTTGGATGTAACAATAACCTATTAGAAAGGATCTGTAAAAATAATGGATCAAACCTTGAAACAATGGCTAAAAGCACTGAAAAATATCAGACTACCTACTCAGCTTAACCCCTCCTAAAAATATGGAAGTGTACTGAAACCATAGGGGGTTTCTTTCTACTTCAAGGAGACAAACGAAGCATATCCATGCCTAAGATGGGCTAAAAAAGAGGCCAGAAAACCTAAAACAATGTCTCAGAAAACCTTGACAGTTGCAGAAAAAATTCAAAAAAAGATTCCTGATCATAGTTTGTGACCTGTGGATAGGTGAAATCATAGTTTATGGGAAAAAAAGTGCGATTTGAGTGGTAAATCACACTATTTGAGCCGAAAAGTGTGAGTTTCAGTTCCTAGGTTCTCGAACGGTAGGCTGCGGAAAATATTCCATCATTGGCGCGACTAATACCTGTTACCTGCGGGAAACGCCATAAAACATCCGGAAGTTAGAATTTTGACTGAATCAGGGCATAAAATTAAAAAAAAAAAACATCAAGAGACTAAAAAGAGCTGAAGAAAAACCCTTGTTGTTGAAGTTGATGGTCATGTAGGAATCTAAATTACAACAGTGGAGTCACCATTTAGTAGCGTAAATTCTTAACGCACATGTATGAAACAAGCCTACTTTAGCTGTGTGTGACAAATAACCCTAACAACATAAATGAATGCTTAAATCTTTAGATTTACAAGGAATATTTATAACAAATGTTGCAACAAACCATATCTATGTAGAAAAGCAGTTAAACAGTGAAAAGAAATAGTAATTACTCCATGCATCCAACAGACAAGACAAGATTTAAATAATGTTTTCATATATTATTACACTTGGTGAAGGGAACAAATAAGTGTTACCAATCCCCCTAAATGGGATGGGTTCTTGGTTTTCCTCAATGCTTCAGTTCCAGAAGTTTCTCTCTCTCAATGGTGCAAAAAACCCAAATGTGTGTTGTACTCAAGTGGGAGCTCAAGAAGCAAAAGAAAATAGTAGCAACAATGAGAATGATCAAATTTCAATAATGAAAAGGATCAAAGTGAAGAATGAATGGAAAAACCCTTCTATTTGTAACAAAATTTTGAGTTATCCTCGATAATGGCGAATAATAAAATATTATTAACCAAGATCTAGATCTAACAACTTGGAATGTTTTATTATATTTTTTTGGAAAGAAAAGGTATTTAAATTGATTAAATACCTTTATTTAGAAATAATAAACAAATAAATGATTTATTTATCATTCCAAGATTGTGGTTAAAGAACAATACACAAATAACGATTTGTTTAATTATTCCTAGGTGATTTACTCAAATTTAACATGGAATAATAACTAAATAATAATTTAAATAATTATTCCAAGAGAAAAATAAGAAAAATAATGATTTATCTAATTATTTCTCATAATTAGGTTAAATATGACCAGGAAGTATTTAAACAATGGTTTAATTAATTATTCCTAGAGGAAAATCAAATAAATAAGGATTTATTTAATTATTCCTCATGTGGTTTCTTGTTTAAACCATAAATAACTTAATAAAATATGGTTTATTAAATTATTTCTTATAGTGAAAAAAAATTTACTATGGTAAAATTGGTCTTACATGGTGTACTTCGATCCATATAATTATAAATGATTAGATGACCATTTTTTGGTGATAACAACATTGAATGCAAGGATCACCAGAGCCTAAAATGAATATCTCCTTGGTGCTTATCTGTCACAAAATTCCTAGAGCATTCCTTTAAGGAACGACACCAGGGCATGCAAAAAATAATTGCAGACACGGTGCTTTTGTTTAAACTCAGAGCATCAATGCGTATTATTTTTATAAATGCACTAGTGCATTAGGGATATAAAAGAATCGATATTGTTAATTTTTATAATGCACCAGGGTTGGAAGTAATATTTTATAGGACCAGGGTGTTAGTTCTATGAAAGCATTGACGCGTTAAGAATTACAATGCACCGAGGCATTAATTGCAAACAATACAAGTGCTTGAAGAAATAAATGCCCTGGTGTTGTCGTTTTCTGAAAAGGCACCAATCATGCAAAAAGATGTTGTCACGGTGATTTTATATAACATATTTGCACCTTTTCATTTTTATATTATGGACACACCATTTTTTGGTATGATATTTTATCTTTTTTTGAAACGTCGCCTTCTAACAGTGCAATTATTGTAATTTTTAAAATCCGTTATTCATCGAAAAATAGACATATATCTTATTAAAATATTCATATAAATTAAAATTTTATTAGTGCATTTGTATATGATGTTTGGATTGATTTTTTATATTATCATATTTTGCATCTTTTCATTATCATATTTAATCATCCATATACATAATTAGTGGTTTAACATTTCACATTGACATTGGATACCACAATAGAATAAATTAAAATGTATTTTATTATATATCAATAAGAGGCTCATTGTCATACAAAATGGGATTTTTATTGGTAACCCCTTTTTATTTCAATTGGGACATTATGTCCATTAGATTAAACACAATGTCTGATTTTCACAGAAAATTATTTCAAAAAATACAAAAGGTTGCATTGATATCCAAATAGATCATCATTCTTCACTGGAACTATTATCAATGCTCGAGCTACTTCCATGAATGGGGTTATTTGGAGGAATGTTTTGATGAATGCATTGATTATTTTCCTTATTGATCTTGTTCCATCTACAAACATAAAAATAAAGCGTAATGAGTGTATTTACATTGGTGAGAATAATGAAAATTGAAATAAATAATGTACATCAACGTACATCGAATAGAAATGTAACATAGAAAGAAGCGACTCATAAACTATGCACATGGTTTCAAAACCAAGTCTCATGCCTTGTTGCAACAATTCTTCTTCTAGCATAGTTCCATACTTTGATTCCTGCATGTTTTAAACCCCATTATAGATCATAGATTTAATATAAAGTACTTTTTTATGTTAATTATAAAATCAAAGAAGTAAAACAACATAGATACTTACAAATTACACAATTAATTTTTAATATGCCAACATACACTCACAAACCATATTTAACCCAATCTCAATCAATTCTTCTGATGACTCTTATTTGTATGTTAGCACCAATTTGAAGACAGTAAAGGATGATTTCTATAAAACAAATTAAAATACACACAAATGAAACCTTGAGTTGTTATAAGGAAATATTAAGAATTACTCTCAAACTTTGAAATCAACACTTTTCTTCCTTGTCGTCCTGTTTTATGTGTTGAATGAGTTCAATTTTGTTTTCTTTTCTACAAGAAAATACTTGAAAATTAATATTTAATGCTAAATTATTATTTTTTATATGTACAAAGTCAATCATGATTAGACACATTTGAAGCATGTTGTTTTTTAGTTGAATCCTCCTGTAATGCAATTATGTTCATTTCTTTGACCATATCCTTGTACACTTTTTAGGACCTCCCTACTGACATGTTTTGCATATCAACTTGTTGATCATTTGGGATTTTCATAATATTCCTGAAAAAAGTAATAAACTATTTTTATAATTATATATGAAAACTAAATATAACAAAATCGATATTAATAAATGAATGGTTTGTAGTAATATACACATATAGTTTTATAAAATCATTTTAATTAGGAATATTACCTTTTGAATGATTTTTTTTTGGTGTTGTATGTTTTTGCTATTGCAAGTCTAACATGTCTCATTTACCATTTCTCTGGAAACAATTGTTTTGGTTTAGACATAATTTGGTTCTTAGAATAATTCGATTTATTTTTGTATTATAAGTGGAAAGTACGTCTATACGTTCATTCCACTAAATCCCTCATAGTTTTGTAAAATAATTCCTCCCTTTCATTAACCTCCAATACCACTCCAAATGAGTTAAGGACCAATTCATCATCATTTACATGTTCTATAATTTTTCTTTTTTTAGAACATTGATATTTTCCTTCGTTGTTGATCCCTGCAGAAAATTAAACATATATGAATTAATGGATTGTTTGAAACATATTATCTAATATTCTTAAGTATATTATTAATGAAATTTCAAACAAAACAAAAAACTCATATTACATAGTATTTTTTCATTCACCTGATTCATTATTCTGCAATTTTTCTATCAGGATTTTATATATATGCACGCCAGAATTTAAAATAAATGTATCAACCTTCCTTATCTCGCATTCACATCACACACACTAAACAAATATATATATATATATATATATATATATATATATATATATATATATATATATATATATATATATATATGATTTAACCTTGCGTATAGTTCAAACATATCAATTTTGTAAATAATTTACAAAGAATTTGTCTTCTCTTCTTTTTTTGACGTGTTATCATTGTGTCGATCTATATTTTTGTTACTTGACACATTCTCAGACATTTTTATCAATATACAACCTATACCCTTCAATGCAGAGCCATTAAATATATTTTATAAATAAATCAAATAATTTACATCCAAAAAGAGTTATGGTAACAGGTGTGTTTATCTAAATAAACACACTAGTGCGTTTATCCCATTAAACACATTGATCATTTAATCGTCCGACACATTCAGGGAAAATTAGAATTTTAAAATAATTTCAAATTATTACCGTGCGATTTGTAACGCTAAACACATCGAAATGATTTAACGATGCTATTTGGAAGAGGCGCGCGGGTGTGTTATATTACACTAGGAGAAATGATGAACAAACTGGACAAAGCCGACAATGTTATAATATAACAATGTGTTGTATTACACAGGGCACACCAAAAAATATATATCTGTTTTAAAAAAAATGACATGGTCAATAGTTTGGATCTAATTCAATAAGTGATTCCCCTACTTTACATGTCAAGCGCCCTATATATAGTAAGTACAAAAAATCATTAAATCTAAAATGACTAAAATGAAAAACCCTAATTATGAAATGGTAGAGGAAGTTAAACCCTAAGTTTAATTTTTTTAGGAAGAAGCAAGGGTTTAGAGTAGTATTGAATTTTTTTGTTATTTTTCTGAATTTTAATTAAATTTAAATAAGAACAAAAATCGTAAAACTTTTTACTAGTAAAATCAATAGAAAATATTTTTATTATATATATATATCTATATATATAATTTAATTTAATTAAACTAATTAATTAATTAAATAATTTTTTTGAATTGTGAATAAATCTAATAGAAATTGTAAAAAATGTTAACATTAAAATTATTTTTTTTTTCTATCTAGGTTTTTGAGTGAATCACCATACCTTTCGAATTTTGATCTTTCTATGATTCCAAAATATTTTTTTGCTCTCGTATGTATCTCTTGCAAATGATACCTCTTTTAATTAAACCATAACATAAATTTAAAAAAAAAATATTAGTAAATAGTTATGATGCTCCAAAGTAATTTTCTGCTACACAATGCTCCTAATATGTCTCTCTTGCAAATCACTCCCTTGAAATTTTGAGAAAAATAATGAAATAGTGAATATATTTTTACTATTTAAAATATTTTATGAAATTAGATTTCGAAAAATCAATTTCCTCTCATTTTTTAATTTTAAAGAAAGAAAAAAAATCGCGTTTTTTTTTCAATTTATTTGAACATTGCTGCATTTGATATTCAAGCGTACCGGTGCGTTTATAAGAAAAACATGTCGACATTGTCGGGGCGCCAAATTTTTCAACGCACTCACATGATACAATTCTTTTTTATTTTCGAAATCCTGAATCAGTGCATTTTTTTTTTATGCAATGATGTGGTTTGTATTTAAAAGCATCGGTGTTGTAATTGGTATAAGAGCACCGAGATGGCTGAAATCATTTTTATTTTCTAAAATTCAGAAAAAATGTGTACAAGTGGTGTTTTTCTTTGAAACGCATCAATGTTTTTTTGTGCAAGAGTACTGATATGATAACATTTTTTTTTCTCGGAATGTAGGAAACTAGTGTAGGTATTATTTGAACACGTTGGTGCTATAATTATTTAAATGCATCGGTGCACTTTGTTCTGATAAGCGCACCAGTCATGTTTAAAATCTATACGAAATTTTATTTTCATAGAAAATGACATTAATCTCAAATTATCCTTTAGGATGCATCTACATGAATTACAATAGTTCACAATATACATTCTCCACTTAAAGTCACCTTATTATTGAAAAATGGTTTGAAAACTCTATTGAATTTAATGTTACGAAAATAGAGTTCTCGAGAATTAATTTTAGATATGCATACAAAATTTCATTTCTGTTTTTTCTCAAATGCAGGGAGAAAATATCAATAATATCAAATGACCAAATCTTCAAATTCCAATTTGTTCCATATTTCCGATCAAAGTCCTTCACGGAGTTCTCCCTTTCCAACTCTAGTAAGTTCATGTTTTATTTATATTTCGATTATCTAATTTAATTTATTTATTTTTAATCCATGTCTGTTTGAATAAAAATGTATCCAAATTTTTAGGATCTTGATTCAAAATTGAGTTCAGATGCAAAAAATATTCCTCCATTTCAAAAACGTCAGAAACTCTTATCAGGAGCAACATATCTTTGACGTTGTGTAAATCAACGTTCATCTATTGCTTCATCTTTACACAACAAAATGTATTTTAATTACATTACAATATTATATTACCTCAAGCCCTGGGCTCATTATGTTTTAATTTGATTTCATTTGAGCATCAATTGGAGACTGGAACAATGTATCTGCACAACTTCATTCTTTGATATTTTTTTTTGGAGAACATAAATTAGGATAAATTATAATTTTGTTTATTTATTTAGAATACATAAATATGTTTAATAACATTAAAAATATTCAAATCATAAAAAATACACATTTCAAAGTTATAATTTCAACAATTTCCTATGACATTTAAGACAAATTTCATTGAAATAAATCGACAAATAATTAGAATACGTGATTCAACAACTCTTTCAAATTGGGAGGATTTCATCATGGCCTGATGATAATATTCAATAACTTTTTCAAATTTGGAGGACGTCGCTCGTGTCACAATAATAATATTTTTAGATTCCTAGATGAAAATTAAAGTGTAATCAATTTTTTTAGGTTTTGATTTTTTTTTTAAATATTTTTCAAGCAGTATGATGAGTCTCCAATCCATATTATGAGTATTACTGAAATGCTAACAAGAATATATTATATACAAAAGTTTGGTAATAATAACTGATAAGGCTACATAATAAGGTGTTGCATGTGATATATTATTAAAATATATCATGCCCAGAATGATCATTGAAGGTCACGAACCCAAGCCATATACATCATGTTGCCAGTTTAAAGGACATCTACTGTATGATATGACAATGGCATGAAAGGTATGCTTGCAAGTTTTCACGGTGTTTTTTGTGTGAATGATAAGACCTATGAAACCCTAATATGATATATTTTCTATATACACTGCCCTCTCATTTCACTCTTATTTTACCATTTGAATTGACATTGTTTAAAAAATTATAAACTTTTCACAGTTCCATTTATGAAATCCATGACGCCATGGCGGTTTGTAGCATGGACCTCTGAGATCCATGTAAGACACCTAGAGTGTGTATTATAGGACAACAATGAGGTGTTCTTCCTCTCTCTAGCCTCCCATGGTCAGACCATATTGTAAGGGTCCACCATTTTCTCCTTCTCAAGATATTTATCCCTCTAATGACGTCTCTGCTACATGATTGACATATAAAATACATCGTCATCACACATAAAATACATTTTTTTTATTAAATGAAAATTGTATTTATAAATATGGAAACATAAATTTCAATTAAAAAAAAAAATTCATTGGTGCACCCAAAACACAACCATGCATCGGCTCAAGTGTGTTTTCAAACACAACCACACCGACAACAATGCACACATACATATGATGCACCACTATAATGGTGCACACATACATATGATGCACCACTGTAACAATGCATTTGGTAAATAAAAATGCATAGGGTGTAACACACCGATGTAAAAATTATAGCTTTCCTAGTGTGTTTTCATTTATGAAATGTCCCACAACAATAATAGTGTGTTATGTTCACGCATCGAACTGCGGTGCAAGTCAAACATATCGAGCAAACTACGCAAGGGAATTTTTTGTTTTTTTCAAAAATAATGGAAATTTTAAGCTAATTTGGAATTCTAATCTGCTAAAAATTTAAATTAGAGATAAACATAGAAATTACATGGAAGATTGGTCACCAGGGAGGAATTTTTAAGATGTAATGGAGAAAAAAAAAATTACCATTATTTGAAAAAAATGGAAAGTCAGAGAGTGAGCACGATACTCAAGGATAGAGCAAGAGAAGCACCAAAGTCAGGGCGCTTGCATGAGGCAAGAGTGGCACTAGTGCTTTAGAGCTCTCCAACATTGTAAATGGTAAAAATGAAATTTATGGCTGAGAGTTTTATTTATTTATTTAACCCTCGTTTGGTGTGTTACAATAACCGCACTGGTGCGGAAGATATCCAAGAGTATCATGTTTTTTTTTTTTTTAATTAAAAATTGTATAGTGTGATTTTAGTAAGATTCCTGAGGTGTTCTAATGATAAGTACCGCACCAGTGCTTTGTTTTACTATAATACAACTTTTTTTTTTTAATTAAAAACTGCCTAGTGATGTTCTTTAGAAGAAGCCCCGAAGCATTTTAGTACATTTACCACACTGGTGCATCATTGGAAAATAGCACCGCATTTTTTTAAACTTAAAAACTATAGCAATGCTCCTTCTTGGTATACACTAGGTCATTTTACTACATGAAGTACATCGGTGTTGCAGGTGTATATAACACCAAGAATTTTTAAAAGCTAACCTTTTTGCGGTGTTGTCAATTATTCAAGCACTGATACGTTGTGTTATTTAGCGCACTGTGGTTTTATTTTATACAAATAAATTTTCCATGGGGCACCATTTTCTATGCATCATTGATGCTTGTATGGATAGTAAAGCACCGATGTGTTTGTATATTATAGATTCACCATCTAAAAAACATCCACTTAAACATACGCTCACCCACCTCTGCCAGTGACCTACACTACAAATGTATTTTTAGGCTATTTTTATAGGGGTTTCCGCAAAAAACTCCACTAGAAGGTCTTTTCCTAGTAGTGCATGTAACTATTAATGCATGTATTCTGCATTCCATCAATATACAAAGAACATTAAAATTCCATAGATTAAAAAAGTCTAAATATAATATAGGACAACACAAGTAAAAAAAATTATAGCTATAAATAAACTTTGTGCAAAGTAAAAAAACATATAACTTAATAATTCTCATATGTCAAAAAGTTTCCTTTCCTTTACATCTTGACAAATATCATAAACTTGTTCCCATTGCATCAATTTTGTTAATTGATAGCCTTTTTCTCTTTATATTTTTTATCATATTTTTCTTACAGAACCCTCGTTCACATTCAACGGTGCTCGTTGGTATGACAAGCACTGCTTGCCATAATTTTAGCATAATTGGATACTTGGAATACCGCTATTTTGTTTGAGAAATTACATTCCATACTTCTTTCATTGGAAATATTTTTCCATTCAAATAAACCGCATCAACAAATTGATATAATTCTCTTTTACAAGTTGTAATATCAAACACTGGTAAATTTTCACCTTCATTATATCTTTTATGCTGAAAATGTGAAAAAATTATTTTAAGCCAATGCTTTGCATTATTTTCTCTGACATAAAGATCTGAAAGATAATGACAAGGACAAAACAACCTTGCTTCATTAAAAAGATGAAGGTCTAGAAATCTTGAATTGAAACTTTCAATCAATTCTTGGACATAATTTCTTGTAAGTTGTATCCAACTCTCGAGGGATCCATTAATGCAAAGATTCCATTGGTTTTGACAATTTTTCATCATGGATTCGAATATACAACAAATCATGTCTATGTGCAGTTCCCTCTTTGTCAAAATTTTCCAGGAAACCATCTTTAAAGTCTTTCAAAAATTTAGTAAGATATACAACACCTTCTGCAAAATAATCCAGTCTATAGAAAGATATTTTAAGAGTATTTAATACATGGTCAATAGCTATTCCAAGCGACGTGACATCCACTTTATCTTCTTGATATTTTTTAAAATTATTAAACTCCTTCAAAACGTCAACACGCATATTAAAAAAAAATTGAACTAAAATAATCCTTCTCTTATGATACCATGAATTCTTTCTTTCTCTCTTCCCCAAGCTCAAAATAATAGGCATCAATGTAACAAATATTTCAACCACTTGAACCTTAGAAAGCTTTCAAATTATTTTGATTTGTAGAACCCGTGAGGATTCTAATTCCATTATCTCTACTAAATCAATGAGTTCATTGTTTCTCTTTTATGAATTTCCAACCCATGAGTATACCTTGTTTGTTATTTTTTCAACACACAAAAATATGGTATCCTCTTTGAAGCGTATGATGCTGCAAGTGCTTCATGATGTGTAATAAAATGAGTACCAATAAGATTTGGCAGATCATTTTTTAGAAATGTGACAAACATTTTTTCACTTCCAACGATAGTTGAAGAACTATTAGTCAAAACTGTTATTATTTTCTCACTTTTCAATTGCCTTGTTTCCTTTAAATTAATGATGGTATCATATAGTCTTTCCTTTTCCATCAGGAACACTAATTGTTTTCATAAATTGTGAGACTAGGGGGGCCAAATATTTTAACTTTAGATATGTAGAATACACACCAAGGTGTTGTTCCAAACCATTTTCTATACTTTCATCTAACATTATAGAGAAAAATGGACTTTCTAACATTTTTCTAGCTTGCACCTCTTCAAGGTAATTTGCTATAGAGTGAATAAATTCAATGGTTGTTTTTCTATATATGTAGGAAGAATACTCCACTCAAGAAGGCATATTAGGTGTATGTATATGCATCTAAAATATGCTAACTTCATGGTGGTTATATATTTTTCCTCATTAGCCTCAGTTATAGCCACTATGTTTTTGTAATGGCTTTTCCAGCCTTTTAGTTTCATACAAATTTCTTTGAGCTAATGTTTGATGAATAAAATATTTTGCATGAGTTGTCACAATATCATATTTAATTATATTACATCTATTTCCAATACCCCACTTACCTTCAACGTTATATTTCTCACAAAATTTTCACTTCATACGAGTCAGTAATACACATGGGAAGAAAATACGATGACAAAATCTGACAATACAGATAAAATCGGAAAAATTGTCAGAAGTGAATTATATTTTTTATTTTTTTATTATTAAAAATCTTGATTGTCATCAAATATCCGATGTAATTTATTTTACCGTTGAATATCCAACATTAGTTTGATGGCATCAAATATCTGACAAATTCCAGGTTATCGTTAGATAATAGTGAATACTACCATTAATGACTTTTTTCGCTGAATATCATATAACTTGAACATAATTGCTATACTTGCGACAATTTTGAAAAGTGGTAGGCCTATTTTGAGGTAATTTTTTGAATAAAATCATCACTGAAAGTTTGGTGAGGAAAAATGTCACATAATGTTCCTTAAGGAGGCCAAGGAGACATGGGATCGACATCGGGGGCTCCGAAGAATAAAAAATGTTATTTCCCTTCTAAAAGATGCAAGGGCTTGAGGATAAGGAGACTTCTAGTAACAAAAACTAAAAAACATTGTAGATATTATGGACAAGATGAAGGCGAGCATGAATATAATCTATTAGTAAGTTATTCTATATGTCTTTGTATTGTAGATTATTTTTTTAAAGGTTTATATGTATATTTTATTTTAGATTATATGTCTTCGTCTTGTAAATTGTATTGCCTTTGTATTATAAATGTTTATATTATTTTGGGAGATATTTAACCTATGTTGTCATCTTGATGTGGAGAAATATTATTGATTATTTTGGTTAGGGTCAATTAAGGGGTTAAGTTGAGTTAGGGGTTAATTAGTTTATGGGATTAGGGATAATGGGTTATTGTTTAAGGGTTTAGGGTTAGGGATTAAGGTGTTAGGGGTTTAAGGGTTTAGGGGAATGGGGTTACCATGTTCGGGGGTTAATTAGGACCTAGAGGATTTAGAGGTTAATGGGTTCTTAGGGAGCATTATTAATAATTTTTTAAAGTATATTATGCACATTTAAAAGATGGATATAGTGAATACAATTTTTTAGGAAAGAAGAAAATAATTATACAACATAGAGTACTAAAATTTTATAAGACAAAATATAACAATATAAATATCATTAATAATTAATTAAATAAAACTTTGATTAAAAATAAAATTATTATTAAAAGAAAGATGATTGGATGAAGATAAAAGGAGTCCATTTTATTTAGGTAAGATGATCATTAATAAAACAAAACATTTTTTTATGAAAAATATTATATAAAAAATGTAATTCTTTATTTATTAAAAAGTTTAAATTTATAAAAAAAATTATTATATAAAAGAATAATTTTTCTATGAATTTAATTTTCTTGTTATAAAATTACATTTTTTAATAAAAAATTTAACTTAGAAAATATTTTGTTACATATAAAACTATAATTTTGTCTCTAAAATCAAAGTGAAGTAATGTGTGATAATTAAAAGCATTGTGGATTTTAACTATTTCTAGTATGAAAGTAGATTCACATTGATATCCATGGTTCATTGAATGTGAATGAAATCTACAAAATATTTGGAAAACAAATATATTGAAAGTGGATAATTATTAAAATTCTTTTACCATTTTTTATATGGTTGTTTGAATTTGTCTTAAAATAAGATAGTTTCAATATTTGGACAATAATTAATATTATAATGTTTGGGTTTTTATTATAATTTTTTAATTAATTTTAGTTATAATGTATGGTTTATTTATAATTCAATGGGTTATTTTTAATATTGGTTAAGTGTTATGAATTGCAAGTAAGAGATTTAGGAAGTAAGTCTCTAGGGTGTTTACTTAATATTTGATATTATACACCTAACTACACATTTAAAGAAAAGGGAGTTAAAAACACATTGATTTTTTTGACCATTATGAAAAGGAGAGTAAACAAGAAGATGTTGTTGGCAATATGATGCAGAGTGTTGTCCTTGATGGCAACCCACTAAATGAAGATGAAGACATGAGATTGTTGGCATGTGCTGTCCTTGATGGCAATCCAATTATGAAGTTGTGCTTGAAAGAATATGTCTTGATAAACTTGTTAAATAATGTCAATCTGCATGTATCTACAGTGAGTACGAGGTAATGAAGAAAGAAATTCAAGTATGTGCTAGTATCTATGATGAAAAGAGTATGTCTCAATGCATACGCGGATTTCGGTCTAGGAGAAGCTCGCGTATGCACGCGGAAAGGAACGTTCTCAAGTCGCGTATGGGCAAAAGCGCTCATATAGTGCAAAACCGAGGGGCAACCACCATGGTATTGACCCATTGTATTGAGTAATGATTCGTCTGTGTGACCCCGCCGGGGAATACCATCGGAAGTAATGTGGTTTTGGCTCATGGTATTGAAAAAGGGTAAACCTATATAAGGAGAAGAAATTCATTGTGCAAATAAAAATTGTGGTACAAGATGTCCGAGCTTGAATGAATACTTCTCTACCGAAGTATATTTGAATGGAAAGGGTTACAGAGCTTGAATGATAGATCCGAGCGCATGAAGCACCTATGAAGAAAATGATGAAGAAGTGAATCTGGATGCTGAAATGTATTTGTATTTGCGACATCCGTTTGCTGGAGCGATTAGATCCGAGATGAGGCGAACATTTGTCTCGACGTAAAGGGTAAAATGCAGTGATGTGTACGTCATAGAAGAATTTTCAATGTCCTAAAAAATGCGAAGAACCATACGCTATTTTCGACGCGCGGAAGAAGCTAGCGTATATACGCGGATTCGCTGAAGAGAAAGTGTGTATGCGTCGGTGGAATTAGCTCGCATGTGCATGTACGAAGAGTATACGCGGGTTTGCATGGTAGAAGCCACGTATATACGTGGTATAAGTGAAAGGAAAAGCGCGTATGCAAACTAGGGTTTGCTGAAGCATGGGATATGAAATGTCCGATCCTGTTCGTCTTGTGTCGTACTTTGCTATCCGTATTCTGGCGCTTCCGAGTCGTCGGTCTGAGTTTTGGTTGTACGATGGAGCTTAAATATGTGTGTTGTTGGATCCGATTAGCCCTTGAAAATCTTCGATGAAACATGGTCCATAGAGGTGGCCGAGGGTTGTGGCCTTCCGACCGTTGTAGCTCCCTTTCCGGGGAGAGGGCCGGGTAAGCGAGCGCGAGTGCTGGTGCCTCGCGCGCTGCATGAGTCCGCGCCGCACATATGTTGTCGAGATGTTTTCTTTATAATAAAATATTGAAGGCCGAGCAAACGGCGGTGGTGGTTTTCTCCCGACTTGGGTTTCCACCTAAAATCCTCGGTGTTCATGTGTGATGCTTTGTGTAATGGTTGTCTTGCTCTTACCGCACATGTTTACTATTTATTGAACATCCGATGAATGAATGATGGAATGATATAAGTGAAGAATTGTGACATAATTAGATCTGCGTGTATACGTGAAGTTTCATAAAGGGTATCCGCGTATATACGCGAGTCTATATCGGGAAAATAGCGTATGGGTTTTAGAAGCAAGAAAAAGTAAAAGTTTTTGAATATGCAGTACATGCGATTCACTCTCGCATCTTTCCCAACAATTGGCATCGGAGGCGGTGTCTGCCGCAGAAGCTTAATCGCTCGAAGGAGATCCGTCGCAATGGGGAACTACATGAAGGAGAAGGTCTCTAAAGCCACCACTATTTAATGGAAGCAATTTGATATTCTAGAAGGTACGAACAAAATCATATCTACAAAGTCTTGGTGCGAGAGAGCATGGGCAATCATGGAAGAAGGCTTATCAAATATCGGCAAGTATTCCTACCGAATGCGAGGCCGAAAAGGAAGAAGTACGAAAGTCAGTCCAAAGCCGGTGAATGTCTTATTGGGAAGTGACATACGTACTGAACCCGGAAATTTGCCAAGATGATGCAGTAGCAATTCAGCAAAAGAAATATGGGACAAAGTCATTCTAAGCTATGAAGAGAGATACAAAGGTAAAAGTGCATAAACTCCAAACTCTCTAAAATTGAGTACGATGTAAGGATGCATAGATGGTGAAAGTATTGCCACGTTTTATTTTTACGTCTTGATGATATTGCTACGTCGAATGAGAAATTTGGGTGGCTCCGCAGCCGATACTACTTTCCTGGTGGAAAAAGTCTTAAGATCTTTGACTTCAAAATTTGACTCTAAAGTTTCAAATGGTCATTGAAGAAAGGCAAGATGCTCGCAAACTCTTCATCGTTGTTCATCATTACATGGTATCACGCGAGCGCTTTTGAAATGAGACAAGGAGGTCCTTCTCAAATCAAGAGAAGGCAGCTTTTAAGACGTCCGCAAAAGGAAAAGAAAAGTGAGTTTGTCAAGGAATCCGGCTATATATCCGAAGAAGAAGAAGAAGCAAATTTTGTAAGAAGACTCCAACTAGGAACGAAGGTTCACCAGGTAAGCTTCCGTTCAAATGTTTTGGTTGTGGAAGAGTTGGTCGTTATCGTCTTTAAAAATGTCCTTATAATGAAACATCCTCGCATAAAGGGAAAGAAGTAGCAGGACGCGAGATAAGAATCGATCTAGCACAAGAAAAAGCGACGATATTAATGTCTGAAGACACGATAGGTTATACTGATAGTGAGGAAGAATGTGAACAAGATATTAGACTCGCTCATGGCAAAAGAATCTAGAGAAGAAAAGGATACTTTTGTGGGATGCTCTAAGAAGACAATGATTTTCTTCTTGAAGAAAACAATCAACTCAAAGTAAGCCTAGAAGAAAAGAACATAATCATAGAGACTCTTGAAAATCGGCTATGCAAAAGCGAAAAACACATTGAGGAGTGGAGTGTGAAGTAGTAAGTCTAAGGAAAGTTAATGAGAAAGTGAAATCTCTCAATCTTAGATTTGCTAAAGGTTCCGTAGACGCTGTGAGATTATCAAGGTACAACGGTCTCCCTCTTATACGTGTCTTGGATATGCTCGGGGAATCTTCCCGCAGACTTGACCTGGAAATTATCGCGAAAGCGACGCCTGCGGTTCACTTACGATGACACCACTCAATGAAGGGAACAAAGGATCTTTCACAGGTAAAGCATGATCATCTCAATTCAAGGAACACTACCGGGGAGATCTTTCAAAGAAGCTACAACCAACAAAGGTAGAAATTCAAAATAGAAGATTTCATGATCGCGAGAAATTTCTACTTCAACGACAATGTTTCTCATGTCACAAGTTTTGGTCATAAAGTCGTCCAATGTGTTGCATATAAAACCATCATGACAAGAGAAGCAAGAAAGAAAAAGGATGAATATTGAACCAAAGAAGAACACCCATAACAACTTTTTCTCCTCTTCAAAAACGAAGTTAGAATGTACTTACTGCAATAACTTTGGTCATGAAGAACTACGGAATGCGAGGAGCGAGGTCCGGCAAAAGTAACACGTTCTCAAGTCTCCTAAAGTGTGGAAAAAGAAAGAAATGCCGTGTTGAAAATTGTGGGATGGCGTTATTTGCGGAGAAGGTGAAGAAAATCAATGGTACATTGATAGTGGGTGCTCAAGACACATGACGCTGCACAAAAGCAAACTTCTTGCATATAATGCTCTAGAAAAAGAAAATAAAGTTACATTTGGAAATGACACTCCCGCCGTAATTAAAGGAAAAGGGTCGGTGTTTCTAAAAGAGAAAGGTGAAGGCTAATGATGTCATGTATGTGGATGGATTCAAGACGCATAACCTCGTTAAAGATGTAAGTCAAATGTCGTGATCAAGGAACGTAGTTGTCTTTAGTTCAAAAGAATGTGTGGTTCGTGATCTCGATACGGGTAAAATTATTATAAAAAGGGAAAAGAAATCCAAGCAAACTCCGTATGTACTAAAGAGCTGCAAGATCAATGTTACTTGAGCAAGTCTTCGGAAAAATTGGCTATGGCATAGAAGGTTGGGGCATCTCGAGCTTCTCTCAAATCAACAACCAGCGCTGACTTCAAAGCTTTCGGTTTCGTGGTCTTCCCAATATTAATCTGCAGAGAAGAGTATCATATGCAAATCTACGTCAAATTCGAGCATGTACCGACAGTATGAATTTAAATTCCAAAGAAGGATCATCAAGTAAAGCCTCTTGAACTCATTCATGCGCCGACATATGTGGACCTATGAGGAAAAAGTACCACGTGGGGAAGAATACTATATCTTATTTATCGGGTTCATTAAACACAAAGATGAAGCATTTGAGAAATTTCGGACATCTTGAAAGACCACGGTTGAAACATGAATTGGATCTAAAAATCAAGTGTCTTAGATGCTGATCGAGGAGGAGAATATACATCAAATGAATTCCTTGAATTGTGAACAACATGGCATAAAAAGACAGTTCTCTGACGCATCTGGCGCTCCACAACAAAATGGGCGATGGCGAAAGAATGAATAGAACGATTCAACAAATGGCACAAGAGCTATATGCTTCGATGATTCTCGGGAACACCGACACTTTCGAGAAGCAAAGCACATACAGGCGACAGAAAGCTTGGTCTCAACTCAGGCACATGTTCGGGTAAATAGTGATAGACCTCCACATGAACTACGCATGGTAATTCTCCCTACGTAAAGCATTTTTAGAGTTTTTGGAAGCAAATGCTTTTATCAAAAATAATAAAATGATAGAAAAGCTTGTGCAAGTTTGAACCTAGATCGAGATGAAGGGATATTTCTTGGTTACTCATCTACAAGCAAAGCATACAAATGTTACAATAAAAGGCTTCGAAAAGATTGTTGAATGTATTGATGTTGTTATTGAGTGAGTCTCATCATGCAAATCTCCTAAAGAAAGAAAAAACAAACAACAAAAGAAGATTATGGTGAATTTTGTCCTTCTACATCAAATATAAATGATATAGGCAGTGGATCCAATGAAGAACTCCAGAAATGATCTATGCTAAAAGCTCCATCCGCGATATGTTCAAAAGAATCATCATGAATCTCAAATTTTGGGAAGCACAAGGAAGTCAGGGTGTACGAACAAGGAGAACTCTTGTGGGATCTTCTAGTCATCGCAGCACTTCATCCACAAAGATTATGAACCACACAATGATCAAATCTGTCAGCTAACAAGGAATGGAATGTTTGGAAGCAAGCCATGAATGAAGAGCTTCGATCAAATTGAAAAGAATGACACTTGAAATTGGTACCAAGTTCCCACCCTTGATAAATACAAGCGAACTAAACTAAAATGGATACTCAAAGAACAAGTTAAATGAGAATGGGGATGTTGTGTAAGAAACAAAGCTAGGCGGCTTTCTGCAAAGGGTATACCTCCAAAAAGAAGGCATAGACTTTGAAGAGAAACTTTGCTCCCCGTAGCCAGACTCTGAAGCCACAAGAATTTTTCTTGCTTTTTCAAGTTATCAACAAATCAAGAAGTTTATCAAATGGATGTTAAATCTTGCTTTTCTCGATGGTGATCTAGAAGAAGAAGTATATATAGAACAACTCGGAAGGATTCGATGTCAGAAATGATGAAAACTCTTGCTCAGTAGACTTAAAAAGGCTCTATATGGTCTCAAAAGCAAGCTCCAAGGGCATGGTATTATCGTCTTGACAAATATCTTTTACATCAACAAGGAGATTTTCAAAGTCTCGTGACAGAAACTTAGCACACAAGGGTGAAAATGATAAACTATCGACTGTGGTTGTATATGTCGATGATATCATTTTTGGGAGTAGCGAAGAATCTATGAGGTCAAAAATTTTCTTCTCGCAAGTGCGGCAAGAATTTGAAATGTCCTTACCGAACTAACATTCTCTCTTGGCTTGCAAGTGCATCAAAACCGCGAGATGGTATGTTTCCTATCACAAGAGAAAAATATCTTAAGAAAATTTCCGAAGAAGTATGGCATGGAAAGAAGAATGCAAACCCGTAAGTACACCAATGATAATCGGATGCAATCTCTGGGCTCTCATGATGATTCTCCCACGGTGAATCAACTAGAATACGAGATCAATGATAGGAAGTCTAATTTATCTCCGTCGGGACTAGGCCGGACATTATGCATGCAGGCTGGGATTGTTGGACGATTCCAAGCTAATCCAAAAGTATACCCACCATGGTACGTCAAAAGAATTTTCAAGTAGTCTACAAGGAACTCAAGACTTTGGACTATGGTATCCAAAGAATGCCGATCTTACTCTTCATGCTTACACCGATGCAGTGGGCAGAAATGTTGATGATGGAAAAAGCTCTTTGAGTGGTGGTGCATTCTACATGGGACCCCGATTGCATCTCGCTCGACGACAGCATGATTCCGTTGCATTATCTACAAATGTACGAGAACATGTCGTGCCGCGCATCCTTTGTCGCACTCAACTCCTTTGGATGATGCAAACCTTGCGAGATTTTCAAATCAACACAGCACACCTCTGTCCCCACTAGGTGTGATAATACAAGTTCCATCAGTATCTCAAAGAACTCCTGGTATGCATTCGAGAGAACCAAGCACATTCCCACCAAGTATCACTTCTTACGGCATGAACAAGTAGCTTTGAACAAAAGGTGAAGTTGGGCATGTTCCTTCCAAGGAACAAGCTGTTGATATCTTTACCAAACCTCGCGGGAAAGTGCTCGAGTATCTCGCGATAGAAAGCTGGGACTAGTCTCCTTGCGCGCGCCAAAAGAACAAACTGCTTTCTTGAGTCCAGAAGATTAATTTGAATACGCGTGCTTTTCCGAAACACGATCAGTGGTATACACGTGAGTATATTAACATAAAGCCGCGTATCGAGATTGTTTGCGCGACAATGGTTGGGGTCGGCATTTTTTCGATGTTGATTTGGTTATTACGCGTTATGATTATCATCGACAGAGCATTTGAGGTAAATGAAAGACCTAGTACTGAGGGTCAAACTCGAGATGAAGGAATGTGAAGTTTTTCAATGATTCACTTTCCATACGCGGGTTACATGAGCACCATCTCCGCGTATACACGCGGAAGTTCCGGCGCGAGACACGCTGCCTGCGTATTCATTGATGATAAGAGAATTTATATGATAGCCGAAAGATGCGGAAGCGGAGGTCTGCGGGAGCATCGCACGGCACGGTGGCACGTGTCGGCTCCATATCAACTGTGTTTTCTCGGCTGTAAAATAGTGAGCGAAATGATACTTGGTTTCTTATGCTGACGATCATGGATGAGCCCGAATTGTTACTTAATGAAAGAGTATCCGTTGGATGAGATGGAAAGTCTTCGGATTCGAATATTGGACGGACTGCGTGGGTAGTTTGTTTCGCTAATGACTTGCGTTGAAAGTATTCGAAAGCTGCACAAGTGAGGAGTATGGCCGTATGTGGAAAGGACGCATCGGATGCACATTGTCGGGGAGCCCCAGTATACGATGCATGGTTGGCATTATGATGGTTCCGATATATGATCTCTCTTGAGGTATTTCTCTGCTTTTGGTCATGAAAAGTCATATTTGTAATTTCGGTGAGAAAGGTCATGTTGAGACCCATGATGTAAAATTGTAATATTCAGTCACGCAAGGACTTTTCAAAATTTGTAAACCCACTTGGTTGGGTAGCTGAGTCAAATTTGTAAACCCACTTGGTTGGGTAGTTGAGTATCTTATGTAAATCCATTTGGATGGATCTTTGATGTATGTATGAGTCTTTGGGGATAGGAAGGTCATAGAGTCATGTACTTCATTGAAAAATATGTTTGAAGCTTTCGGCATGAGCTCGAGCTTGGTCACTGTGTACATCGGATCCGCGAACGTTTCCATGCACGCATGAGGAGAAAACAGCAGGTGTGTTGATCTTGATCCGCCCTTTTGCCCTCTCGATGTCAAAGGGGAGAGTGACATGGTGTTTGGAAATGGAGAGAAAGAATGGTGTCAAAGAATGGGGAGAGTGACATGGTCGTCTTTGTATTCTTAATGTGCCTGTCCGTATGTTTGGTGATCGAAACACCATCGTGGTTGCCCGCAAGTCCAGTGTTGGCAATATGATGCAAGAGTGCTGTCCTTGATGGCAACCCACTAAATGAAGATGAAGACATGAGATCGTTGGCATGTGCGCGTCCTGATGGCAATCCAATCGATGAAGTTGTGCTTGAAAGAATATGTCTTCGATAAACTTGTTAAACAATGTCAATTTGATGTATCTACAAAGGTGAGTACGGTAAAGGCAATGAAGAAATAAATTCAGCATGTGCTAGATCTACGATGAAAAGAGTATGTCTCGAGGCATACGCGGATTTTGCTCTAGGAGAGGTCGCGTATGCACGCGGAAGGAACGTGCCCAAGTCGCGTATTATGGTCAAAAGCGCCTCATATGAGTGCAAAACCGGGGTAACCACCATGGTATCGACTCCATTGTATTGAGTAATGATTCGTGCTATGTGACCCGCACGCGGAAGACCACTCGGAAGTAATGTGGTTTTTGGCTCATGGTATTGAAAAAGGTGTAAAACCTATATATAAGGAGAAGAAATTCATCAGTGCAAATAAAAATTGTGGCACAAGATATACCGAGGAGCTTCGAATGAATACTTCTCTCTGAAGCATATACTGAATGGAAAGGGTTACGAGCTGAATGATAGATCCGAATGCATGAAGCACTCTATGAAGAAAATGATGAAGAAGTGAATGTAGATGCTGAAATGTATTTGTATTTGCTACATGCGACTGCTTACGGAATGGTCAGATCCGAGATGAGCGAACAATGATGTAACCGACGTAAAGGGTAAAATGCGTGTGATGTGTTTGTTCCGAGAGAATTGCAATGTCCTAAAAATCACGAAGCACCATACGCTAGTTTGATGCGAGTAGAAGCGCGTATATACGAAGCTTCGATCGAAGTTATAGTGCGCATGCGTCAGCGTGGAATTAGCTTTCCGTAACATGTACGCAGCATACGCGGGTTTGTATGGTAGGAAAGACTGCGTATACACGCGGTATAAGTGAAAGGAAAGCGCGTATGCGTCCAGGGGTTCTAATGAAGCATGGGATATGAAATGTCTCCGATCTATTCTGGCCGTGTTGTCGCTATATGTATTCTATAGTTCCGAGCGTGTCGGCTCTGGGCCTTGGTCGTATGATGGAGCTGAAGGCGGTGTGTTGGATCCGGTGGTGGAAAATTGGATGAAAACATGGTCCACGAGCCTTGAGGCTGTAGCCTTCGACCATGATTGTGGTGCTCCCTTCCAGTGGAGAGAATCTGGTAAACGAGCGCGGAGCTGGTGCACGCATCGGCATGGTACGACGCCGCGCACATATGTTGTAAGATGTTTTATTTATAATAAAATATTGAAGGCTAAGCAACGACGTGAGGTAGTTTTCTCCTCGACTTGGGTTTCCACGTAACCACTGGTGTTCATGTGTGATGCTTTGTGTAATGGTTTATTACGATGTCTTACCGCACATGTTTACTATTTATTGAACATCCGATGAATGAACGATGGAATGATATAGCAGTGAAAGAATTATCGACATAATTAGATCTACTTACGTGTATCACCTTGAGAGTTTCATAAAGGGTATCACGCCATATACGCGAGTCTCAGATTTCGAGAAAATAGCGTATGGGTTTTAGAAGCAAGAAAAAGTAAAAGTTTTGAATATGGCAAGAACGTGCGGATTCACTCTCAGTATCTTTCCCAACAGATGTAATGACTCTTATAATCCTAGAAGATGTTTAGAAAATTTTTTCTAAAGTCAACTAGGGTTAATAATAACTAGCCAATAAAATTTTTAGACAATGTTATAAAAAAAGGGAGTCAAAAGTTCTAATTGAACCTAGAATATATTAATTTCCTATAGTTGATTCATGTGGAAAATAAGTAAAAAGGGTAAACAAGAAGTATTTGTCACCTAGTTCAATCCAGGAAACACACAATCATAACCTAAAAAGAAATTTGGGAAAGATATAAATGATTTAGGTAAATCATGTAAGCTTTCCAACTAAAATTTGAGTATGAAAAGGATGTTACAACCAACATAAAATGAGTTTCTTAAATTAAAATTACCCCAAAAATTTATATTTACATTTCACTTTGATTTTCTTTAATTTAGAGATAATTTATGGTAGGGGATACAAATTTATGTGGTAATTTTTTTTAAATGCAACTACTCTAGATTTTAAATTTTATAAAATGTTGAATGACCTAGTCGGATACAATTAGTACATCATCCAATTTTTTTTTTAAATAACAGCCTAAAAGTCTAGAAATAAATATTTAACAGTTTCCCATAGTTTATAATTCCACAAGAGAACCAAATTTAGTACCCTAAAACTGTAAATTCTTCAAAAAAACTCCTAGAATCATCATAGCCTTAATAATCATAGTCCTCCTTTCCCTTTACAATAACATTTCCACATTTTTTGGGTAACTATGAGTGAGTCAACAACAACTGTTACCTTTTGTGCCTTTTCTTCTACTAGTAATCTAAGTCCATGCCATAGAGCCTAGAATTCAGCTTGGTTGTTTGTGGCTTCCCTTAGACCTTAGGAAAATTTTAACTCTTTTTCTTCACTGGGGTAGTGGATAACCCCTAACACTCCTGCCACCCTAAATTACCTACCAATCCTACCACCCTAAATTTATGAGTGATGTTATGTTCCTAACCACAATGTATTTCACTCATAAAATATACTTTTTCTCATTTTTTAAGGAAAAAAATATGGGACACATGCCTTACACTTGGTGTTTGAAAATGTTTTATGTGAAAATGAAAATTTTTAAGCCCAAGTGATATAGAGTGAAGAATTCTCTATATAAAGTTTCTTTCGTGAAAGTAGAGGGTCTCATTTGTTGTAAATTATGAGAAAACTTGAAGTAATATCAAAGTTGTAATAGTTCTAGGAAAATGGTAGATTAATGAAATGTTTGATAAATAATTAACCATTATTTTTTCCAAATTTATCTTATTTATTATCACTCATGCAAGGTAGGACATTCCATTTTGAATTTCCTTTGAATTAGGAACAATGCTTTTATTCTATAACATTCACTTACCACTAAGCACAAAGGAGTGAGTTTTTGACATTTTGGTCAAATAAACCAAATAGTTAAAAATAAAGAATACCCCATTTTTTGTAGGAGAGGTTGACCCGGTTCTTTATTAAAAAAGGGTTTCCTATGAAAAATGTCTTTAGTGGGTTCCCTACCACTTTCCTAAAGAAAAAAGGGGATCCTATCTAATTTTTACATAGCTTATTAATTTCAAAGTTTATAAGTGAAAACATATGATGAAAATAAAAAAATAAATCCAACTAATAAGTTAGATCAATAAACACATTTTTGCCTTGATTTTGATAAGCTAACCTAGACAATATGATACCTACCTATTTAGGAGAAATGATGGAAAAAATAGGAAATTAGGCATAAAATGGTATAGAAAGAATAATTAGAGACAAACACAAGGTCAAGCAATAAATAATAATAAAGACTTATATTCCTCTTGTACATTCCTAGATCCATCTAGCCGCCAACTAATTTTAGTAGTAACTTTCATTGTGAGAATACCTTTCATATAAGATTATAATTCCACATCCTTTTTAGAAATAATTATTTTAATTAAAAAGTGATTAAAAAAGATAATATAAGATCCACCCTCCACTTGTCACAATCAATTATTTGAGAGGAGTTGGGGATAAAATATATTTTGTGTCCTTTTTCCTCTCATTCTCTTGTCTTATGAAAGCCATTATGAACAATATTTTAATATTTACCTTGAGGTTTTCCTACTTGAACTTAATTGATATTGCCTAGATTCATTGGTATTATTATTTTAGTCTTTTACTTTGAGTACATTTGTAAATGTGATGGAATGAAAAGGGTTTGATGATTGTCAGGTGATTGTTCCTAAATTTTTTCAACATAATCTTAAACATATTTCTAAATTTCAAAAACTTCATGCTCACAATTATTTGTTGTATTTTTTTCTCTCAGCTAAGCCCATGGTTGCTCGATATAGAATACCAACTCCTAAGTACACCTGACCCTTGGATGGGCAATAACTTATTAACCCATAAGGCCTTATCCCTTAAGCCCTTATAAACCCCTAAACCATTAAGTACCCCTATCCTTGACCCATAATTACCCCATATTAAAACATAACCCCTAATGCTTGAACCAATGACACATTATCCCCTAAAATCTCAATTAGCAACCCCTTGTAAATTAAATCGTGGTTCCCATGTTTGGCCGGGGAACCTTGCCATCCTCTTAAAAAAATTTGTTTCTAAGTGAAATAAAGAAAGAATAATATTGATCCAGGAGACATTTAATAATGTTGGAATGGATTATGATGGAAACCGATATGATGGTGCTTATGATATACCTAGATTAGATAGGGAAATCCAACCTCTTTAGGAAGGCTCAAAAACATATCTTCTATCTATTGTATTGTTGCTGGTCAACTTAAAGGTGGTGAATGGTTTGTCAATCACGTGTGTGACACAACTCCTAAGATATGTAATATATTTTGAGACATTTTTTTTTGTAAGTAGATATTCTATTCATTCTTCAAAAAATATATACATCAGGAGTAGCAAAAAAAAACAGGTAGTCTTACCCTAACCAAGTTTTTTGACCACCACATACAACATACGACCAAAAAAAAAAAAAAAAAAACTAACGACATCATCCATAAACAAGAAGGAAAAAGACACCATAAGACTAGTAATACAAAGAGAACACCTGTAATCATGTTATTCATCTAACGTGATTGAGGGTGGGTTGCCCAAGGTTGTCCCAAGAGGAGGTGGAGGTCGAAAATACCATTGGATATGATTTTCGAAGTGAGCCATCCAAGATTCCAACTTCTCCACCTTCTCCACCACCAAAACTCATTCTCGGATGTGGCACTGAAAGTAGTGCATTTTTCCCAAGGTGGCTACCAGTTCAGCATGTTCCTCTCGTCGGATATGTTCCCCTGTTCCCAACCACTCCATCAGGGATTGTATCAACTCTCGATAATTCTCCAAAAAACAAATCTAAGTTTCCCTCGCACCAGGTACTGAGCGCCCTTCACTCCCTCATCATCTCATGCCACCACAACACCTCACCCCACCCCTCGGTTGTGGTTGTGATGACCGACCCCCACGACCCTTCGTGGTGTCGCCATACCCTCGACCACCATACACACCAACCACCAACCAACGAGAGCACCCCGCAGTCTTACCACCCCTACGAGCCCCTGACACCTCCACCCATAGGTCCATGGGATGCAATTGAAGTTTTGGGTCCCCTCGTCCAACCAATCCAAGATTTGGTGGGAAGGAAAACCACCATCTTCATGAGGCTGGGCGTATATTTGTTGGACCAACAACATCAATAGTAATGCGGGAGACATGAACGCTGACACCACCGACATCCTTCAAGGCTCGCCTATCCCTGGTCCACCAGGCCTGCCTCACCCAATTCCTAAACCACCAGCTACCTAGATGGGGTTGTAAACTCACACCACCCTTCACAAAAAAGTGTCGCATGACTGCAAGTAATTTTCCACCCCACCAGTCGTGCCACCCTAGGTTCTGACATAGAATATCACTTCAATTTAGATAATTCGAAAGGAGGAGGGTTGAATGAAACCCGTAATTTCCTAATACACTCCGAGGAACACCCCCTGTTTGCTTGAGGGGTCCTGACCTAGGTCCAGAGCGCAAGGTTTGCCAACAAACCCCTATAATACTGGCCCTTTCGGCAGTGACCTGCTTGCGCAGGTCAAAGTCTCACCCGAAGTAGTATGGGTGGGTGCTGGAACTAGGTTTCTGCACCTTGAGAAAAGATAGGTAAGGCAAGCAGAGTTGTGCTAAGCCCTGTAATTCCTAGATTACTTTGCTCTGCGCAAGGTTAATTAGGTCTCTATTTGCATCCACGTGTGCTAGATCTATAATTATATGCTTTTATGATAGTAACATAGCATTACATAAATAGAACAAAACCAATCCAGATACCGAAAACACACTTACACAGATCTTCGCAGCTTAAACACAGAAAATACACAGTGCAACAATTACCAACAATTCACACAAGAGTACTCACAGATTTAGTTCTCTATCAATCTTTCTTATTCTTTAATTCATCAATCCTTCCTTACAATTCCCTTCTCAACCTGTGCACACAGCAGTAGGGTCCGCACACAGCTGGACTTAGATCTCCACGTACACAACCAGTAGGAGTCATTTCCCCAAAACCCAAATAGATAGCTTAAACCACAATTCGCATTAATAGCTCATCATTCCTATCCTTTACAATACAAAATGTCCCTTTATTTATAGAAATCTAGCCTAGACTTTCCTATGTTCCACAAACCGTGGTTTTCAGACCCCTGGTTTACCCTTTTACCCATTACAATGCTTTAAGGGATTTGACCCACCCAAAAACCCCTGCGCTAGATTAAATCTAATAAAAAATATTCAAAATGGATCAATTTCGCAGCTTGTGGGAGACCCTGTTCCAACAGTCCCCCAACACAATCTTGTGACTCGTCCCAAGTCATTGTAGTGGTGCAGCCTCGATCTGGGCACGCAAGGTATCAAGGGTGCAAACGAGCGGAGGGAGCACTTCCTAACTCTAGGCAGCAGCTCGTTGTGCAATGTTGACAAGTGTTAGGGAGGCAGGGCTGTCTGGAGCTGTGGTAACCCGTTCTAACTGCCAGTGGAGGTGCGCAATGGTGGGCTGAGCATCTTGGGAGAGCTAGAGTGTGGTGTCGACCCAAGGTTTAACATTTTTGGACGACATGCTTGATGCGGCGAAGGTTCTCAATCTTGTCCATGATGGCTAGATGCTGCGCGGAGATGTTGGAGGGTGAGGAAGCTCTGACCTGATCAAGAGCAGCTTCCGCCTGCCGTAGTTCCTTCTGGATATGCTGAAGCATAGAATGGTGCCAGACTGCTGTCCAGAGTTGCGTAGCTGCTTCAACCAACTGCACACCCTGAGTGAGCTACTCCTGAATAATATTTGTTGCATTTGCAACCAATGCAACCCGTTGTGCCCATACTACCAGAGGTATTTCACCTTGCTGTCGCGTAGTTTGGTCTCGGTGACGGACCTCTTGCAACACCTTAGTGTATAATCCTTGTAGTGCTATGCAGGATAGTTGTGCCAAATCTATTTGGATGTCCATAGTGGTTGGAACATGATCATTATCTAGGACAGCGCGGGTTAGCGAACAGACGTGGCTTCTGCTGGCCAGTACTTTGGAATTGTGGAGGAGTCAGAACATATCCCTATATCTCATCATTCCTTCCTAGCGCAGAATTAGTCTTGACCTGATCATGACACTTCTGGTGGGGGATAGTGTACCTTCTTCTGTTGCATCCTCCGAGGCCATCCAGCTGGGTCCCGCAGTCATCCCTAAGGTGCAAAGGTCAGGACCTCCTGTTGCACAGCTAGGTTGCCTCTCCATGTGGAATTCACAGGCAATTCCCTCTGCAATGGGGCCAATGCCCAATTAGTTGATCTAACTCGGCATTCCCATGTCCCGTCAATATGATGTCTGTGGGTGATGAAAATTCAGGGACCAAAACATTCGGTAGGTTAGGATCCGCCATAGCGACAGAAAGACCTGCGTCCCAGGAGATGTCAATGATCCAAGTAAGCTAGTCGTTGGATAACAGGGGCATGGTGTAGAGACAATAAGTATCCTGTTGCGAATTTATCCTGCTATTTGTACATTATCCAGAGCTATTTAATGGTGGAGTAGCCCGTGCGCGAAACTTACCATCGTTCGTTTGAATCCGGCTCACCATAAATGGTTGCATTGATGGTCTGCCGCCCCTTTTGCATAATGGTAAGGTTCCTTTCCTATCAATGTGGGGTGGGCTGATGATCGTTAGCCATACTTGAGGATTCTCCCACGAATCGTCAGACCTTGGATGACGCTTTCGTGCCGTTTGTGGATCCAGAATTAGGGCTGGTGCCAGGTGTTTTGTAACATGGTTTAGGTACCAGCTTAGTAACTTGGCCACCAAAATTTTCGATTGGAGTGCCTCTCCCTTGTATGGGACATTCCTATATGGCAGGGCTGCGTCAAGCGTCCGCGTGCCATCCGTCATTTCAAGTGTTCACTAATTCTCCCAGATGCGTGTGGGTTTTTGTACCTCCATGGTCGAACGCAGACCTAGGTCATTGATAACCAGGGGAGCCTGTTCGGTCGAGGTCCTATCATACCCTTGAGTGTCATATGTTAGAAAGTATCTGCATGGGTCTACTGACCTTGGGGCCCATCTGTCAGCTGGGGTCCTTAAGCGTAGGATCGTTCTACCCCAACACTTCTCTTGCGTACCCCCCCAATGCATAGGTGCTTCGCACAAGGTTAGCGGCAGTGCCCCTAGCTTGCGTTCCTTGGGAATTTGGGTTTCAAACAATGTCATGGTATTACCTACGTTATCATGGTAGGGTAGGACTCTTACCTTGGTAGAGATGCCGCGGAAATTCTTGGTGGTCCGAAGACATCGCAGCGCTGACACCTCGTGCAATCGCCCTTACCAATTTTCCAATTCCTCATCAGAGTCGGAGAAACACTCACTGTCCTTTTCCCAGCAGATTACTCCTTCGTCCGTGGGGTTAACCCGATTTTCATCCTACGTAGCCAATTTGTAGATGTGATCTATTTTCTCCTCCTCGTAGGCTGGCTCTGTATACTGCGCACCCTCTACTGGGTCGAGTGGTACTATTACGCGCATACCATTGTTCTCAAACACCACGCTGCGCTTTTTGATATTGATGACACCCCCCATATCTATAGCCCAGTCCAGTCCGAGGACCGCAGGGTAGGGATCCGTATCTTCCACAATTTCTATTACTTCGAAGTCAGCTAGGACCCTTACCCCTGCGATATCAACCATTAATTTTGGTAGCCTACCCAGAGGAATGATTTTTTGTTGATTTTCCATTCGTAGTTGGATGGTGGACCATTCTAATTTAGGCTCTCCCATTCATTTCCATGTATGCTTTGGTAATACATTTGCATCAGATCCAAGATCTAAGATAACCTAATCCATCTCGTAGTCACCAATCGGCGCAGTCAACCGCATTTCTTTTCCGGTGCGCTTCTTATAGCTGTACAGTTTATGTACATCCTTGGTCCCAGGTATTCAGTAGTGCTTGGAGATTTCCTATAGCCTGTGGGTTTCGTAGCAGCTTCAGACATGCCTGCAGAAAGGGCTCAATCCATTCCTCTATCTTGAGGTGCGTCGGCAGCTGCGCGAGGGCTGCCAGTGGTTCTTGTCCTTTGAAGCTCACTCCTTCCCGAGGGGAAAGCTCCTCCTTTTCTCCCTGGGTGACCATCCCGCTGCGCGTCATGACCTTTATGCTCGGATTTGCATTCCTTAGTTCAGTTTTAACTCGTTGCACATTCAGCGTAGGGGTGGGTTGGTTTTCTTGCATCTTGGCTCTTAAAATTGGGAAATCCTCCACCACATGGTCTAGCTACCTACAATACTTGCACGATGGCCTGGTGGGATTTGGGCATTCTCTGGTGAAGTGTCCCATCTCTCCGCAGTTATAACAAATTAGCTGCCCACGTCCTCGTCTTTCACTCCCTCCCTGACCTCCTCTACCCCGGGCTGGAGATCCTTTGAAGTGCGCAGACCCTCTTGGCGACGCAGGGTTAGATTGTACCCTATACAAGTTCCCACGATCTATCATCAAGTCATAAGTATGACAGTTCTACTCATCATGTCCCACCGACCGGCAGAACCTGCACCATTGTTGCTTCAGTTCTGGGACATATGCACCTAACCGAGGGTAATGGATCATATCATGCAGTCCTGCTACACGACAGTCATCACACCACAGCGCAGGTCCGCTCGATCTTGGTCATGATAGGATGGGATCCCTACTTGCTCCTGGTCACACCGAACTAGGTCCCCCCACTTGCATGTAGTCCGCCAATAGAGGGCACTGGTCCTTCGTATGGCCAAACACCCGACATCGTATGCACCATAGATTTGTGCAGCCGTCCTTTCCTTGCTCCTTTCGTAGGTTCTGTATTTCTATATGCATAGCCCCAAGCTGTTCTTGGATTTTCTATACCCCTACCGACATTTCCTCGTGGGGTGAAGCTTCTAGTTTCATAGCGACCTCCACATCTTTCTCCTGTGACTCAAAGGTCTGATGACTCATTGGCATGCGTAGGTGAGGTAACAACATAGCGATGAACCATTCCTTATGTTGTCTATCATCATACTCAAATCCTCCTTCCCTGATTGCCTTCTTCAATCGCTGATCAGCCTCCCATACTGACTTAGACACACCTTGTTTTAAGTCCTTTACTTTCGCTACCAGCTGGGAATAAGATTTCGGCTTTCAGAACTGTTGCTTCAGAGCGTCCTTGATATCATGAATGGATGCGCTCCCATTCTGGGCAATGTATCGCATATACCATTCCAGCTCCCTATCCTCGAATTCCAACGACATCTGCGCCCTCTTTACCGTATCATTTGTCACATTCTGCACAATCCAGACGGAATCTGCAACGAACCAAAACCGGTCCATATCCTCATCCCCTACCCCCTTGAAGGTAGGCAGCTTCAGGTGCACGACCATATCGCTGTTTAGGGGGGGTGGTGGTGTAGCCAAGGGATCTTGCGCAGCTGGTTCTTGCAATAGATTATAGGCAGATCTCCGTCCATCGAGGTTGTTCCAATAGTATTTACCACTGCGTGTTGCGCTCTCGTCTAGGTCCGAGGTCATTTAGTTAGTGTGACTACACAGAATGCTCTTTTCACACAGTAATATCTTAATCAACAATGATAATGTCCTCATGAATTTTCCCTGGAACCCTTTAAAGAATCGTCGTTCAACCTCAGAGTATGAGACAAACTGATCAATGGAAAATTCCATCACAAATCCTCCAAGCACACTATCCATCCAGTGATCTACTGTGTGTGTGATAGCATTATCAGTCTTTTCTAGCTGCCGGATCAGTTCTGGGGTCCACTGAGTGACTCATTCATCCTTCCAGCACTTCTGGAATTCTACAAGTCTGGCCAGCCACTCCTGGAGCTCGATCGCAAATGTCACAAAAAATATTTCGTGGCTCTCTGTAAGGATGTACCTATTTTTCCACCTTTCCGCTGTTAACTTCTCACTGCGATTTTATTTTACTGCGAATTCGTGGATCTGCCTTTCGAACCAGTCTTCGATTTCCTTTCTTTTAGGCTTCCAGTATTCTCTTGTCATTACCTGATCCCTTTCTCATACGTCTTCATGTCCTAGCAATGGAACCATTTGTTGGCTCGAGGGGTCCTGTCCCAGGTTAGGAGTGCAAGGTTTGCCAATAAACCACTATACTACTGGCCCTTTCGGCAGTGACCTGCTTGCGCAGGTCAAAATCTCACCCGAAGTAGTATGGGTGGGTGCTGGAACCAGGTTTCCGCACCCTGAGAAAGGATAGGTAAGGCAAGCAGAGCTACGCTAAGCCCTGTAATTCCCATATTACTTTGCTCTGCACAGGGTTAATTAGGTCTCTATTCGCATCCACGTGTGCTAGATCTATAATTATATGCCTTTATGATAGTAACATAGCATTACATAAACATAACAGAACAGAACAAAACCAATTCAGATACCGAAAACACACTTACATAGATTTTCATAGCTTAAACACAGAAAATACACAGTGCAGCAATTACCAACAATTCGCACAAGAGTACTCACAGATTCATTTCTCTATCAATATTTCTTATTCATTCATTCATCAATCCTTCCTTAAAATTCCCTTCCCAACCTGCGCACACAACAATAGGGTCCGCACACAACTGGACTTGGATCTCCGGGCACACAGCCAGTAGGAGTCCTTTCCCAAAAACCCAAACATATAGCTTAAACCACAATTCGCATTAATAGCTCATCATTCCTATCCTTTATAATACAAAATGTCCCTCTATTTATAGCAATCTAGCCTAGACTTTCCTATGGTCTGCAAACCGTGGTTTTCGGACCCTTGGTTTACCCTTTTACCCATTACAATGCTTTCGGGGCTTTGACCCACCCCAAAACCTCTGTGCTAGATTAAATCTAATAAAAAATATTCAAAATGGACCAGTTTTGCAGCGTGTAGGAGACCCTATTCCAACACCCCCCAACCACACCAGCAACAAGAGACCACTACAACCTCCAAGAAACTTACTCCCTCCACCCCCAAAAACATAGAAAACCTAACATGAAAGAGAAAAACAACCCAATTGCATGCCCAAAAGTTGAAGGAGCACCTCCTATAGAACCACCACCACTCCCATGTGAAATTTTTCCTACACTTCCCACTCTGACCTTCAAAGGAGCAATAAAATGAAAACACTAATTTCCAAATAAACCAGAAGCTCCAAATGACCGGCTCTACTGGAAAACATGCTCCACATTCATATAGAAACACTAAATACCACCCCTGGGACAGGAAATATAGTAACTTGCAGAGCCAAAAGCATGGGAAGGAGCACCATTTTCGGGGACGTCACCATTCCCATAGAAACTGACAACGCTTCCTTAACCAGCGAGCAAAGTACTAGTAGAGAGAGTGAAGACGAAACGAAACAAAAATGTAAATGAATTCGTCGTCAACCATCCTTGGCCTTGGAACTATGCCTCCTGTGGTGGTCAAGGCACTAAAGGAAATCACATGGATGCCATAACTGCCTCCCATACGCTAGGTGATATGAGAGGGCGGGGAGGCCAACCCTCAAACCGATTTCCAACTATTCACCATCATGGACCATGTGGTGCCTCGTGCACTTGGTTCATCACCCCCATCGGGGAAATACATTTTGACACATTTAGTACAACATGATAAATCAATTATTTTTTCCATTTTTTTAATGTTATTACGTTGCTCATAATTTAATTTGTAACATTTGGATGCAATATGTATGATTATTATTGTTTACATTATCCAATACTACTAATTTTTAATGTTGTAGATTGTTAGGTGTATTTCTATTACCATTGTCAAATGTTTTACCTCATGCGTACTGATATTTACATTCCATTATGAAAGATATTGGAATGGAGTATCAAGCTATTTATGTGTGTCCTAATGATGATATTCTCTATTATAAATAACATGCATCGAAAGAAAAATGGCCAAAATTGATGAGCGTAGATATCAAACAGATAAAGTAACAAAAAAGGTGCCTCACGAGGCTCTTCATTATATTCCTATAATTACACATATACGACAATTTTTAGGAGCAAAATAATAACACAATTTATGGATTACCATGCAACGAAAATAAGTGAAGATGGTGTTCTTTGAATTCCTGTAGATGGATCTACATTTAGGAATATAGATGAAATTTGGCCAAAGTTTAAAGAAGAACCTCACAATCTTAGGTTTTCATTAGCACTAAGCTAATGGCATCAATCCATTTGGAGATCTCAGATCTACATACTCGGTGTGGACTGTTTTTGTTATCAACAATAACATTCCTTCTTGGATGTCAATAAAGAGGGAGCACATAATGTTGACAATGATTGTTCCAGGTATTAATTTATTTAGAATATTTTTTTTAACACAATGACATCTCATTTGTCTTGTTTTTTTCATAATTATGTCTTATATTTTTCTGTTTACTCATATATGTTTAATTATGTCTTATAATTTTTTTATTTACACATATTTGTATAATATGTATTGTATGTTCAATCAATTAGGTAAGTATCAGATCAAAGATATGAATGTATATATCAAGCCTCTTATAGATGAGTTAGTGGAATTATAGAACAACGTCACTATGTATGATATCTCTAGACCAGTAGATGCACAAAGGAAATTTGAATTCCATGCAATGCTTGTATGGAAAATTCACAATGCCCCAGGGCTAACACATTTTTGTGTTATGTTATAAAGTTACGCTGCACTTTAATAGTGTTTAATTTTATGAATTTCATTTCATGTATGTATTTTAAGTAGTTCCTTCATTGTACATACTTAAAATAATTGTTATAAATTTTTAATTTTATGAATTTCATTTCATGTATGTATTTTAAGTATTTCCTTCATTCTAAATACTTAAAATAATTGTTATAAAAATTATTCCATCTCTTGTAGGTCTTAAAACAAAGGGTAAATTTTCTTGTCTAGTCTTTGGTCCTAAGAAGAAATCTCATCGTTAAAGAGGCTTAGGAAGGGAGCTATTTAATGAGTATAGACACTTAATTTCTAAGAAACATAGGTATAAAAGTACCAAAAAACTTATTTAAATGGGAAAGAAGAGACTAGATTAAGACCACAGAGCATGACACCTCATGCATGGAAGTTGAAATATAATAGAGTCTCTCAAGGTATGGATTAAATCATATATGTATCAATATACATGATATGTTAATAGAGACATTGTTAATTTTGATGAACTAGATGATATTGATGATGTGTCAGATGAAGAAATTGAAGAAGTCAAACAAAATGTAGAAGAGCATATTCTGGATGATGATATAGACGATGATGATGATGGTGATATGGCGAATCCTTTGAACATGAATTTTGAACTAGATGATACAAATGATGAGCTGGATGAGGAAGAAGATTAATGATATCAAAATGTTGAAATGTACGAGGTATGCATTTATATGTTTTTAGTTGGTTTTCTCTCTTTTGTTCACCTTAAATTTTATTTTCCTAGTTTTGTCATCATCATCACCCTTATCATTATCATCTTTGTATTCCTCATTTTCATTAATTTCACCATCATTTGAATCGTCATCATCATCATTATCAACATCATATAGATCAATATTATGCTATAAGTCCATTTCCATTCCATATTTAAAACCCTTAATCCCTAGGTAATTATGATCAAGGATAGGTGTGGGAGGGTATATAATTTAATAGGTAGATAATTTAGAGAATAAAAAACCACATTGAACTAAGAAATATATTTGTACATGAAAATACTTACAGAGCAAATATTCCTCTTAGGAATCATGGTAGTGACTCAATCCCTTTAAACCAAATTATTAATTTTTATAATATGCTACTTATCAAGGATATTCTATTCAATATTGTAATTTTATTGGATCATTTTAGCTGAATCTATTCCAAATTATATGACTAAACTATATATTAAAAAAACACCATTAGCATATCCAACTATAGAACAACTACATATATTCCTTCACAAAATAAGAGGGAAGAGACAATACTTGAACATAACTATGTTAGGAGTCTATTTTCTCTAGATTTTGTAGGGAACTCACATGAGGAAGTGTCGATATTCTAAAAGGACAACTTGGTGGACCATGAAAATGTGTTCATTTAATTGCATTATTATCAGATTTTGCATAAATGGGATGGAAATGGGAAGTTGACATCTTTTTTTAAAATTCTCCACCTTGATGAGATGGCCTACCATGGAAAGGAAACATAAAATCCTTTCATCTTTTAACTTAGTAGTTTAGGTGGGGGAAAATAATTGTTATATATGTGATATCCATAATAAGTAAAAGTTAATAGCAATAATTATTTTGATGAGAGTTAGGCACAATTACAAACTTCGCTTAAGTTCGATTCCTAGGTTTATCCCTCTATTAAGCAACACATTATTAAAACTAAAAAATTTGTGATCATTAAATTAAATCCAACCAAAAATTTCTATCTATCAGAACACTACCCTACCTCTTCTTAAGTAGTATCTATCCCATAATTAGTTGGTGTAATGGTTAAGAACATGTATTTCCTTTTAAAAAATCACAATTTAAAATCCAAAGGCAGTAGATAATGTATATCTCCATAACCTTTAATGGTCAAACTGTTGTATGGAGGTGGGTCACTCGTCCTACAAAAAAGGAGTTCTCGTACACCAATTTAATGTTTGTAAATAAGGGGGTTTCAAATACCAAATTAATATCTAAAGAAAAAATAGGGTCTCATGTACCAATTGGATGTCTAGATTAAAAATATCCTTAAAATTAAATTATTATTATTAAAACTACATAGGAATCATTCCTCAAATATTAAAAGTGGCTATGGCAACATTTTATTAAAGTACCCTTCTAGGTATTTTGAGTTATGAGGTTTGATCCATTGACGCGGCTGCACACTTATTCTTTGTCTAGGTACTCACCCCATCTCAATCCCATTTCACACATGACATACAAATTCCATACATACAACATAAAATACATAAATTACAACAGTCCCCCAATTATAATTACATCAAGTATATTGACATATAACATGGGTAGCTCATTTTATCAAACATAAACTTTGTAGCAATCATACTTATTACACATAACAACTTAATGTATCATGGCATCCACATGGGACATCTATATCTATGAATTCTCATATCCACACTCCTCAAGTCTGTGGAAACAAATATAACCATCCTCCATGATATATAAAAAACGTTAATCTATATTAGCCCCGAATCTATAAAGCATAGAGAGGGATTGATCAAATATCTTGATATGTAATTTTTAATGATTTAAAATGGATTTAGGTTAGTTGTAATCTCACACAAGTGAATAAAAATAAGATATCAAAGCTTATGCAAATTGAGATATGTAAAAAAGTAACTTCTATCTTTGTTAAAAAATTTATATTTACATTGAACAATATTATTATGTAAACATCATTAATATAATATATTTATGATTAAATATGATATCTCTCTTTTTATATGCATATATAGAATGTTAGGGCCACATATTACTAATCTAGTCCCTTATTGTTGTTAATATAACCCCGTTATTGTTATTGTTGTGTCCCTATATTCCACATATTGGTATTATTGTGCCCTTACATTATTATTGTTAGGGTGGTTAGGATTATATTGTGACCCTATGGACTCCTATATATAGAAACGAGGTTTTTTCATTTGTGTCATCCAAGATTTGTTCATTTATGTAAAGTAAAGGAGGTTTCCCCCTCGAAGAGGCTGATTTATAAGGAGTTGAACTATCTTTTCTTCTATTTTGTGATTTGGTTTCATAACATTTGGTATCAAAGCTTTGGATTTTAGGGTTTCGTTGCTTCAAATAGGCCATCATGGAATTTTTTCTATAACTTTTTTTCTACGAAGGCTCAAAAGCTACAAAAAAAACCCATTAGAAAAGAAATCATGAGGAACTTTTTGTAAGAATTTAAGATCTTGGTTAGCAATATTTTAGGAGATATGATTTGTGGAAGTTATGGTTTTTGTAGGCTCCCGAATTTCATCTCAAAGGGGTGACCTTGGGAAAATCATTATAACTCTCTCTCTAAGCATCAGATTGGAATTTTATAAAAATTGGATGAAATTAAATGGAATTTAGTTTCCTGTGTATTGATTTCAGAGCCAAAGGAGGAAATAGTGACATGTGGCACCCCGTACAAGTTCACTCTACTGAACCAGTCCATAATTAGGTCATTGTGAGAGATTGGGAATAACTTTGCCTTGAAGAATCCAAATTAGGTCAGACCTGTGATATTGGAAAAAATATTCAGAGGGCTACTAAAGGGCTGATGATAAATTCTCTGGGATATGAAATTACAGAGATACATCAGTTTCAATATCGAGCTCTGCAAAACCAAGAAAAAAGTGTGTATTGTTTTTTCAAATTTCATAAGTCTTGTTCTAAAAATAAGTTTTAAGTGATTCCAAGGGAATATTGAAGAATAGATATTAGTATTGGGTTATAAAATGACCCCTAAAAAGAATTCAACACCAATTAATCCATTAGAAGGCTCGACTATGAATAATGAAGAGGAAGAAGTGCAACATGATATATCAAAAATAGAAGACCAAGTGCAACAAATTTCGCTCTCGCAAAGAGTAACAAAAAATGAAATGGAAGTTTTGAAGAAAGGCGTGGAATCTAAGATGAATGGTTTGAAGAAAGGCATGGAAGCTAATATGGATGGTTTGAAGAATGGTATGGAAGCTAAGATAGATTGTGTGGAAGCTAAGATGGATGGTATAGAAGGCAACATGGATGGTTTGAAGAAAGGCATGGAAGATAATATGGATGGTTTGAATAAAGGCATGGAAGCTAAGATGGATGGTTTGAAGAATGGAATGGAAGCTAATATGGATGGCATGGAAGCTAAGATGGATGGTATAGAAGGAAACATGGAATATTCGAAGAAAGACATGGAAAGTTTGAAGGAAGGTTTGGAAACGTTGCTACAAGAAAAGCTTCCTAATGGCGAAAAGGTAGTAGAGGAAACTCACGATGAGAACAAAATAAATGTTAATCATGATTTCATAGACTCTAATGTTGGATTTAAGACCCTGCACCATATTCCAAGGATATATATGAGGAAATTATATGGAAAGGATCTGATAACTTGGATACTGCAAATGGAGAAACACTTTGAGATCCATAATACGAAAAACACACAAAATGTACACGTAATCAATTTGTATGGTATTAATGGCTTTGTTATCATAAACCACTAGTCACTTGGTCAATTTTTATGAATAAAATGATATAACATTATGAGGATACAAAGATAAAAACCTTCTTTGGCCAATTGATAAATCTCAAACAAAACGGTTCAATGATGGAGCACATTGAGGACTTACAAAAATTGAATATAAGGGTAAATAATATTCCAGAGGAACATAGGATTGATGCATTCATAGGGAATCTAAAGGGTAACATCCAACATGAGGTTCGCCTTTGGGAACCTAATACATTGGAGAAGGCATTCAGGTTGGCAAGAAAAATTGAAAGCAAAATTATGGAAACAAGGAAGAATACCACTCACAACTATAAATATGGAAGTGTTTATACTCCTAGATGTCCAAAACCTACAAGGTTGACACCACAAAAATTGGAAGAAAAAAAATAAAAATGACTTTGCTATAGTTGTGACGGAAAATACACTAAAGGTCATAAGTGTGATGAGAAGAAATTATTTTACATAGATTGTGAAGAGGAGGAATAAAAGGAACAAGAAACTTCAAAAGAAGAGGATATACACCAGTAACCAACCCTAGAGGAAGAAGAAATGAATCTGACCATATCTTGTAATGCATTGGTAGGAATCACCACTCCTCAAACTCTCAAGAACATATCAAGAAGAAAAATGTAATAATGCTTATTGATTCTGGTAGTACCCATAATTTTATTCATTGTAAAGTAGCCAAGGAATTGAATTTATTCCTATACCCAGTGCCAGAGTGTCAAGTGATGGTGGAAAATGGAGGAACTATAAATTGCTCTGGAAAGTGCCATAATATCAAGCTAAACATGGGGGAATATGTACTGAATAGTCCAATTCTTTCCATTCCAATGGGTGCTACTAATGTTGTACTAGGAGTAAAATGGTTATAATCTTTGGGAACAGTAGATTTTAATTTTCAAGAACTTTTCTTGAAATTTTTTCGGAAGGAAAGGAAGTTGAATTATGGTGTATCACAGGAAAGCCGGGAAAGATAATAAGCTCTAATTTCATGACAAAGATTTTGAATAAATAACAACGAGGAATCATTCCATGATTATGCTCACTAGAAGTTCCAACATCAAAATCATATATTTCTCGAGATCTCCAAAAATTCTTGGAAAATCATTCCAAGGTGTTTGAAACTCCCAAAGGACTCCCACCTATTTGTGATCATGATCATGCTATTCATTTGATTCCAAGAATTTTTCCTCCAAACATCAGGCCTTACAGATATCCTTATGTCCAAAAGAGCAAAATTGAACGTGTGATTGTAGAAATGCTAGAGGTTGGTATAATTCAACCTAGTTAAAGTTCTTTCTTTTCTCCAGTAGTATTGCTGCATAAGAAGGATGGAACATGGCGCATGTTTCTGGATCATAGGGATCTAAATAAGCTCACTATTAAAGATAAATTTCCCATTCCTGTGATTAATGAATTATTGGATGAATTACATGGAGCAATTTATTTTACCAAGTTGGATCTCCGTTCAAGGTATCATCAAATTAGAATGAATACTGAAGACATTCCAAAAGCAACATTTCGAACTCATGAGGGTCATTATGAATTTTTGGTCATGCCTTTTTTCCTTACCAATGCACCTTCTACATTTCAAGGGTTGGTGAATTCCGTTTTTGAAACCTTCCTTAGAAAATTTGTGTTAGTAATTTTTGATGATATACTAAGCTACAAAAAGTCTTGGAAGGATCATTTTCAACTGTTGATAGGGTGCTCAAACTATTGGAGGAGAAACAATTATATACAAAAACTTCCAAATGTTTCTTTGGAGTACAAGAGGTGGAATATCTGGATCATATTGTATCTTAGGCGTGTGTTAAAGTAGACCCTAACAAAATTAAAGCCATTAAGGAATGGAAATTCCACAACCATAAATCATTTGTGAGGATTTCTTGGGTTAATAGGGTATTATCACAATTTTGTTAAGAAATATGGGAAAATAGCAGCACCTCTAACAACATTATTGAAGAAAGATGCATTTTCATGGACTCCTGAAGCAACTAAGGCCTTTAAACATCTTAAAGAGGAAATGTTCCAAGAACTTGTCTTAGCTACACCAGACTTTACAAAATCCTTTATTGTGGAATGTGATTCCTCAGGAAATGGAATTGGTGTTGTTTTAATGCAATAAGGAAGACTCATTGATTTTGAAAGTTGTCCAATCAAAGGAAAGTATTTAAAGAAAGATATTTATGAGAACGAAATGTTGGTGATACTGCATGCACTAAATAAATGGAGAACTTACCTAATGGGAAGACATTTCAAGGTAAAAAATGATCATGATAGTCTTAAATAATTTTTGGAACAAAAAGACTATCATCAGAAGAGAAGAAAACATGGGTCACAAAGATGTTGGGTTATGATTTGAAATCATCTACACTAAAGGGAAGATAAATTTTGTTGCAGATGCACTCTCAAGAAAGGATGAGGATGTGGAAGCATTGCTTTGTGCCATTTATATTATCCAACCAGATTGGATAACTGAAGAAAGGAAGGAATGGAAGAATGACGAAGAAGTATGGACACTCATTCAATAGTTGCAGTAAGATCCCAGTACGTCTTATTCATTTAGTTGGAAAAATGATTCCTTATGGTACAAATATTGCTTATATCTTTGTAATAATTCCAAACTAAAAAAAAATATTGTTTTGGAATTGCACACCTCTCCCTTAGGAGGACACTCGAGGTTTTTAAAAACTTACCATTGGGTGAAGAAAGATTTTTTTGGGATGACAATAAATCTGATATTCAAAAATTTGTGGTGGAATGTTTGGTTTGCCAGTAAAATAAAGTTGAGACAATTAAGACCCTGGGTCTACTACAACCTTTATCCATTCCAAATCAATGTTGGGAGGAGGTTTCAATGGATTTTATCATAGGTTTACTTAAGTCTGAAGGAAATAGTGTCATCATGGTGGTAGTTGATAGGCTTACCAAGTATGCACACTTTTTTGCATTATCTCATCCATTTAAATCGATTACAGTTCCTACTACATTTATGGAAACAATTCAAATGCTACATGGAAACCAAAATATTATTTTAAGCGATAGAAATCCCATTTTCATTGGAAATTTTTGGTTGGAATTATTTTCTTGTTTGGGTACTGTTATGTAGGTAAATCCTCTCTGCGGACAGAGATGATCCCTCTAGCCCTAGAGTGGGTCTAGTAACAAGGAATCATGCTAGAGTGTAGGTTCCTAGATATTTGAATGAAAGAGGACGCAATAAGATGGCCTACCTGTGGTCCGATGCTGTCGTTGACAATCGTAATGGTGATGAGAACCTCTCGCTCCTGATTTGGCAAGTCACAACCCCTTCACTTATCACATTTGGACACCTGCATAGAGATCAAAAAACAATAACCACATACCACATAATAATTTCATCCAAAAACTACTAGTCAGTCAGAGAAGACTAAGCATATTGCATTTGATAAAGACAGAATACAAGATGGGAACCAGACAATAGTCACTTATATTATTAGGTAGAAAGAATAGATACAACCATGCTCTGACGTTGCAGTCTCCTCCAGCAGGGTTCAAGCGAAGCACATCTCAAAGCTCATCGGGGAATTCGGATGGGATGAGGGCCCTCTCGATGGAGTTCCTTCTTGATATACCTTCTCAATGACTCAGTTATTCAGCTATAGTTCAGTTCTCCAAGTTCAGCTCTTCAACTGTATAATTCTCTTTGTTCAGCTAGCTTTCATAAAGGGAGATGACTTGTTTATATACAGGAAAAGGAGGAGGTTGGGATCCCTACAAAGGTGGAAGGGAGGCCTATCCTTTAGGAGTGTTCCAAGGGAGGTGGAAACCACTAACCAAAGGAGGAAACCCGTGGATGTTTAGTTCAACCACTCCCAATGAATCATCTTCGAGGTTGTTGGAATGGAACCTCCTCCCCTATTTTTTTAAAAAATTCCCAAAACAGCTTGGAACGGGTATTACACTAGGGTAGAGTGCTAGGTGGCGCGGGTCCTAGTGTTAATATTCCACATCAGTACGAGGGTAGAAATGGCTACTTGCGCCAAGGAAAAAACAGGGGTTTTTGATGCTTTGTTTAGGAAATTGTCAACAAGAGGAATGTTACCCTCATGTAGAGGGATGCAATGAAGTTATTTGCAAGACATGAAACTTTTCATAAGTCACAGAAATGACCCTCCAATGTGCGGGATGAGGATTGCAGGGACAGCGACAAAATGTTGTGTAACAAATGCCCTCTAAAGCATGAGGTTTGAGGGAGAGGGAGGGGCGAAATGCTTTATGAAAACGCGTTTGAACCAAACACCGTTGTTGGAAAACCTGTAATTACAAATACAATTGATATCTCTGATACATGAACATGTGGCATGGGCGCAGCCATCCATAATAAAGTATATAAAAACTGAGATAGAGGTATAAACGCAGCCATCCAACAATAAATATCAACAAATAGACTCAGGTATGGTCGCAGCCATCCAATCAAAGAGGCATGCAATAAGTCATGATAATCCACAAAGAACCCGTAGCCTGGATTTTAGCAGACAAAACCTAGGGTCTTGCGCTCCATCTTGATCCGAACAAGTACAAATTCAAGCATGCGAATATATGAGCTGAAGTCGAACATGCAAGAAAATCGTCTGATTACCAGCCAATGATGAAAGCTATTAACATACGCGAGAGGAACCACCAATAATGACAATGGCTCTCAAGGTACGAAAGGTACAATCCACGGAATGTGAACAGTGATCTGGCGTCGAACACCAGCAGAGTCATTCGATCGAAGGCCAATGATGTGGACCTTGCATCGAATGCGAAGAACCTGGCATTAAGGCATGCAGGCTCCAAGGCACTAGAAGGGAGTCTCTAGATCATATTCCTGGATAATGAGCTGAAGTCGACAGGAAGTGACCTGGTCGAAGGAGGGCCATAATGTTTCCCACATCATCAACATGAGATAGAGGAATATGATGTTTGTGAATCAAGACCAGCAAAGAATCAGAGGGAGGTTGAAAACTGTAGAGGCAAACTTCTCTTGAACATATCAGCAGCACGACACTGGATTTGGTATTATTTGACATCAAAGGATCTGAGGTCATGATGAAGTGGCAAAGAGAAAATAAGAGGTCAAAAGAGATTACCCAAACCCATGGAGGTAAAAAATGACGAAATGAGATGTCACCAACCCGACACAAATGCAGAAAAGTGCCATATTCAAGAGTGACATACTGCCAACACAACTAAAATCTGGCTGCATTTTCCCCCACCATTTCTAGGGAGTACCCCAATTATTTTTGAAAATAAGCTTGAAGGGGATAGCATATGCTTGCACTGTAAGTTTTTCCTTCGGAAAAATCCATCCTAGTACATTTTATGAGCCCTAGGAAGGAGGAACTCGAATAACGTCATGGTGATGAAGTGCGATGTCATCAGAGTTTAACGATTCTGACAAAGGAAAAACTCGACATCTTTTCATTTTTAGAGAGTTTGAAAAGAAGGCAGAAAAGAAAAATCCAACAGTCCCTTTTCGTAGGTAGTCTCACAGATCCGAAAAGGTAGAAAACAAAGTCTGAAAGAACCTCTTAGTCGCTATATGCTAAGGTATTCCTTTTTCATAAATAATCCATCCCAGCCCGAAAAAGGGGTAAATGTATACTGGGTAGATATCGTTTCGCAGCCATTTAACGAGTTCAAAATGACAAGAATATTGGCAATATTTTCAATTTTAGAGAGTTATAAAAGAGCTTAAAGTTGACTCCTCCTGGAGGAACGAGTGGTATTAAGGGTAGAAACTGGTTTCGGTGATGGTGGAATTGCTCAGAAAAAGAAAAAAGTTAAGAGGCTGGCTAACAAGACCACTCATTACAGCGGTTCCTCAGGAATGGGTGAAACAACCAAGTGAAGGCGTATGATTGGCCAAGCAGATGGTGATGGTGGAATGATAAAACCAAGACTCATCTGGAAAAATAGGCTAATAAAATGGCAATCACAAGAGATAAAATAAGAATGGTTTCATTTTTACACAAGCTTGAAATCAGGAAACTCTTCTTGAAATTGGTTTCATTTTTACACAAGATTGAAACAAAGATAAAATATGCTTGAAAAGCGGGCATGCCCCCATCATGGTGACTAAATTCGAGGTACATGCCCCCCAAGCTTCAGTCCATATGAAAGGAATATGGGGTGAAGGTTCAACTTACAAGATCAAGAGAAAGACTCGACTAGGATTTTATGAGATCTGGCAAAGACTTGAATTGAACGGGAACGTGTTTCATTGTTTTAATGAGGTTGACACATTAAAAGAACTATCCTCGTGACATAATTCATTTTTTAACAAGGTTGACATAGAAGATGAACCATCCTCGTACAATCTTGTTTCATTTTTTAACGAGCTTGACACAAGAAAAGGAACTTTTCTCATGACCTTGTTTCATTTTTTAAGGGGCTTGGCACAAGAAAACAAACTATTCTCCAACAACCTTGTTTCATTTTTTAAAGAGCTTGACACAAGAAAACGAAATATGCTCCAAAGACAACTCATCAGGTTGAATAAGAAGTCATGGCTTTCGAAGGATTCTCATCTGATGGGAGAACAACATCTCGAAAATCAGGACCCAATGCCCCCAACACATGTTGCACAATGACATGATCACTAAATGCAGGCATGGGGCAGGTAGCCACATAATTAACCTGTGGCGTGGAAGATACAACTGGTGGATAAAGATCTGGAAGAGATGATGGTGGGCCAACTGCCATATCAGGACCAAAGAATGAAAGCTGATCAATGGTCACGATCCGATCTTTATGTGGAAAACAAATCACACGAAAGAGGGAGGAGACAAGTGCACCCATGGCATAAGCATAGTCGCGCCCTAAGAGTAGATTAAAATCCAAAGGGTCTGGAATAACCATCATGTCTATATAGACAGTTTTCCCTCCCAAAGTAATAGGAAACTTCGGAAGGATCCCTAACGGTTGACTGGTTCTTCTGTTAAATGCCAATAGATTCTGCGTAACAGGCCCAAGTGGTGGAGAACCAAAAGCTTGCCAAGTAGTTGAAGATAGAATACTAACAGACGCGCCTTCATCTATAATTGTGCTAGGTACGACCATATCAAAGGCCTGTACCGTGATCTCAAAAGGCACATAAGAAGGAAGGCAGTATCCCGCAAATCAACTCCAATCAAAGGAAGTGACCAGACTACTTGGAGGGGGTACCACTGAACTGAGATGGTCATCCCCTGTTGTTACTGGAGCAAGAGGAGCATCCTCCTGGACCTCCATCATCGAAGCAGGAGGAGCAACTTCTTGAACTACAGGGAGAAGAGAATATTTCTCCAAGTCCAAGGAATATGAAGAAACAAGAAGAACGTGAGAGGGACGAGATCCACTCTCAATGGAAAATACCTGATGAACCACAGGCAAGGTCAGATCGACCGATTCCATGACCAATGGTTGGTCAGGAATGGATTTGCGATTTTGAATTTCTGAGGGAACGGGGTTGACCAAGGACAATTCTTGACTAATCGTTGAATCAACTAGCGGAGGACTCATAGAAAGCTTCTGGTAACCAACCAGAAGGCAGGGTGCATAAACAGTATGGTTGTCCAATACTCTCGTGGCTTCGTCCATGTACGAACAAAGGTGAATGGGATGATGCCCTTCACACAACCTATAGGGATTTGTGATCTTACCCTGTCTATTATGAGTCTTATCAATACTAGTCGAAGATGTGCCACCAATATGACTTCTAGAAGCCAAAGTCAATGGTGGACGATCATCGGAACATAATTCAAGTACTTTGGGACTGCCAAGGGAGTCTCGAAGAAGGTGGTCGCCTTTGCACAACATGCAAGGGAATTTGAATTTTGGTGGAAGGTTGGATGGTTTATCAATGGAAGGTTTCTTTGGTGCAATAGCCGCAAATTTGGCCTCTCTCTTATCTGACTTCTTCTTCTTTGTCTTATTCTTATTTTTCTTCTTAGCCACTTGGTTACTAGAATCCAGACGTTCACCAGGCGAAGTAGAAGAGGAGGAAGAAGAAATAGGCAAAGAAGGGGAGAGGTCCACCTTAGAAGCAACATGATGTTGTTCAGGTGGAGGAGACAGTTGAACAGAGGTTGGGACACTCAGGAACACCGAGGTTGAGAATAACCAAATGGGAAAACCAATAGTTAGCCCAAGAAGGGATAATGTTGCCATATAAGGAGCACCAACATTCCCAAAAGCAGGGAAAGGACCAAGATTCCCTTCGGATGGGATTCCTTGGTTAGTAAACTCCCAAAAATTTGCCATCAGAAACAACCCTAAAACAACAAACTAAGGAAGATAACTTTAACCAGGAATATTTCGTGGGCAGTCAATATTTTAAGACATTGAAACAAAACTCCGTTGTTTCATATTTTAAGAGTTAAGAAACAGGCAAAAGTTGACTCTATCACTTTCAGGTTCAAACGAGCGTGAAAGGACAAGTGCTCAACGATCTCTTCTCTTTTAGAGAGTCACGAAAAGATCAAAATGACTGCTCAGGTGATCTAAGAAAAAGGGTGTACCAAGTTTCTGTGAACTTCCATATACACCTTGGTGATCAAATGAAAGAAAAATGACCAAGGACTTGACGTACGTGCAGGTAGTCTCCCCGAATGTTGTGTTCGATGTATCACGGTTACAGGGCGGCAGACTCAGCTTCCTATGGATAAAGGAATGCAACCTATAGGGGTCTCCCTTTATATACTCGATGGTATGGAGAGCACAAGTCCATACTAGCGCTATCTAAAGCCAGACGGTGAACGACAACTACTAGGTTTAATGACGCCGGAACACGTCACTAGCCTAGACCACTAAAACGTTTCGTTAGGTTTCAATGCTTCCTTAGGTTAATTAAATTGATTTTATAGTTGATCTTGAATTATGTCTCATTTTCAAGGCCCTACCACATGTCATTTGACAATCTCCTATATGCAGCTATATGAGGAAAGAAATCTTTCAATTCGATGAATGCTATCTAGTTAAGGGAAGAGTCTCAAACAATGACGCAACAAACAACAAAGGAAAATTTTCCAAACTAGATGACTTTCACTATCCAAAAGTAATCTAAAACATTCAACGATGTGAATTATGCAATGTAATCTATGCAAAATTCTCTTTTTGAAAACTATACAATTGTAATCTATGCACAATTTCCTTTTTCATTTGAAAGAATAAGAATGCACTCAATGCATTTTTCGATGAAATGAGAATCTACTTAATGCATGATTTTAATGAAAGAGAATGCACTCAATGTGATCTTTAGCTTTCAATCATTAAACAATGTAATCGAAGTTCAATGATGGATCTCAAAAAATACTTTTCAATGCAATGTGATCTAATGCATTTTAACGAAAAGCAAACTATGAGACGAAAACTAAATGAACATAAATTTCCTTAATGGAAGGATGAATGCAAAAAGGATGCAAACAAACACTACGAATGTAATCGTTGTTTCGAACACTTTGTAACAAAATTCCTTAAAAATCTACAAGACATACGAGTTCAAGAAAAAGAGGACTTCCAAAGTGTGGGCTCAAAACAAGGCATTCATTCCATTTTACATCAAGAAATCATAGAAAGAATACTTTTCAGTTGAACAATGAGCAATGTAATCTATGCTCATAAGTGAAAAAGTAGAGGGGAGAATGATTAAATCATACAGAGAAAAAGACCAGAAGGGAAAGACACACTGGTGGAGGAATTAGGGAAAAAACCTCAATTTTTCACACACCCTGAAATTGGCATGACTTTTGTGGGTGAAACTAGCGCCAACTGGTGCGATCTGCTCACTGATAACTAGCACCAATGGCCAATTAGCATGGGTTGCTAACTGAAAACTAGTGCCAATCGGTGCTACTGTCAGAAAAATAAAAGCGCCAATGCCTGAACAGGAAAATACAAAGAATTTCTCCCAACCAAGACCAGACTCACCACTTCAAGAAAAAACTAAAAGATCATAATTGATGAAAAACATAGGAACAAACAGGGGAATGGTCGTTCGACTAAATCCGTCAAATGACTAAGACCTCAAAGAGTGACAAACTCAAAGCAAAATCCCCAGTGGAGTCACCAATTTGTTGTCTAGGTAAATCCCCTCTGTAGATAGAGGTGATCCCTCTAGCCCTAGGGTGATTCTAGCAACTACGGGAACATACTAACATCTACCTTCCTAGATTGTAAGTGAAATTCAGAGCAAGGAGGATGACCTACCTTGTCCTGGTGCTATGTTGTCATCTTCCATCGAAACTTCTTGATCCGTAGCTCTTCTCAAGCTCGATACACTTTTCTACCAACATTCGCTTACCTGTACGGAAAATCAAGACACCACGACAAGCGTAAAATCACGAAAAACATAAAACAATTACAACCTATCTAACTGATAAAGGAATGCTAGAAATCTCATTATAAATGTAAACAAGAGTGTAAGATAAACATCAGATGCATTTTATTATGATGTTGAGGCTCTCCTTCAGCAGGTCCATATCCAACCACGTTTGCAACACCCTCACACACAAAGGTCTAGGATCTCACTATGTTCCCAATCACACTCTACACTATTCTCCCGAAGCTATAATTGCTTCTCTTCTCTATACTAAATTTTCAGCTATATGTTCAACTAGCACATCAATGGAAGATGGCTATGTTTATAGAGGATAGGAGGAGGTTGGGATCCCTACAATAGTGGGAGGGAGTCATATCCTTTAGGAGAGTTCCAATGGAGGTGGAAACTACTAACTAAAGGAGGGAGTCCATGGTTGTTTCAGCTCAACCACTCCCAATGAATCATCCTCGAGGTGGTTGGGATAGAACCTCCACCTCTATTTTTTAAAAACATTCCATAAAAAACTTGGCTCGGGCACTTAACTGGGATAGAGCGCCAACTGGCACGGGCTCAGTGTTAATTTTCCAACTCGGCGTGGTAGTGTAACTGGCTACTCACGCCAAGGCAAAAATAGGTTTTTTTAGTGGTCTGATCAGGAAATGGTCAACAGAAGGAATGTTGTCCTCATGGAAAGGGATGCAATGATGGTATTTTCAAGGCATGACACTGCATATTGATCACAGAAATGACCCTCCAATGGGCGAGATGGGGATTGTAGGGACATTGGAAAAATGCTGTGTAATAGGTACTCAACTAGCTCATAGCTCATCTTATCCTCCTCAATCCGATGGGCAAACTAAGATAGTGAACAAATTTTTGGAAGGATATATATGTTTATTTGTATCTGATAAACAAACACAATGGGTCAATTGGTTACCTTTGGATGAATGGTGGTATAACACTTCCTTCTACATTGCAGCAAAAATGACCCCATTTATGGCACTTTATGGATATCATTCATCGTCCATCACATCACTTTTAAGAGAAAATTCTAAGGTTCAAGCAGTGGAAGATCACATCGAGCATCAACAACAAGCTCTCCAACTCTTAAAGGATAACCTAAATTTAGCAAAAAATCGAAAGAAACAACAGGCAAATAAACATCGCAGTGAGAGAAGTTTTGATGTAGGTGATTGGGTATTTTTATGGCTACAGCCATACAAAAAAATGTCCCTCAAGCAAGCTAAGAAGAATAATAAATTATCGCCAAAGTAATATGGTCCTTACAAGGTGTTGCAAAATATTGGTACTATGGCATACAAATTGGAGCTTTCTGCATCTTCCCGAGTGCACCCAGTTTTCCATGTTTCATGCTTAAAGAAGGTTATAGGTGACAAACCTCTAGTTCAAACAATATTGCGAGAACTATATGAGGAAGGAAAAATCATATTGGAACCTAAAGAAATCACAGAAACAAGAACTCGAAAGTTATGAAATCTATCAATTTCAGAGTATCTCATAAAGTGGAAGAACTTACTCACTGAAGATTCCACATGGGAGGATGAGAATTTTTTACAGAAACATCCAGAACTACTCAAGCATTGAGGAAAACATTTTTTTAAGGAGAGGGGAATGTTATGGCACTATATTAATAATGTAGTCCCTTATTGTTGTTAATGTAGCCCCCTTATTGTTATTGTTGTGCCCATGTATTCCCCATATTGTTGTTATTGTGCCCTTACATTATTATTGTTAGGTCAACTAGGATTATATTGTGACCCCATTGAATCCTATATATATAAAGGAGGTTTTTTCATGTGTTTCATCCAAGAAGTGACCAATATGAGTCTCAATAGACATCATCATCATCATTTCAAAATCTCTCTTATATTTATATATAGATATTTTAATTCTAATTTATACTTATAGTTAGATAACATATAATTGTATTGTGTTTTTTTAAGATGGCTAGATTTATGTTACATAGATAAATTGCAATCCACAATAACTGAGGTCCGCCAATCCACCTTGTGCACTATGGGTGAAGGAGAAGGATTTGCAAGGGCACCATAGCAGAAGGTGTAGAAGAAAGTGTCGTCATTCAAAAACAAAGAGGACGAGATGAAGTAGAACGATTCACCTGTGACTCCACATACTTCTTCTAGATATTTATGTGAACCACATACAAAGTATTGAATTTATTTGTAGTAGGATTGGTTCATGTAGCTTGGAAAATCCAAGGGTTAGTTCCCTAAAATAGCCTCACATTCACAAAACTTGGCTATTACTATTGTAAATTTTTTTGATGAAGGAGTATGTATGGCTATTTTTCACAACCACGTGGGCTTAGAATTAAACGATTGAGATCTCATATGGGCGATCAAGTGGAGGAATGGAGTTAAGGGCTGATTTTTTGCTGGGGAAGTACACCCTTATTGAGTTTCCAATTTTCCATTTTTCCCTAGTAACCATTGTTATACTAGAGACAGAGAGGGTTTTTTATCCTCCCTCCATGATTCCTTTTCCTTAGCTCGTTGCTAAACCTACTATGATATCAATGGAGTAAGGCTTGAATGTTGTCCATAATAAATTTTCCAGGGGAGTCGTGTTGGATAGGGTACCCCTATGCCTAAAGTTTTGGTAAACAATATGCATTTTGAGGAGCGGAGCGCATTGCATGAATATGTCTAAGAGTCCTAAGGGATTTGGGGTGGGTCAAAGACCCTTATTTTGTAAAGGGATGGGAATATTTTGGATACTTTGAGCTCCGCCCATGTTTTTTCAGACCATGGTATTATAAAAGGAAAAACTATATAAGGAGTCTAGGGACATCTCTTGGATATCATAGAATGTATATGGATGTCATGTTAGATATGAATTAAGTCTATATTCTATTATTTTGTGTGAAAGGGAAGGCTCCTGCAGCTGTGTGCACAGATACCTTGGAAATTCTGAAGTTAAGTGTGCATATCCCTGCAGCTGTGTGTGCAAGGAAAGAAGTGTTGTATTGGGAAGATCTGAGTTAATAAAAGAAGACTTTGAAGATATATCTGTTTCATTTACTTGTATGATTGCATTGTCTATGTTTTATGATTATTTGTGCTATATTATGGTTTTTATCTAATAATTTCAATGATCGCGAAGAATTGAATATGGTTTATTATGATGATTAATGCATGTTAAAGTAGAAACACACAGTCTACAAAGTAGTTAATTATATTTGATGGAAAAAATTTGTATATTTTTCATATTGGTCTTGTGAAGCTCTAAATAAGACTTAAGATAAGATAATCCCTAAAGCCACAATCCATAGTCCCACTAGATGCAAAAACTTGGTTCTAATATCCCCTAATATTTCCTTGGTTGAGACTTCGGTCTGCACAGAAGATCGTTTCTGAAAGGGCTGGTAATAGAGGGTTTTGTTGGTTCACACAACCATATCTGAACCTGGGTCTAGACCCCCTCAAGCCAAAAAATGGTTTTGTTTTCAAAACCAGGATCTGAAGACTGAAGGATATGTGGATGTGGCATCTAACCAGGAAAGAAATTAAAGATTAGGAATATCTAAAAGAGAGAGAATTTTTTGTACAAGAAAACAAAATTCGTGCCTATCAACTGAGAAGTGGCTACAAAAGTATATTTTTACATATCAGAACTATATATTTTTCTCATCATTCTTTAATGAGCTTCACGGGTGGCTATCAATACTAGTTGAGAATAAGACTTGTTTTAAGCATGACGAGCCTACTGCGTGAAACCTAGAGCTAATTAAGTGACTCAAGGAGAGTGATAACAAGATCTCAAGAGGTGTTGATTATTGGATCGATAGTATTCTTGGAGGCTTCATTACTAAGTTCATGATTGGTAATACGTGTCCTACAATGAAGCCGCGTGCAAAATTTTTAAGGGTCCGTGAGGTAAGTACTTAAACTCTTTAAAGACTTGGATTAAGATATTTTTATGTTGGAAGGGTGTACTGAGCATGCAATCAGATTGATTTTTGGGGGATGTAAATCCAGAACTACGAAAAGTGGTAAAATATTCAGGGTAGATCGTTATAACTACGTCAAGACTGAGTAGAATCCCTTTTTTGTATCTTAGAACGAAGAAGAAGAAAGTACCCTTTCAACCCCTAGAAGTATGTCACAGTTATATTTTTGAGATCATCAAGGCATCTCTGGGATTCCCCAGCCTGCCACTCCCATCACACCTCATCCCCATCCCTATATTGTACCCCCACCTCCACCTCCCCTGTTTAACATGGCTCAGATAGTGAAGATGCATGTTTTTAAGTGTAAGGGATCATAGGATCCTGAGAAATTTTGGTTTGTTACAGAAGCAGTATGGAGATCACAGGAAGTCACTAATGAAGATATGAATAAAGCTCAACTTGTCGCAACACTGCATGAAATAGCATTGTCCTGGTATATGAAGTACTCTGTGATGCATAAAAATTCCATGTTGGATTAGACTAAGGTAATGATGAATTCTGAATTTAAAAAGCCAAAATCGCAGTCATGATGTATTACAAAGATCAAAGAAATAAATCAGTTGGTAACTAAATCTGTGTGGGAGGTAGAACAAAGATTCAAGATGTTGCTAAGCCAAATCAACATCCATATCCCCGATAAACAACACAAAGAGTAGTATATAATTGCACTATTACCATATCTCATATTACCATTATCACAACAAAATATCGCAACCCAAGCTGAAGCATTGGAGATTGCAATGAAACTAGAAGCTTCGCCGGTAGCGGATACCAATATAGGGGTTCAACAGATCCATACCCAGTTGGCGAGCTTACATAAGGAGTTGCAATACTTTAAGAAGGGAAAATAAGTGTGGCCTGACATGAGATCAGAAGTCCGGTGTATCAAATGTAAGGCATAAGGCCATTATAAAGATCAATGCCCTGTACTTATAGATTACAACAATAGCAGTGGACCGAACCTGTTGAGCCCAAAATCAAGTGTATGGTGTGACTTATGTGAAGTATCAGGCCAACACCCCACAAAACGTTTTTATATGGTAAAAAAAGAATGTGCAGACACCAAAGGAGTTTTTTTGTAATTTCTGTAGCTCGGTGGGACATGATGACAAGAACTGTCGCAACTATGATTTGATGATGCAATAGACTCCTGGGGCGTACATAATGCAAGATGAAGGTTGTGAATATCATGTTTCACCCACAACACACAGAGGATTCCAAGGAAAAGGAAGAGGATGAGGGGGAGGCAATGAGTGAGGTCAAGGTCAAATCATATGTTATAATTGTGGTCAACCTGGGAATTTTGACAGAGATTGCCAAAATCTCGCTGCCATCTCTTGTGAGTATTGTAGAGAATTCTATCATCAGAGAGAATATTGCCCCGTGTTATTGGCTAAAATGTACGAAAAAAAAACAACAGTTTGCTCAAAACCTGTAGATGATGAGGGCTGAGTTGTGCAAATAAGATAAACGTGTCAACATAGTAACAAGGAGTGGTGCAACTAAATGAGAAGACAAAGTAGAAGGAAAAAATCATATGGAGGATACATGGATCAGGAAGGATGGAGAAAATAATATTGGTTTCAATGTGTAGGGAGAAAGGGAAATATTCATGGAAGCAAAGAAGAGTTTTATGAGCCCTGGAGCTTTGACATCGATGGTGGAGACGTAGATAATCCTGCAAAAGAATAAACCCAAGGAGGTTACTACGATGAAGGAATTTGATCCGACCATTTTGAAATCATTTTTGTAGAATTGTATGAAGCTTCTAAGGAATCAAAAAGTTGTAGAAGGATTGAAAGTGTTGATTGAAAACTGCTCTGGAAAAGAGGAACCACAACTTGAACAACCCACGATAAATAAAGTATACATAAATAAGAAGAGACCTGATGGGGAAAAATACAAGCGCAAGCATCATAGTGTAAAAATACTAGGTTGAATGTTGTTGTGCTCCCCATTCAAGCATTGAATGAATTCCACAAAGGAGTCACATAGGAATTGCAAATCTGTGAGTAGTGAGCCTTACTAGTTATCCAGGATGTCAAGTAGGACCTAAAGTAGATGGCTGATGAAAAGCAGCCGGTAGTGCAAGATTGAGATGAGGTAGCAGCGCACAAGCATCTGTTGGGGGAAGTAATTACTAAAGTTTATAGTGAACTTCCTGATCTATAGATTCAAGCCGAGTCAGCGCTGAAAGAAAATATTTATAAGCTCGCGATGGCAGTAAAATATTCCAAGGATGAATTGGATAAGGTAAATATTGAGCTTCAAATGCATATTTTTGAGCTTCAAATGAAATTGCAGCCAACTAATCCACCATAGGTTCGGGAGCAATGCGAAGCAGATATTAAGGTTATGTTGAATAGTATTGAAACCACAGTCAAGGAATGCAACCAAGTCTTTGAGGATGTTATGGAAATATGGGCCTCATTGTAGGAGGACCCCCAAAAGCAACAACAATTCGATCAAGTAAAGATGACTATGCGGACCTTCGAACCGGCACAACAGTTTTCCCGTCTTCAAGAGGGCCAGTTTTTGAAATTTCAGATTGACGAGCTATGGAGGAAAGAGTAGATTATCACCGCTCGAACGTAGCCCTAGGAAGTAGAAGCTAGTTAGCTATTATAGATTTTGGATAGCCAGCTAAAAGCACTATGACAAACCTAGAGAAACGTTGTTCAGAAAACAACACAAATATCCATAGAAAATTTGTTGAACGAAGTACGGGAGGCCGAGAAGTAGTGCGTCGAGACAATCCAACCATTGAAGGATGCATTAAGTAGGATCAAAGAAAATACTCAGGGTGCACCAGCTGAGTGACTTGGGACGAGTCACATATTTGTGTTGGGGTCCTATTGGACAGGGTACCCCTATGCCTAAAATTTTGGTAAAGAAACTGCATTTTGAGGAGCGAAGCGTGCTACGCATAGATATCTAAGAGTCATAAGGGATTTGGGGTGAGTCAAAGACCCTTATTTCGTAAAGGGATGGGAATATTTTGGATACTTTGAGCTTTTCCCATGTTTTCTGGACCATGGTATTGTAAAAGGAAAATTTATATAAGGAGTCTAGGGATATCTCTTGGATATCATAAAATGCATATGGATGTCATGTTAGATATGAATTAAGTCTGTATTTTTTTGTTTTGTGTGAAAGGGAAGGCTTCTGCAGCTATGTGCATAGAGACCTTGGGAAGTCTGCAGCTGAGTCCGCAGACCCCTGCAGTTGTGTGCACAGGCCAAGAAGTGTTGTATTAGGAATATATGAGCTAATAAAAGAAGATTTTGAAGAAAAATTTGTGTATTTTATTTGTATGATTGCATTGTCTATGTTTTATGATTATTAGTGATAGATTAGGTTTTTTATCTATAATTACATCACAAAGACTTGAATATGATTTATTATGATGATTAATGCATGTTAAAGTAGAAGCACACACTCTGCAAAGTAGTTAAGTGGATTTTTTGGACAATGTTTGTGTATTTGTCATATTGGTCCTGCGAAGCTCTGAATAAGCCTTAAGAGAAGATAATCCCTAAAGCCACACTCCATAGTCCCTCTTAATGCAGAAACTTGGTTCTAGCATCCCCTAATATTGCCTCAGGTGAGACTTCGGTCTGTGTGGTAGATCATTGCTGAAAGGGATGATAATAGAGGGTTTTTTTGGTTCACGCAGCCATCTCTGAACCTGGGTCTAGACCTCCTCAAGCCAACAAGTCATGACTTTCATTTCATTTTTTTCCTCTCTCCTTAAATTTTCATCCATATATAGTGTGGTTTCTTGGATAATTGTCTCTACCATGTTTTCTTTGTAGATTCAGGGTATTCATAATTACTGCTTTAATTCGAGTGATAGATTAAATATTTCACTCTTTTGGAATTCAATTGAAATTAAGTTTTTTCCTAGAACCACTCTATACTTTAAAATTCATCAAACGTTGAAACATGTCTAGCATGAACAATCGTCGCGCACCACATCTCAAGTAATTGGTTTGGGTCAATTGTATTCTTTTTGTTTCTCTTGTGGTTATGATATCATTTACCTCTTCTAGTAACTAATCCTAAAATTTCATGTTGCAGGTTGAGGGCATAATGTTTGAAAACAATCAATGGTTTGCTAGGGTCGTTACCTATTCCAGGTTATTCACAATTTTACTTCTATATATTACCAAGATCTTGTTGCATTTTGCATCATTTCTTCCTCACTAAAAGTTTTAAGTTTTCTTTAATTTAGGGTTCTTAGAGGGTTTTACTGTTGAAGAAATATTCCTTTATTCATTGTGGTTTTCCAACGAGATAGGGCTAGCACCCTTCACATTTTAGTGTAGGATTTTTAGCCAAGCCTTAGAATGCTATTGCTAGGTAAAATGTTTACTTTCTTTCTTTCAAATTTACACCTTGGCATTCGAGTTATTTCTCAAGCTTATTTTATTTCCTTTGACTTATTATGTCTACCTCCTTAAGGAGAGGGGTTTAACACCAAGAGTTTTGTATTTTCCTTTTCTAGTTATTATAGATCTAAATAGTTGTTATAGTAGTGTTATAGGTAGAGTGTGGCCCCTACCTCCTTCCATTCTCTAAAATGTAATTATTATTATTATTTTTGAACTTGCTCCTACTTTATCATCAGAGTAACTATTTCTTCTAGTTAGCTAATAGGGCTTCATATCCCTTCCCTGTAAGGTGTTGTTCGAACCCCTTTTGGCTACTTTTCCTATAGTTTTTACTTTATTGATACAATTATTTATGGCATAATTAATATATAAATTTCCTTCATCCTTGTTTAATAATTCAATTATGTTTAAATCGAACTTTAATTTCCATAATAATTTTCGTAATGTCTGTGTATGTTTTGATCTTGGACAATTTATACCAGCTTTTCTTGATTATAGAGAAGAGAAAGCAAGGAGGATGATTCAGGAGGTTGTTAGCGGCTTGAAATTTGCATTGAAAAAATGTTATTTCTCATTTCTATTTTGTTTCTCTATGTATTTGTTGGTGTACCCACTCACGAATTAAACCTACAATTTTGACCATGAATTTTTTTTTAGGGTTTTAGAGGGTTTTAGAGGGTAAAATTACAAATTGTTTCATAGCATTAAATATTTCATCTCCAAATTATTAATAAACATATCTTACATGCCTTGGCAAGTGTTGGCAAGTTGCGGCTGCTAACCACATGTTGAGTTCACCAAAATTATCATCTCACACCACTACCCACCCAACTTGAGCTACAAAGCAACACCACTGACCACCAAACGTAATGATTTACATTATATATCTTAGCCCATGGGAATAATTTTATATAGATGCATCATTATTGTATTCACATAATTCATATATATGCACATTGATTTTTTCCCTTTCCATCCATATACTCCCAAGTTGTGGATTTTCATGCCCCGATAATTCATGATTCTGCAAAGTTTCTTTCCTTGGGAAATATAAATGTTGATTCCATATCTCATGGTTCCATAAATGAAAAAATATTCTAAAGGAATTTTCTGTGGAAGCTGAAACATAATGTCTTCATGCAGATATAGGGAATTATAACAAATGTCTCAACCCAGACCTTGGCAGTGTGAATAGTGACATGCTCAAAGTTTTGGTGGTGACTCTCATCTCTTTCTTGAACTGACATATCCATGGTCATGCCAATGGGAACTGTAACCTTGCATATATTCCAAGGATGTACAAGCATGGATTTAGCTCCCAGATATTGTGAAGCCCCAACAAACTTGGAAAGTTACGTAATTTTTAACTATCCATAATGTTGAAGCCACTGTATAGGGGAGTTATCCATTGTAATGAAGAATGAAAATATGAAATACTTCTTAGATAGGTCTTTAGAGTTCGCTTTCAAGTTTCCTATGTTATCCTCAAAACAGGAATATGAACCATATCTACATATTTGTTTTGTAAAGTAGACACTACTAAGCCAAGGTGTCATCCTAGAATAAAAATTGTTTAGCTTCAACATTCTCTGGGATTAAAGTGTTGATTTTCAGAACCATAAAATTGTCTTGGAAAAAGATTTGACTCAAAAATTTTTGTTACAACACTTGGTTCCTCGTGAGACACTTCATGATTGAGTTCTTTCTTAGGAGCTCACTCTTGAGAAACATTTTCATTAACTTGTACTTCTCTTATTTACATGGGAGATTTATTTGGTAGAAATGTTTTGAAACCTTGAATAAATGTCTTATAGTGTCCCATCTCATGGATAATATCCCAATATTTTAGGATAACTAACACCAATTATAGAGATTAATAAAATTTTCTTTTACTAGTATTCTCATACCACTCTAATAATTCATCCTCAAGGGTTAGTAAAAAAGTCATCATCCAAATATCTTAATGAAAATTGCATGAAATTTTCTCATAGATGTAACAAATGATGCAACATAATCTAGTTGAATCGTGAAACCCATAAAAATATTCAATAAGTTCAAGCTAATTGATATGATATCCCCTGTTATGAAATCAACTCTAAAAAGAGAAGAAAAGAGAGATCAACACCTTAGAAACAAGACACTTCGAGGGGGAAACCTCCTTTACATTACATAAATGAACAATTATTGGATAATAAAAATGACAAAATCTCCTTCTATATATAGGAGTCCATGGGGTCACAATATAATCCTAACCGACCTAACAATAATAATTTAAGGGCAGAATAACAAAAATATGGGGGTTACAGGGGTACAGCAATAAAAATAAGGGGGCTACACTAGCAACAATAAGGGACTACACTAGTAATATAGGGACCTAAAATGCCCCTATCCTTCAAAAAATTGTTGTCCTCAACGCTTGAGTAGCTCTGGATGCTTCTGTATAAAATTCTCATCCTCCCATGTAGAATCTTCAGTGGGTAAGTTCTTCCACATGATGAGATACTCTGAAATTGATTAATTTCGTAGATGTCTAGTTCTTATTCCCGTGACTGCTTCAGGTTCCAATATGATTTTTACTTCCTCATCAAGTTCTGGAAAAATCGTTTGAACTACAATTTTGTAACCTATAACCTTCTTTAAGAATGAAACATGGAAAACTAGATGCACTCGCGAAGAAGCAGGAAGCTCCAATTTGTATGCCATAGTACCAATATTTTTCAACACCCTGTAAGAACCATAGTACTTTGGCGATAATTTATTATCCTTCTTAGCTTGCTTGAGGGACATTTATTTGTATGGTTGTAGCCATAAAAATACCCAATCTCCTACATCACAAATTCTCTCACTGCGTGTTGCTTTGCGTATTGTTTCATTTGATTTTGTTCCAAATTTAGGTTATCCTTTAAGAGTTTGAGAACATGTTGTTGGTGCTTGATGTGATCTTCCACTACTTAAACCTTATAATTTTCTCTTAAAGATGATGCGATGGACGGCGGATGATATCCATAAAGTGCCATAAATGTGGTCATTTTTGCTGCAGTATGGAAGGAAGTTTTATACCACCATTCAGCCACAGGTAACCACTTGATCCATTGTGTTTGTTTATCGGATACAAAACAATGAAGATATCCTTCCAAACATTTGTTCACTATCTCAGTTTGACTATCGGATTGAGGATGATAAGATGAGCTATGAGCTAGTTGAGTACCCAAACAAGAAAATAATTTCGTCCAAAAATTTCCAGTAAAAATGGGATCTCTGTCACTTACAATAATCTTTGGGTTTCCATGTAGCTTTTGAATTGTTTCCATAAATGCAATAGTAAATGTACTTGCTTTAAATGGATGAGATAATGCACAAAAATGTGCATACTTGGTTAGTCTATCAACTACCACCATGATGACACTCTTTCCTTCAGACTTAGGTAAACCTGTGATAAAATCCATTGAAATCTCCTCCCAACATTGACTTGGAATGGATAAAGGTTGTAGAAGACTTGATGTCTTAATTGTCTCAACTTTATTTTGCTGGCAAACCAAACATCTTGCCACAAAATTTTGAATATTAGATTTAAGGCCATAATTATTTCTTCACCCTCTGGTAAGTTTTTAAAAATCCTGAGTGTCCTCCTAAAGAAGAAGTGTGCAATTCCAAAAGAATCTTTTGTTTTAGTTGGAAATTATTGCAAAGATATAAGCGATATTTGTACCATAAGGAATCATTTTTCCAACTAAATGAATCAGATGTACTAGGATCTTGCTGCATCTTTTGAATGAGTGTCCACACTTCTTCGTCCTTCTTCCATTCATCCCTTGCTTCGGTTATGCAATCTGGTTGGATAATAGAAATGGAACAAAGAAATTCTTCCACCTCTTCATTCTTTCTTGAGAGTGCATCTGCAACAACATTTAGCTTCCATTTTTTGTAGATGATTTCAAAGTCATAACCCAACATCTTTGTGACCCATTTTCGATGCTCTTCTTAAGATAGTATTTGTTCCAAAAGTGTTTAAGACTATCATGATCAGTTTTTACCTTGAAGTGTCTTCCCATTAGGTAAGGTCACCATTTCTTTAGTGCATGTAGTATTGCCAACATTTCCTTCTCATAAATAGCTTTCTTTAAATAATTTCCTTTGATTGGATGACTTTCAAAAGTTATGGGTCTTCCTTCTTGCATTAAAACAACACCAATTCCATTTCTTGAGGCATCACATTCCACAATAAAGGTTTTTGTGAAGTCTGGCGTAGCTAAGATCGGTGCTAGGCACATTTCCTCTTTAAGATATTCAAAGGCCTTAGTTGCTTCAAGAGTCCATGAAAATTCATATTTATTCAATAATGTTGTTATAGGTGCCGCTATTATCCCATAATTCTTAACAAAATTGTGATAATACCTTGTTAACCCGAGAAATCCTCACAATTGCTTTATGGTTGTGAGGACCTTCCATTCCTCAATGGCTTTAATTTTGTTAGGGTCTACCTTAACACCCTTGTGAGATATAATATGACCCAAATATTCCACCTCTTGTACTCCAATGAAAATTTTGAAGGTTTTTGCATATAATTGTTTCTCCTCCAATAGTTTGAGCATCCTGTCAACACGTTGAACATGATCCCTCCAAGACCTGTTGTAGATTAGTATATCATAAAAAAATAATAACATAAATTTTCTAAGGGTGGGTTTGAAAATGGAATTCATCAACCCTTGAAATGTAGAAGATGCATTGGTAAGGCCAAAAGGCATGACCAAAATTCATAATAACCCTCATGAGTTCGAAATGTTGTTTTCAGAGTTTTCATTCTAATTTGATGATATCCTGAACGAAGATCCAACTTGGTAAAATAAATTGCTCCATGTAATTCATCCAATAATTCATCAATCACATGAATGGGAAATTTGTCTTTAATAGTGAGCTTATTGATCTCCCTATAATCCAAACACATGCACCATGATCCATCCTTCTTGTGCACCAATACTACTGGAGAAGAGAAAGAACTTTGACAAGGTTGATTATACTAGCCTCTAACATTTCTACAATCATATGTTCAATTTCACTCTTTTGGGCATAAGGATATCTGTAAGGCCTGATGTTTGGAGGAACACTTCTTGGAATCAAATGAATAGCATGATCATGATCACGAAAATGTGGGAGTCCTTTGGGAGTTTCAAACACCTTGGAATGATTGTCCAAGACTTTTTGGAGATATGGAGAAATATATGATTTTGATGTTGGAACATCTAGTGAGAATAATTGTGCAATTACGCCTCATTGTTCTTTCTTCATAAGCTTTTTCATGCCATTAGAGCTTATTATCTTTCCTGGATTCTTTGCGATACCCCGTAATTCAACTTTCTTTCCTTCCGAAAAAAAAATTCAAGAAATGTTCTTGAAAAATAAAAGCTACTGTCCCCAAAGATTGTAACCATTGTACTCCTAGTGCAACATCATCACCTCCCATTGGAAGGGAAATAATTGTACTATTCAATACATATTACCCCATGGTTAGCTTGATATTATGGAATTTTCCAGATAAATTTATAGTTCCTTCATTTGTAACCATCACTTGACATTTTGGTGTTGGGTATATGAATCAATTCAATTCCTTGGCTACCTTAACAATGAATAAAATTATAGGTACTACCTGAATCAATCGACATTATTACCTTTTTCTTCTTGATATGTCCTTATATATTGAGATTTTGAGGAGTGGTAATTCCTGCCAATGCATTACACGATATAAGTTTAACTGTATTTCTTTGTACGTTATTCTAGTATATCCTCTTTCTTGTTTCACTAATTTTTCCTCCCTTTAAAAATATAAAATAATTCTTCTCACATTCTGTTGCTTTAGTAGTTTCTATCACAACCGTATAAAAGTTTTTCCTTGCTCTTTTTTTCCAATTGTTGTATGCCAATCCTAGAGAAGTTGTGAAGTCTGGTAGGTAAACATCACATTTATTATGGCATTGGCTGCCATAATTTTACATTGAACTTTTCTTGCCAACCCGAATGCCTTCTCCAATGAATCAGGTTCCAGAACGCGAAATTCATGTTGAATGTTATCCTTGAAGTCCCAAGAAATATACTCAACCTTCAGTGTCTTTATGAATGACAACACCTTATATCTAATTTTGGAAGTCCTAATGTGTCCACCATCAATCCTATTGATTTAATACAAAGAAGAAAAGCTTTCATACCCTCATAATGTGCTATCATTTCCTAAAATGATCTAAGAACTTTTTTTATGAGAGCAATATATAGATATCGTACAAATATATTTTGTTCTAAATAGTGTTTCATGACTTTTTGGTGTTTTTCACACTACCAAATATTTCTCCAACTATCCATGTTACGTGGATCTTGCCATCAAACTCTCATATCATTTTGGAATAAGGGCTTCATTCATATTAGCCTTATGAAATCATGGACATTGAATTTGCTTTTTTCACTTATTTCTTTGATGCAAAGTCATTAGAACCATTTCAAAATACCATACAAAACTTCCTTCAAATCTTCCATGTCTTCCATGCCATTCTTCAAAACATCCATCTTAGCTCCCATGTCTTTCTTCAAACCATCCATATTAGCTTCCATGACTTTATGCAAACCATCCATATTAGCTTCCATGCCCTTATTCACACCATCCATCTTAGCTTCTATGCCTTTCTTCAAAACTTCCATTTCATTTTTTGTTGCTCTTTGCGAGAGTGAAATTTGGTGCACTTGCTCTTGTAATTTTGATATATCATGTTGCACTTCTTCATCTTCATGAGTCATAGTAGAGTATTCTGAGGGCTTAATGGGTGTTGAAATATTTTTAGGGGGAATTTTAGAACCCAATACTAATATCTATGCTTCAATATGCCCTTGGAATCACTTCAATCTGATTTTTCAAACAAGACTTATGCAATTTGAAAAAAAAAAATACACACATTTTTCTTGCTTTTGAGGAGCTCGATATTGAAACTGAAGTATCTATGTGATTTTGGATCTTCAATATCTGAAATTTGGTCTTGTATTAGCCCTCTGAATCTTGTTTCGAATGCCACATGTCTGACCTGATTTGGATGCTTCAAGTCAAAGTTATGCCCAATATCCCACAATGACCTAATTATGGATTGGTTCAGTAGAGCGAACTTTTACGGTATGCCACGTGTCACTGTTTCCTCCTTCGATTCTAAAATTGATATAAAAGAAACCAAATTCTATGTAATTTCGTTCACTTATTACCGAATTCAAATTCGATGCTCAGAGCAAGAGTTATGACGATTTTCCCAAGGTCACCTCTTTTAGATGAAATTCGGGAGCCTGCAAAAATCCTAACTTCCACAGATCATATCTCCGAAAATATTGCGAACCAAGATCTGTGATTTTTGCACGAAGTTCCTCAGGCTTTCGGTTTCTAATGATAAAAATTTCAGCTTCTTAACCTTCGTAGAAAATTTTTTATAGTGAAAATACCACAATAACCTATTTGGAGCAACGAAACCCTAAAATCCAAAGCTCTGATACCAAATGTTATGAAAATAGCTCCAAAAGGAGAATAAAATAGAGATCAACACCTTAGAAATAAGCCACTTTGAGGGGGAAACCTCCTTTACATTACATAAATGAACAATTCTTGGATGATACAAATGACAAAACCTCCTTCTATATATAGGAGTCCACGGGGTCACAAATAATCCTAGCTGCCTAACAGTAATAATGTAAGGGAACAATAACAACAATATGGGGATTACAGGGGGACAAAAATAACAATAAGGGGCTACACTAACAACAATAAGGGACTACACTAGTAATATAGGGACCTAACTACCTCCATTTAAAAAAATTAGAATGCCCAAAGATCAAGTGGAGCATAAAATTTATCCAATCATTTATCTTCAAAATTTGGCATATCATTCAAATCTTCAAAATAAGAATATGATCTGAAATATATAATTGATATCTACAATACATACCTTCATATTTGGCCAAAAACAAAGAATTTGTGGAGCTGTCAAGGTGAAGATGCCTTCAATTTGTTCCTTATTTCACCTAATCAAACAACTAGTCTTCATAAACATGCAAGGGAAATGGAATTCTTCCCTTAATGGAGTCGCCAAGATGAGAGGGATATTCAATATGAATCCTCATCAAAGTCTTAATAGGCATGATCATCTAATGTAATAGGAAATGTACTTTGTACTCCAAAACAATGCAAAACGTTACCACATAAACAATGCCAAAATGTTACCACATTTTCTCTAACATTATATGCTCACTCAAGAAAATGTGTAATGAGCCATGAATTAACGAATCCAGTAGTCCCTTTCATGCATATTATACTTTATTGATGGACTTCATGATTTAATTACATTCTTCTAGCACCCAATCACTCTCCTTATTAATATCTAATTCTTATTGTCTAATGTGTGCTAGATGACCTATATAGAAGGTGATATATTTCCTAAAGGTATGTCACGATATAATGCTAGTGTGAGTTGATTTACTATTTTCTACCGAATAAATAATTTTAAAGATGATATGTAAACAATATTTTAAAATTGTTATAAGAACAATATTTTTAAAATTATTATAATATAAAATTCACGGAGTCTAATTTCCAGGTCATATATCCTTTTTTTGAATATTCTCTAAGGGGTAATATTTTTTAGTAAAGGTTATTCTCCTCTAGGTCAAATATGATAATATTTTGGTTCATTTTTAATGTCTCTATGCTTTGTATTGTAGAGTTAATATTCCTTTTAGCATCACTGCTATTTAGCAAAAGGTTATTGGCACTTGGCATATTTGTTAAGCAAATGGTCATCCTTAGCACACTCACTAAATCCAATATTGTTAATAAACACAACAATGTTGCAGAAACAATACTAAACAATTCTAACTACACTATCAATTATAAAGGTGATATTGAAAATTCTTTTGACAAAGGAGGTAAATCTACAATTTTGATCAATTCTCTTTGCACATGATAAAAATAAACCGAATTGAACTGATTTTTTACCTCCTTGAAATTTTCCATAAGTGACTAAAATAATAAATATTCAATGTTATTTTTTCCATTCACCCAATCAATTATAAATTTGAAATCACACAACACTTGAAGATTTTTAACTCCTCTATCTGTAGCAAGTTTTCATAACAACTGTTGAAATTCAACAATAAAATGCACGACATACTAGTGTGGGATTCCAGTCACACATGGGTGAGGAATTCAGTTACACATTAGTGCTAAATGCGGGCATCTAATTTATTTTTCCCTTAAATAAATTGGAAAATAAATTGTAATTTCATCTCATAGCAACTTGTATCAGTTAACTAAGTCATGAAGACTGAGTTAGCTCAAGAATTTCGAGTTGAGGGTCTGAGATGAGACATGTAGAGTAATTCTATTATTTTGGGGGTCTTGTTGCAGTTGTAGCACTAGTGTGGTGTGAGTGTAATCAGTTAACTCAAATTAATTGAGTTAAAATCAATTTAACTAGTTCTAACTCAGTGATGAGCTAGTGAGAGGTCCAGTGAATTAAAATAGATTTAATTCACAAGTAGTGATCAATTAGATAACCGATGATTCACTATTAATAGTTGCATACATGTCAGTTATGATGAATACCCAGTTGAGACAGAGGTTAAAGGGAAGATAACTATCAATTGTATTATTAGAAAATTGCTCAGGTGCAACTATAAAGCCACATGAAGCCCATGATGGATTTCACAATCAAGGAAGGTTGGAATTCCTATTTAATAGGGATTTATTTCTCTAGGAATTTTGTGAGAAAGGAAGGCTGGAGGAAGGCAAGTAATTGGCTAAGAGTTTGTCCAATTTTTCCTAGATCAGTGTGAGACGATTGGTAGAGTGCACCAGATTCTTGTGAGCAAGAATGCATTGTATTGTTTCATGATTCCTTGGCTTATTATACAATAGAGATAAAGGGATTTTGAGCAGCTTCTTTCCCTAGGAATATCTTGTGTTGTGCAATTGATTTACTTCTTTCTCTTACTTGCATGTGATTGAGAAATTGTGTTTTATATTCCACAAGTATAGTAGAAGGATTTAGTATCTTTTTTAAGTACATTACATGATCAGGTTGAATCCATTGGTATAATTTAAACATGGTATCAAAGCATCAAGAATCACAATAGAATGGAATAAATTGATTTTGTGTTGAACACGGTTCAAATTTGCGGATTCATTTGTTGGTACCTAATAGTTGACCAGGATGTCTTTCACTGGCTTGAGACTCAAATATGCACTCAAGGGAAATTTGAACTATATTGCATAGAAGGACAGGATGGATGCAGTACCAAAGGATAATGGGCTAAAATATTTCATTGACACTGATATTCATGAACCCCCTTAGGCAGATGTTGCACAACATGAAGCATGGATGAAGAATGTTGCAAAGGCGAGGAGGATCTTATTAGAGGGACTTCGAGATCACATTGTCTCGAGTATCCATGGCAAGGCAACTCCATTTTCTATGTGGAAGGCCTTGAAATATCTGTTTCAAAGTAGCAGTGACCAAATAAAATTAGCACTCAAAGAAAATCTCAGGAAAATCAAAATGGAGAAGGGCAAAAATTGAGAAATACTTGACCAATTTCACTCAATGTTGAGATGAGCTCGGAAGTGTTGGGGTTATTGTGGTTGATGATGACTTGGTGATCCTAGCACTTCGAGGCCTTCCCAAGGGTTGGCATAGTTACCATGACTATGTGAACGGGACGGAGAAGTTACCAGAGTGGGAGCGACTATGGTCGGATTTGGTACAAGAAGAGTTTTGGCGGAATACTGGGGATGGATCCTCATCCAATACTAACAATGAGGAAAATTGTGCGTTAGGTGGCAAGGAAAAGAAGGGGAAAGAGAAGAAGTTCCATTCCACATCTGAGACTGTAAAATAAGGAAAGAAACGAGACATTTCAAAGGTGAAATGTTTCAACTGTCATGATCATGGACACTATGCCACCAATTGTCCACAAAAGAATAAGAACAACAAGAAGGCTCCGGGAGCTGCAGCGGGTGAAGCTTTCGCCTCACAGTTTGAGCTGGACTTCTCTCTCATCACATGCATGGTGTAAAATGTTATGGGATCTATGTGGTACTTGGATATTGGATCATCTTTCCACGTGACTGGAAACAAAGAATTATTTAGTAGCTTGGAGGAGAAGGATCTTCAGAGACACATTGATATGGGTGATGATGGGAGGTATAGTGCTACCAGGATTGGGATAGTTACTTTCCAGAGTGATTCAGGTAAAATTTTCATATTAAAATATTGCATGCATGTACCAAGTTTGAAAAATAATTTAGTTTCAGTTGCTATGTTGGAGGATCTTGGATATGATGTGGTTTTCAATGAAGGAAAGGTGTTCCTTTTTCACAAATCCACGGGATAGGTAAATAAGATTGGGGTTTGTGTGAATAACCTCTACAAACTTGATGTAGATGGCTATGCAACATTGAGCAGTAAATCAAATGAGGTGGTGAGCCGAGATACCAGTGAGTTATGGCACAGGAGGTTGGGTCATCTACACCACAATGCTTTGACGATCATGCAACATATTTCTACAGGGATTCCAAAGGGTACACTTGCACAGAGAGACACATGCAAGGGTTTTACTATGGGGAAGTATACAAAGGGCACATTTCATGAGAAGGAGAACCAACCAATGAAAATCCTTGAGAGAGTTCACTCAGACATGTGTGGACCGTTATCAACTGCTTCCACATAAAAGCACATGTATTATGTGATTTTTTTTGATGAATTTTATAGAAAGTGTTGGATTTTCTTCATGCAGAAGAAAGACTAGACATTCTTCAAGTTTTATGAGTTCAAAGCACTAGTAGAGAAATATACAAGGAAGAAGGTGAAGGCTCTAAGGAGTGACAATGTGGTGAGTATATCTCTAATTAATTCAAGAACTTCTCTGCCAAAGAAGGAATTCAGAGAGAATTTATTGCACCTCATAACTCACAACAGAATGGGGTTGCAGAAATAAAGAACAAAAAAATTGTGGGAGCAACACGAGCTATGTTACATGATCAGGGCCTATCATTGCATCTGTTTCCAGGGGCATGCAACGCAACAGAATTTTTGAAGAACCATAGTCCTCATGGGATACTTGGCATGAGTACACCAGAGAAGTATTTTTTAGGTAAGAAATAGAATGTTTCATATTTTAAAATTTTTGGCTCATATGTTTATTTCCATGTGACCAAAGATGCCAGGAAGAAGCTAGAACCAACAGTAGAGGTTGGGATATTTTTGGGGTACACAGATACTCCCCACAAATATCGGGTGTATTTTCCAGCACACGGGATGACAATTTTCAAGAGAGATGTGAAATTTGATGAGGAGAAAGCCATGTGATTGTCCCTTGAGAGGGAGCTTGAATTGTATGCAGAAGAAGAACTCTTAGTTCCAAAGGATGAACCTCAGGATGTGGAGCATACACAAACAAAGGAACAGAGAGTGGTAGAAACCACTCATGTAGAGCCATCCACTAGAAGTGGTAGGAAGCGCACCAGAGAGGCTGAAAAATTCATGCTAGATATGACGGAGAATGTAGGTGCACCTAAATCACATCGCAGGCAGAGAAGGTCCCGAGACAAGTATACTAGATAAATGGATCTTATGAGAGAATGTATTGTGACATAACCATCCTCTTTTGAGGAAGAAATTTAGCAGCTAGTATAGGTTGATTCCATGTTTGAGGAGTATGACTCCATTATCAGAAACATTGCATGGAAAGTGGTCCCAAGACCAGTGGGGAAGCTAGTGGTTGGATCCAGGTGGATCTATAAGGTGCAGTAAGTAGTATATGGGACTGTCGAGAAATACAAGGCTATATTTTTGGCCAGAAGATTCTCACAGGTAGAGGGGATTGACTATGAGGATAATTTTGCACCAGTTGCAAGGTACTCATCAATTAGATCCATCCTTGCACTCTCATCACATATGGGATGGCAGATACATTAGATGGATGTAAAGACAACCTTTATTAATGGAGTTATTGAGGAAGAAGTGTGCATTGAGTAGCTAGAAGGTTTTGAGACCTTAGACAGGGATTCACATGTGTGCAGACTCAAGAGAGCACTATATGGGCTGAAGCAAGCACCTCGTTCTTGGTATACCATGATCGACAGCTATTTCACCGGATTAGTCTTCACAAAGAGTGAAGAGGATGCGAACCTATATCATATTTTGGTTTATGGTAAGCTTTTTAATTTTGTACTTTATGTATATGATCTGATACTAACAAGTGATGAGAAACTCATAACTTATTGCAAAGAGGAACTTGCAAGAGAATTTGAGATGAAGGACATGGGGCTCTAGCATTATTTCTTTGGCTTGGAAATATGGCAAAGAGATGGGGATCTATTTGTATCTCAAGGAAAGTATACCAAGGATATTTTGAGGAAGTTCCATATGGAGGGCTTCAAACCCATGGAGACTCCCCTTGCAGGAAACTGGAGGAAGGAGGATGCTACTTCAGGTGAGATCATGGGTGTTATTGTTTATAGCAGCTTGTGGGTTCACTTATGTATTTGGTGAAGACACAACCAGACATATGCTACGTAGTTAACCAACATAGCCAAGATATGGTTGAGCCTACCAAGCTCTTTTGGAAGGTAGGGAATCATATTTTGAGATGTATCAGAGGCACTAGAGAGTATGGATTATGGTATAGACGGACAAAGGGAGTGAAGCTTCAAGGCTTCACGGATGCAAATTGGGCAGGCAGTCCATTAGACATGAATAGCACATCATGGGGCATCTTTAGCATAGGATAAAAAATAGTTTCTTGGTACAACAGGGAATAGAGATCAATTGAACTCAGTTCAGCAGAGGCAAATTACATGGCATCTAGTCAGGCTGCATGTAAGGCCATCTGGATGAGGAATATACTTGTTGGTTTTTTTGGTCATTAGATGGATTCGATGATGATACATTGTGATAACCAGAGTTGCGTAAACTCTCGGTTAATCCGGTATTCCATGACAGGTCCAAACATATTGATATATGGTACCACCATCTCATAGATTGTGTTTAGAGGTGCATTATGTTGTTGTAGTACATTCCCACTGAGGATTAGGATGCAAACATCTTGACAAAGGCGTTGGCAAAGAGAAAATTAGAATACCACAGAGGTAGGATCGGGGTAGCTGATAATCCCTTTCTTGTTGAGAGGGAGTGTTGGAATTCAACAAGAAAATGCACCACATACTACTGTGGGATTCTAGTCACACATGGGTGAGGAATTCAATTACACATTAGTGTTAAATTTGGGTGTATAATTTATTTTTCCCTTAAATAAATTGGACAATATATTGTAATTTCATCTCATAACAAATTGTATCAGTTAACTAAGTCATGAAGACTGAGTTAGCTCAAAAATTTCGAGATGAGGGTCTAATATGAGGCATGTAGAGTGATTCTATTATTTTTGGGGTTCAGTTGTAGTTGTAGCACTAGTGTGGTGTGAGTGTAATTAGTTAACTCGAATTAATTGATTTAAAATCAATTTAACTAGTTCTAACTGAGTGATGAGCTAATGAGAGTTCCAATGAATTAAAATATATTTAATTAAAAAGTAGTGATCAATCATATAACTGATGATTCACTATTAATAATTGCATGCATGTCAGTTTTGATGAAGACCCAGTTGAGACATAGGTTAAAGGGAAGATAACTATCAGTTGTATTATTAGTAAATTGTATGTGTGAAATTATAAAGCCACAGGAAGCCCATGATGGATTACACAATCAAGGAAGGTTGGAATTTCTATTTAATAGGGATTTATTTCTCTAGGAATTGCGTGAGCAAGGAAGTTTGGAGGAAGGCAAGGAATTTGCTAAGTGTTTGTCCATTTTTTCCTAGATCAGTGTGAGACGATTGGTATAGTGCAACAGATTCTTGTGAGAAAGAATGCATTGTATTGTTTCATGATTCCTTTGCTTATTATACAACAGATATAGAGGGGTTTTGAGCAGTTTCTTTCCCCAGGAATATCTTGTGTTGTGCCATTGATTTAGTTATTTCTCTTACTTGCATGTGATTGAGCGAACATGTTTTATATTCCACAAATATAGTAGAAGGATTCAATACATTGTTTTAGTACATTAAATTATTGGATTGAATCCATTGGTATAACTTTTACAATAACCAAGATATAAATTACTTTTCCTATTATTAGTTCCAAACCCACAAGCTAATTTGAGTTTTATATAATGATATTTTGACAAATAAAGGACTACTTGGGACTGCAAATTCCCTACGATCACTAATATATATGGGAAAAAAATCCTAGGCGATAAGTGTTGGACAATTAGAATTTTTATTACATCTACGTGGTAGTAAGGCTTTCAATGGAGACAAGAAAAATCTCGACCATTCGTATCAGAGTACCAGGTGTAATACCCTAGTTTTTTCTCCTTGCTTGTATTTCCGAATTGCATCAAAGTTTTTGTGTATCGAAGTATGGGGTAACTTTTTGTAATGGAAAATTAAATTCTATCATATTATTTTGAGTTCTCAAGTTATCGAGTGATTTCATTGGTTAGGATGAATAGGTTCTCAAGTTCTCAACTCTTAAATATTACTTGAATATTTTAAACGTAAAGAACTTTCTTATAAGTCATTTGTACTATTATAATTTGCTTGTGGTTTCTTCAAGATGTTCTCAACATCCCTTATGAAACTCACTAATAGTTTCTCTCATTTGATGGAGTGTTATAGGACGTTCAAACAAATAGGTATTTTTCATATCTATCTTCGTCGAGTGATGAAATTTCAGGTAGGATAAAATAAATTGACCAAACATCTGGTACATCATCTAGCAAGCAAAGATTAACTAGAGGTGAAAATATTAGAGTAAAATTCCATAGGCACATGGAATTTTTTCTCGCTAAAGCGGGATCATGTTCTTATGATAATGAGAGAATAAAAGACAATGAGGTGCCCTTGAGGTACACATATCTACTGAAACAATGGGTATCCAAGGATCTTCCTGAAATAAACACTTATTTTTCTGGAATCTATGCTTCTGTGATCCATCATATAAATTGTAAAAAATATTTCGGTAATAATCACATGCAATGGAACATTGTCGATGCGTTTCGAACCAACCAGTGTGGTTCATCATCAGGACTAGGTGAGAGATCAGATTTGGACATTAAGTTTAAATAGATGTAGAGATGGATAAACTAGCCGTTAGGAAAATGACTAGTTTGACTTTTATATATATATATATATATATATATATATATATATATATATATATATATATATATATATATATATATATATATATATATATATAACGCGTTTTATTTTTATTATTAAAATATTTAATTAATTTCTTCAATTAATTAATGGATTAATTGACTTATTAATTAATTATTTAATATATATAAATCAAATATTTAATAATAAGAATGTAAAAATTAGCCGTTATTAATATCTTTATATATATATATATATATATATATATATATATATATATATATATATATATATATATATATATATATATATATATATTTTATTTAGTTGATTTAATTATTTAATTATAAAATTTATTTATTTTTTCAAGCGCGAGGTCCAATCAATAATGACCTATATATATATAGAAAAAAAATGAAGATAATAATAAATAAATAAAAATAAATTAAAAATTATAAAACATATAAAAATAAAAATATAAAATATAAAATAAAAATAAGATTAAAAATAATAATAATAATAATAATAATAATAATGAAAAATAAATAAATAAATAAAAAATAAAAAATAGAAATAAAAAATATAAGAGATAAAAAATAAAATTAAAAATAGAAAAATAAAGGAACAATAAGCAGGGTAGGGAAGAAAAAAAAAGGCAATCATGATTATAAGGCAAGTATCCAACACTTGTTGATGAACCAACCATCATCTCTATTGAGATTAACGAGTCTTTTTTCAATTTCTAAGGCCTCTCTTAACTTTCGATGATGGAAATGGTCGATCCTAGCAATGACCTTAACCTCTTCGATGCATATATGATGGTTATTATTTTCTGCATGTTCAGATAGGGAAAACAAGCGAGATCTTCCATGTTTAGATAAATAAATAAATAATTAAAAAAAAAAAAGTCAAACTAGTCGTTTTCCTAATGGTTAGTTTATCCATCTCTACATCTATTTAAACTTAATGTCTTGATCTGATCTCTCACCTAGTCCTGATGATGAACCACACTGGTTGGTTCGAAACACGTCGACAATGTTCCATTGCATGTGATTATTACCGAAATATTTTTTACAACTTATTTTTCTGTCAATGAAAGGATATACCGCATTTCCACATCGTCATGACATGGTTTTGGGATATTTCCCATGGATGGTGTAACGCATGTTATGGTGGATTAAATAAATTGATGGAGTATGTCAGACCTTGTTGGGTCTACAATGATTGGGTATGACTAGTCCAATATACCAAAAGTATGCAAAGATATGACGTGGCTGCAAATTATATACAACTAAAATACAATGATCAAAATAAAGGCACAACTATGTCTATTGATTAAAGGCCAAAAGAATCAAGGAATATTTCAAGGTTTATAAATATTACATGGCCCACAACCACAAATAAGCAACCCAATTTCATATTCTAGGGGCATGAAGGAAATTGTGTATTCGTATGTGCCATAAATCAATAGTTTCTCATTGATTACAATTCGAATTGAATAGATACAAACATTGTTATTATGGGGGGAGGTATGCATTCTATTTACTCAACTCATAAGGAATGTCTATTATATGTTATGGTTTTCATTTACCACAATGTATTGTCACACATCTTGTAATTTAAGAAAACATTTTAATACATCATGGATATGATATTGTTAGAGGTTTATCAAGGTCAAAGGGAATTTACCTCACAATAGGTAAACATCAACGTAATTGTACGTAAAATAGTATAACCACGAGATTCACGTCAACGTTCTCATTCTCTTTTCTTTAAGAAAACTATAGTTTCTATTTAAATAACAACGTTATTGAAATGCTCTTCATTTGACTTTGTCATCATCACTTTTTGTTGTGAAAATAATTAATTAAATCATGTTCACTAGTAGGAGTAAATGAATTTGCTATAACATTCAACACTTCTTTGTAGAATATATTAATATAATGATATGAAATGAAGTTTTTATAAATTTAAAACCTTTTATATTGGCCATGATATCACGTGAAGTTTCTATATAAATTTAAATGTATGTCAGTAATGGTTTTCTTATTAATATAATTATGATTAATTGTGGATGAATTTCTTGATTTTTTTAATGTGTCATAATTAACTTTAAAGATATCATATTATTTATGAGCGAGTATTTAACTGGCTAAAATTCCCCTCTTATGTAAAATACATAAAATTTTATTGATCTAAAATGTTTCATCAAATTCAAATCTTTGAATGTTTATAGTTGAGGATGGTGGAAAAATTACAAATTACACTTATTTGATCAACAGGGTGAAAAGGAGAAGGCACCAGCTTCAGAAAGTCCACACATGCTCCTGAGGAAGTGCTTAATGAAGAAGCAACTGTTTTGTCACCCGATCCAATCCAAACAATAAGGAAGCTTCTCATAAAATTAAACAAGAAACTCAGTTCTTTAAATATGATTCAACCACGAACATAAGAGATAAGAGGCTAAATCAATATCGTGATGGGCCAAATTTATCACTATGGGGTAAAAAAATAATTTAATCATTCAATTTATTTATTTATGAGTTTAATTATCTCATCCTTTATAAAAACACTCTTTATTTTACAGGAATTTTTGAGGGAGTATGATACTCATGGTGCGACTATGGGGGGGAGACGTTGGTAGAAGTGGCCTTTCTCTTCCTGTGAGTAACACACTAGTCATTGAGACCAATACACCCCCTGAACAACATACAACATGATATGCACATGATGTTGTGGATGCAGAGCGTGATCCCATTACACATTTTGAAGCGATATTTCCTAGATCTTCTCATGTTACTAGCATTATAACACGACCAATTATGTTTTTGGTAGATCATGACCATGTCCCCATGGAATTAGAGAAGCTTCCAGGTATTTAAGAAGTGTTTTAAATATTAAGTACAACCTAATTGAAATTCACGTATATTCTGTAATTATTTTAAACTAATGATAATATCATTTTCCTAGAAACAATGTATTATATAGATGCATGTATGAACTAAACTTGGAACTCTTTGGGCCCACCATTCGCACAAGCTAGAAATCCAAAAGTTCCAAGTTGAAGGATGAACTTATGAACAATATGGTTGACATGTTCAGTGAGGGTACCTTTAACAAAGCTGGAGTTACCTCAAAGGTAGGATTACATTTAAAATATCTCTGGAACCACTATAGGGTTCATTTTCAAAATAACACTAAGTATGAGCACCCTCCATTGATTCTAGAGATGGAGTGGAAATCAATCATTACAGATGCAAAGGAGAAGGCACTTCAAAAAGGAGGGAAGACACCACCCAGACCGGGAAGGTATGAGACACTTTTAATAATGTAATTATGATGGTGTATCATCATTGCGACATCTAATTAAGTTTTCAATATTTTCAATATAGGCTCCAAGATACATCCAAAGCCACGAAGGCTAGAATAACTAAACAAAGGAAACATCATCTTAGCCCAAGTGGTTACTTTAAACTGGATGCAAAAATTGTAAGTATAAAAAAATATAATTTTCATCCAAATTACAAATTCTTAACAATTTTAATTTAATATCATAAAACAAGAAAAATGCATATTCTCATGCAAAGTTGCAGGGGCCACAATTCAAAGAGGCTCCCACAGAGGAAGACCACAAACTTTTTTACAAGCATGAATATCAATTTGTGGTTGAATGTAGGACAAGCTTGGGGTATACACAGCCTTTTGACACCCAAATTGACATCCAGGTAAAAAAAAACAGCGAAGAGAATTTATAAATTATTACTTGTACAATCTATTGATTATTATTTTTTGCCATAAAGTAATGTGCTTGATTTTAAAAAAAAGGAAAACAATGTAGATAAAAATGTCCCAATTAATAATGGAACACATGAGCATAGTGATGGTGGAGTGCCTCTTGAAATTGATGCTCAACTCGATACTAGAGGTATTTCATGTGTTCTAAAAAAATTGTAGTATGGATTACAATTAAAATTATCTAAATGAAAATGTTGTATTAATTATAACCTTTCTTTTTTCTACTCAAAGAATGTACATAATGAGTCCAAAAGAGAGGAGGAACATATGGCCACGTTCAAAAGTACTATGCTTTCCTCATCTACCGAAGTAGGTAAAGAACACTCTACTGCTCTTTTTATTAATAAAACACTTGTAATTAATAATAACTACAAATATGAATTTAACATGTCTTTCTTATTGCAGTGGATGCTCCGCCCCCCTTGCAATAACATAGACGTATGAAAAAGTCGGGAGAAAAACATAAAAATCCCATAACAACTAAAGGGGAAGAAAACTTCCTTGTTAAATTCCTAAAAAAGAGAAAGAGAGTAAATAATAAATGATTATACTTGTTATATAATTAGAACGACCTTGTTTCAGATTATGTAATATTATTTTTTATGATAAAATTTATTAAGATGAAATATTTTGCGTATCTATGAATTATATTGCATGGAAAGACAGAATGGAGGTAGTTCTCGAGGACAACAGGTTGAAATAATTTATCGACACTGATATTCCAAGGTCCGTAGCAGCATACATCACTCTTCTTGATGCTTGGCAAAAGAAGGTTGCAAAGGCAAGGAAAATATTATTAGAGGGAGTTCAAGATCACATTTTCTTGAGTCTCCATGGCAAGGCGCCTCCATATGCAATGTGGAAGGCCTTGAAAAATCTATTTCAGAACAGGAGTGACAACAGAAAATTGGCACTGAAGGACAAGCTCAAGAAAATCAAAATGGAGAAAGGCGACACTATTCCGAAATACTTTACCAAGTTCATCCAATGTCGAGATGAGGTTGGAAATGTTGGGATTATTGTAGCGGATGATGACTTGGTGAGCCTAGAACTTTTAGGCCTTCCCAAGAGCTGGCACATAGTTATCAGGAATATATCAATGGGAGGGAAAAACTAGCATATTGGGAGTGACTTTGGTAGGATTTGGTACAAGAACAATTCAGTCGGAATATCAGGGATGGATCCTCATCCAAGACAGATGATGAGGAAAATTGCGCATTGGCTGGTAAGGCAAATAAGGGGAAGGGAAAGAAATACTATTCAAAATCTGAGACCTGCAAAGAAGGCAAGAAGCGTGACATGTCCAGAGTGAAATTTTTTCACTGTCACGAGCATGGAAATTATGCCACTAATTGTCCACAGAAGAAGAACAACAACAAAAAGGCTTCAGGATCTGCAGCGAGTGATGCTTTGGCTTCATAGTTCGAGTTGGAATTCTCACTCATCGCATGCATAGTGTCTAGTGTGATGGGATTAGTGTGGTACTTGGATTGTGGTGCATCTTTCCACATGACGGGAGAAAAAGAACTCTTTAGTAGCTTGGAGGAGAAGGATCTTCAGATGCACATCGAGAAGGGTGATGACGGTAGGTATAGCACTACCGAGATTGGTATAGTTACTTTCCAGAGATAGTTAGGTAAACCTTTCTCATTAAAAGATGTAATGCATATACCAGGCTTGAAAAAGAATTTATTTTTAGTTGCTATGTTGGAGGATAGAGGATATGATGTGGTTTTCAGTGAAGGGAAAGCATTCCTTCATCACAAAGCCATAGGATAGGTTAAGAAGATTGGGGTTCATGTGAAGAACCTCTACAAACTTGATGTAGATGGCTGCGCAACGTTGATGAGTAAAGCAGACAGAGTGGTGAGTCGGGACGAGGGTGAGTTATGGCACAAGAGATTGGGCCATCTACACCACAGTTCTTTGAAGTTCATGCAACAGATTTCTACGAGGCTTCCAAAGGGTACTCTTGCGCAGATATACACATGCAAGGGATGTACCATGGGGAAGTATACAAAGGCCACTTTTCATGAGAAGGAGAACCGAGCAGCAGAAATCATTGGGAGATTTCACTCAGATGTGTGTGGACCATTCTCTACAGCTTCTACAACAAAGAACAGGTATTATGTGATTTTTTTTTATTATATTTCTATAAAGTGTTTTATCTACTTCGTGCAGAAGCAAGATCAGACGTTCTCAAAATTTTGTGAGTTCAAAGCATTGGTTGAGAAAGATACAAGGAAGCAGGTGAAGGCTCTAAGGAGTGACAATGGTGGTGAGTACATCTCCAATGAATTCAAGAAATTATGTAGCAAATAAGGAATTCAGAGAGAGTTGATTGTGCCTCATAACCCACAACAAAATGGTGTTGCAGAAAGAAAGAATGGAACAATTATGGGTGTGGCATGAGCTATGTTACATGATCAGGGCCTACCGTTGCATCTATGGGCAGATGCATGCAACACAACGGAATTTGTGAAGAACCGTAGTCCACATCGGATACTTGGCATGAGTACACCAGAGGAGGATTTTTCTGGTAAGAAACCTGATGTTTCATATTTTAAAATTTTTGGCTCATCTGTCTATTGCCATGTGACCAAAGATTCCAGAAAGAAGCTGGAACCAACAACAGAGATTGGTATATTTTTGGGGTACACTGATACTCCCCACAACTATTGGCTGTATATTTTCCAAATAGTAGGATGAAATTTGTTAGACGAGATGTAAAATTTGATGAGGAGAAAACCATGTGATTGTACCTTGAGAGGGAGCTTGATTTGCATGCAGATGAGGAACTCTTGGTTCCAAAGGATGAACCTCAAGATGTGGAGCAATGACATAAGGAGGATCATGGAGTAGCAGAAACCACTCATGCAGAGCCATCCACCAGACATGGTAGGAGGCGCACCATAGAGGCTGACATATTGATACTTGATGCGGCAGAAAATGTAGGAGCACCTACATCAGAGCGCAGACAGAGACAATCACCAGACAGGTATAATGGATACATGGCTCTTATGAGCAAGTGTATTGTGACAGAACCATCCTCTTTTGAGGAAGGATTGCAAAAACAAACATGGGATGACGCCATAGTTGAGGAGTATGACTCCATCATCAAGAACAATGTGTGGGGAGTTGTCCCAAGACCCGTCAGGAAATTAGTGGTTAGATCTAGATGGATATATAAGGTGAAGCAGACAACAGATGGGAGTGTGGAGAAGTAAAAGGCTAGATTTTTAGCTCGGGATTCTCACAAGTTGAGGGGATTGACTATGAGGATACTTTTGCACCAGTTGCAAGGTACTCATTGATTAGATCTATCCTTTCACTCTCAGCAAATATGGGTTGGAAAATACATCAGATGGATGTGAAGACTGTATTTCTCATTGGAGTTATTGAGGAAGAAGTGTACATTGAGAAACCAGAAGGTTTTGAGACCTTTGACAGGGAGACGCATGTGTGCAGACTCAAGAGAGAAATGTATGGGCTGAAGCAAGCACCTCATGCTTGGTACACCAAGATTAACAACTACTTCACCAGGTTGAGCTTCACAAAGAGTGAAGCGGATGCGAACCTTTACCAAAATGTGGTTGATGGTAAGATTTTGATTATCATACTTTATGTTGATGATCTTATTCTGACAAGTGATAAGCAGATCATAACTTCTTACAAAGAGGATATTGTAAGAGATTTTGAGATGAAGGACATGGGACTCCTTCACTATTTCCTTGGTTTGGAGATATGGCAGCGGGATGGGGAGCTATTTGTTTCTCAAGGAAAGTATGCCAAAGAGATTCTGAGTAAGTTCCACATGGAGAGATATAAACCCATGGAGACTATGTTGGGACGCTAGTTTGTCATTATTATTATCACTTTTTAATACCTATTTCATCCATTTCTACCATTCTTTATCACGTCATTTATCATGGTTTATCATATAATTCCATCTTATAACTATTTATGCTCTTATGGATAAATATTATTTCCTCTCATTTATTATTAATAAATTAATGATTATTATGCATGATTTTACCAATGATGGTTTATTAATATATTTTGTAACATCACTCACCATTTTAGCCTCCAAGATATTTTCCAGATTGCAGATTTGATCTCCAGCTCATCATTCAATATTCCAACTCAGAAATTCGCTGGAATAAGAAGTGGAAGTTTTGCGTTGGACATTCTGGGCAAATGGAGAAGAATATGGAAAATATGAAACATGGGTTTTGTCCAGAACGGACCGAATTAACTTTATCAAAGAATGGTTTGCCCAAATTCGGTCCGTATTAAGAGAAACAGAAGGTTCTCCGAAGACGATTTTCCTAGATTCACTATTGCGACTGTTTTCCAAATTATCTCAGCTACAAATCCAAATTCGACCCATTCTTGTTGAATAATTGATGGAAATGTATTTTCTTGCTGATCAATTGGTTGAAGACAATCCAAATTTGTTATGAGAATCATTTTGTAATCATCTCTGTTGTAACTTCTCTCTGCGCTATGTGTATTTAAATGAGAAATAGAGATCAAAGAAGCAGAGGGTATTGGGAGAGCATGCATTATCATTATTCAGATTTCCTTTTGTAATTTTCAGAATTGTTCATTGACTCTTGTTAATTAAAATAGAGTACGATTGCTTGTAAAATTTGCTACATATGATTAATACATGAATTCGGTTGTTGTTCCATTATTTGATACTGGAGTAGTTTGGCAGTGCTCCACTAGTGGCAAAGGGCCTGGCCCTAGTGGATCCACTTTCCATCTGTATCATTACTTTCTGATTCTAGTCGCGTGATGGTTTGCATTAGTTCTCACTTTCTTTAGTTGCATTTCTTCATGGTTTCCATGCTTAATAGTTTACTGTTTCAATGCTTTATGAAATTGGTGTGTTGCATCAGTGAATTGCGTTGCTGATCCTTTCCAACATAACAAGAATATTTATTTCTTTAGAGCTTGTATTGTTATGCTTTGCAATTTCAGAGCTTCGCTATTCAAGATTTTTTCTTCATTTCCGTCAAGTAGGATTTGCAGTTCATTTACATTTGCTGTTTAATTCCATTAAATAGAATTTTCTATTCATTTCCATTTTCTGTTCATTTCCAGTAAATAGAACTGTTGTTCATTTCTGTTAATTAGCTTTACCGTTTATTCCTTTCTTGCAAGAGTTTGGCTTTACTTTGGAGTGTTATTACAGAGAGCTTGCTTAATCTATTTTCATTAGCAACATTAGTGAGTTAACACAGTTACCATTTCCATTTAATTGCTTTAGTGTGGAGTGTAAAATCATCAACTGTAAAGGACATTAGTTTTTACTGCCTACGTTCTCAGATTGATTACCTTGTTCATATTTGATTTCATTTACATCAGTTGACAGAGGAAAGAGTTATTACCACTGCATCCTTGATTGATGATTGTTGAGTGAAGTGATTGAATTTCAGAACATTGAGTTTCATATTGTTGTAATTATATTTCATTTTCAGCATCCGTTTACTCTTGTATTTGAAATATCTATACTACATTTTAAGAAACATTACTCTCTGGTATTATAGCGTGCACATACTGTGTACACTCTTGAAATAAGAACTGAATTCTATTTACTGGAAATGAACAGAAAATGGAAATGAATAGCAAATCCTATGTAATGGAATTAAACAACAAATGTGAATGAACAGCAAATCCAGTATCAAATAATGGAACAACAACCGAATTTATGTATTAATCATATGTAGTAGAGTTTACAAGAAATCATACTCTGTTTTAATTAATAAGAGTCGATGAAAAATTCTGAAAATTACAAAAGGAAATCTGAATAATGACAATGCATGCTCTCCCAATACCCTCTGCTTCTTTGATCTCTGTATCTCATTTAAATACACATAGCGCAGAGAGAAGTTACAATAGAGATGATTACAAAATGATTCTCATAAAAAATTTGGATTTTCTTCAACCAATTGATCAGCAAGAAAATATATTTCCATTAATCATTCAATAGGAACAGGTCAAATTTGGATTTGCAGCTGAGATAATTTGGAAAACAGCCGCAACAGTGAATCTAGGAAAATCATCTTCAGAGAACATTCTGTTTCTATTAATACGGATATAATTTTGGCAAACCATTCTTCAAAAAGCTAATTCGGTCCGTTCTGGACAAAACCCATGTTTCGGATTTTCCAGATTCTTCTCCATTTCCCCAGAATGTCCAACGCAAAATTGTCACTTCTTATTCCAGCAAATTTCTGAGTTGGAATATTGAGTGATGAGTTGGAGATAAAATCTACAATCTGGAAAATATCTTGGAGGCTAAAATGGTGAGTGATGTTACAAAATATATTAATAAACCATCATTGGTAAAATCATGCATAATAATCATTAATTTATTAATAATAAAGGAGAGGAAATAATATTTATCCATAAGAGCATAAATAGTTATAAGATGGAATTATATGATAAACCATGATAAATGACATGATAAAGAATGGTAGAAATGGATGAAATAGGTATTAAAAAGTGATAATAATAATGACAAACTAGCATCCCAACATACCCCCAAACTGAATATATTGCATGTCCTCATGCAACCCAAAGACAAAACCCATGTGTTAACCAAGCAACAACAAAAAAAATTCATCCCAACTCATGAAATGGATGGAGCAAATGATTTTTTCCTCAAATAATGAATATTCAATTTTAGCAATCTTGATGAAGGCGTAACAATTTTTACAGTTGATGTTCAACTATATGTATAGGAAGTTGCAAAAAAATGTGATATAAGTAACAACAAACTTCATTAACCATTTCCTCAAAAATCAGATCGTTTTGATGCACGGATCATGAGATATAAACAAAATGGTTGTAGGTGATAGTGCATAATTTTTGAAATTTTATGAACTAATTTAGCGTGAAATTATTTGGGTTTGTATATTTTAATGATACCTCTTTGTTATCCAGAAATCACAAGAATTAAGTTCATAGTGCAAATCAATTTCTATACTGTATAAAAATGAAATTGTATGCCTTAAACGAGAAAGAAAGTAGAAAACATCCATCATGTGTAGCAATTCCTCCCCCAAACTGAAGAATTAGCATGTCCTCATGCAAGGCTAGAAAACAAAGAGAGGTGGTGGCTACAATCTGTTGAAATCTATGCTTGGTGTAAAACAACATGGAATAAGGGAGGTGTTGAGAATGAATAAGAATATCAATGGATGATAAAGAATATTACTGACATGGTCATAAAAAAGAAATGAAGGAAAGCAACACTCCCCCAAACTGAAAGATGATATGTCTCTGAAAAATGGGAAGTGGTAAAGATGTGGAATGAATGATGATAAATAATGCTCAATGGATTTTCATGAAATTCTCCTAAATTTGTAATAAATCAAAAAATTATGCTATTTTACCTCAAGTGTTACCTCCGAAAAAAAAATGTGGAATGACATGTAGGGACTGGCATTTTTTGAAGCTAATGTATGTTGAGCGGATATTGAAAGTGATGTAAAAGGTGGAAGCCATGCAAGGACATCATGTCTGAAGAATTGTGCACGTTCGCGAGTTGCACGAGCCTTTGCTGTTAATTGCAATAGTGTGGTCGTGCTACGCATAGAATTTCCCCCCCATACTTGTTTTTCTCCTGTAACTAAATCACGATTCTGCATGAAATTTTCTTGAATCCACAGTGTTAATTTTGAAGAGAAACAAATAAGATGTATGCCAAAAGTTAAATCAGAAATTTTTTTGTAGAAATGCAGTATGAATATTGTGGCAAATTAGCAAATTATGGCAGAATTCTGTACTTATATCGCGTGCTATCCATAATTCATACATTCCCCCTTCCAATTGAAAAAGGGATTCCATAACCATAAAGCATAGAAAAAGTGTTTTGCTGACGACAAGGCAAGGGAACGAACAATACAGTAGTAAATGAAGCAGAGTACACATATCAAATGATAGGACAGCAAGAGGTATGGTTATAATGAGGGCAGAGTGTATAAATATAGTTATGAATAAGAGATAAGATGCTTGGGTTGATGATAGGTAATGTGGTAAGTAAAAAGGACAGCAATATGCAAGAAAAGATACCTTGCTGATGATATTCCATCTGAAAATGATATCATTGATTAAAAAGCATTAACTCATGTGTAAAGGTTCATAGTAGGGAGAAATTAAGGAAATAATCTCTCTGATAAAAAGAAAAGTAGGAAGAGGGTATTATAATAATTATTGATGTTGAAAATAGAACTTCAATACCATAAGCAGAGTCTCTGCTGCCAGCAGGCGTCCATAGCCTCGGCAGGGTTGCTTTTTAACTCATATGAGCGAGGATCCTCAATTTATAGTTGGAGAATTCCATTGTTGTTCTACAGAAGAGATCAGTGTGCTGGCGTGGTAACCAGATAACCACACTGCCATTCACTGGGAAGTAGCAAAAGTGATCAGGTCGGCTCGTGATGAGACCCCCTGTTCCAAGGATATTGTGGCTATCTAATGGATCATAACCCTGGTGTGGTCGCCATAGTGGGAATGTCACTTTGCTACAATCTTATGAACATGATAGGCTGGCTCTTTAATGAGACCCCTATCCTCTATCTGTAGACAAGATTTTGTTGTTTTTACACATTTATGATAAATAGAGGGAGGCTCAGTACTCCTTAAGGGTGGGGATGGTGGAAGAAGTTTGAACATGTCAATGGAAAGAAAATATACCCATAATCTTACTTATAATAGATAGAGAGAATTGTAGCCAGGAGAAGTGGAACCAGCATGGTAAAGATGATCAATCAGTATCATATACAACATAAATCAATACAATAAGCAATATATAAATAATTGTGTCCCTTTTGTTTGTTTTTTTTTTTTAACCTATCATCAAGAATTTTTCTTGTTAAAGATCATAACGTCAAGGATATTCACCTACTTCAATAGACTCCATAATTTTTGTCATCATAAAAGTATTGTACTTCATGTGATTCAAGGGAATCAATAAAATGTGGTTGAGATGAATTAGGAGTAATCGCACAAGAGGGAGGAAGGGTTGTTCTCGAAAATATTGCCAAAGTGTTGTTCCATTGAAGGAACAACAAAAACACTCAAAAAAGTGTTATTCCTTTTAAGGAACAACAAAAATACACCCAAAAAAAATGTTGTTCCTTAAAAGGAATAGCAAAAAATACATCCAAAAAAATTGTTGTTCCTTTTAAAGAACAGCAAAAAAAATTCATGCGAAAAAGGAACAGCAAAAAAAATTCATGCGAAAAAGGAACAGCAAAAAATACACCCCAAAAAAGTGTTGTTCCTTAAAAGGAACAGTAAAAAAATATACCCAAAAAAGTGTTGTTCCTTTTAGGAACAGCAAAAAAATGCATGCGAAATAACTCAATGTACACTTCTTCCGATTCTAGTCGTGTGATGGTTTGCATTAGTTCTCACTTTCTTTAGTTGCATTGCTTCACGGTTTCCATGCTTAATAGTTTACTGTTTCAATGCTTTATGAAATTGGTGTGTTGCATCAATGAATTGCATTGCTAATCCTTTCCAACATAACAAGAATATTTATTTCTGTATAACTTGTATTGTTATGCTTTGCAATTACAGAGCTTCACTATTCAGGATTTGCTGTTCATTTCCGTCAAGTAGGATTTGCTATTCATTTACATTTTTTGTTTAATTCCATTAAATAGGATTTGCTATTCATTTCCATTTTCTGTTCATTTCCAGTAAATAGAACTGATGTTCATTTCTGTTAATTAGCGTTACCGTTTGTTTCTTTCTTGCAAGAGTTTGGCTTTGCTTTGGAGTGTTATTACAGAGAGCTTGCTTAGTCTATTTTCATTAGCAGCATTAGTGAGTTAACACAGTTACCATTTCCATTTAATTGCTTTAGTGTGGAGTGTAAAATCATCAACTGTAAAGGACATTGGTTTTTACTGCCTACGTTCTCAGATTGATTACCTTGTTCATATTTGATTTCATTTACATCAGTTGACAAAGGAAAGAGTTATTACTACTGCATCCTTGACTAATGATTGTTGAGTGAAGTGATTGAATTTCAAAACATTGAGTTTCATATTGTTGTAATTAGATTTCATTTTCAACATCTGTTTACTCTTGTATTTGAAAGATCTATACTACATTTTAAGAAACATTACTCTCTGGGATTATAGCATGCACATACTGTGTACACTCTTGAAATAAGAGGACTTGCCCGGGTTGATAATTAATGTGGGATAAATAGGAGTTTTAAAAGGCACCTTTTAGCACCCAACAGACTCCTCTTGCAGGAAACTGGAGGAAGGAGGATGTTACTTCAGGTGAGGTAGTGGACACTATTGTTTACAGGTAGCTTGTGGGTTCACTCATGTACTTGGTGAACACATGAACAAACATATGCTACGCAGTTAACGGGCTTAGTCAAGCTATGGTTAAGCCGACCAAGCTCTTTTGGAAGGCGGGGAAGCATGTCTTGAGATATCTCAGGGGCACTACAGAGTAGATTATGGTACAGACGGATAGAGGGAGTGAAGCTTCAAGGCTTCACCGATGCATATTGGGCAAGCAGTGCATCAGACAAGAAGAGCACATTAGGAGGGAGCTCCAGCATATGATCGACAACATTTTCTTGGTACAACAGGAAGAAGAGAACAGTTGCACTCAGTTCAGTCGAGTAAAAGTACATGGCAGCTAGTCAAGAAGCATGTGAGGTCATCTGGATGAGGAAGATACTTTTTGGTTTGTTTGGTCATCATATAGATCCGACGATCATACATTGTGATAACTAGAGTTGCATAAAACTCTCGGTTAATCCAGTATTCCCTGACAAGTCCAAGCATATTGACATCTGGTACCACCATCTCAGATATTGTGTTCATAGACACGTTATGTTACTTCAGTACATTCCCAGGGAGGATTAGGATGCAGATATTCTGACAAAGGCACTCACCAAGAGAAAATTCGAATACCATAGAGGCAGGATCGGGGTAGCTGATAATCCCTTTCTTGTTGAGAGGGAGTATTGAAAATAAAAAAGAAATGTGTCTAATTTAATTCTCCCTTAATTAAATTGGACAATAAATTGTAATCGTATCTCATAATCACTTGTAATAGTTAATTGAGTGTGACAGACTCAGTTAGCTCATGAAATTCTAGTTGAGGGTGGTTGGTGAGGCATGTAGAGTGACTATATTTGTTTTAGAGTCCAAGTTGCAGTTAGTGTATTAGTTTAATGCATGAGAAATCAGTTAACTCAATTAAGTGAGTTAAAGTCGGTCTAACTAGTTGTAAATAATTGTTGCACTAGTGAGAGGTCAAGTAGTTTAAATCAGATTTAATTCACATGCAGTGATATGTCAAGTGACTGATGATTTACTATTAATAGCTACATGCATGTCAGTTTTGATGAAGACCCAATTGAGACAGAGGTTAAAGGGATGTTATCTATCAGTTGTATTATTAGTAAATTGTTTGTGCGCAATTAGACAACCATAGGATTGCTCATGATGTATTGCATCATTTTGAAAGGTTGAATTTCCTAATTAATGGGGATCAATTGTTCTTAGAATTGTCCAAGCAAGGCAGGCTGAGCAGAGGCAGGAAATTGGCTAAGTGTTGGTCGATTTTGTCCGTTTCAGTGTGAGATAGTTTGTAGAGTGCAACAGACTCTTGTGAGAAGAGTGCATTGTATTGTTTCATGATTCCTTGGTTGATTATACAATAAAGATAGAGGGGTTTTGAACAAAAAAATTTCCCGAGGAAAAATATATGTGTTGTACGATTGATTTGCTTCTTTCTCTTACTTGGTGTGATTATGCGATCGTGTTTATTTTCCACAAATATTGTAGAAGGGTTCAATATCTTGTTTTCGTGTATTACATGATCAGATTGAATCCATTGGTGTAATTTCTACAAAAATATGTCCATTTATTCACTTTGTCATTGCATTTGCTTGAATGTGTTCCCTTATTTCATATACTCTATTACATAGCTAAGATTTAAATATGAAAAAATTGTGATTAAACATGTATACCAAATAAATTTATATCCCCCTCAAGGGGATATCCCTCAAAAGTAAAATCCCTACATCAACTTGGTTTCCATCCTTTTAGAGTCCATCTACTTTAGTATTTAACTCTCTAAACATCTGCAAACTAAATCACCCTCATTATTCATCTTTGTAATGACCAGAATTTATAACTTTATGATTTCAGCATTTTTGTAGCTTATGTTTCTATCTAAATTCACTACAATATTTATTAAGTTAGAAAAATTAATGTGTGTCTAGAAGTTATATCCTGCATATACTTTGCATGTAATTTTTGAAACAACCAGATGATTCTCAAGTTGACAATTGATATTGGCATTTAGTTGTTTTCAATAAGAAATTAAATAAACCAATATGTGGATTACGTCTATTTTGAGTTGGTTTGAGGTGAAAATGTAGATAAAGGTTTTATAGCCCTCCCAATAAATCAAGCTATTATCATGGAGACTTTTCTCTCTCCTTTTGTCTCTTATTTTATGTTGTTATGTGGGTGAATATTTCTCTTAGATATATTGCTTCACTTTAGATCTAAGGTTTATATTGTTGATGAGATTGAGTTCTCATCAGTTTCTATCAAAGCAATGGTCCAAGCCTTCTCTTATCTTTCTAATTCCTTTGTCTATAGTGCCCCACCTAGAAATATTTGCAACAATGACAATAAACATAGATTTGGTTTCTTGGCCAACGCCCCACCTAGGCTGTAACATTACATACCACTCTATTGCAATGTTATTTTTCGTGGATGGTGTTACTAACTTATTTCTCATGAGTTCTCAATATCATAATAAAACTTACAATATCATTATAAGTTACACCATATACTGAACATAGTATTTATTTAAAATACTAAATGACTTTAACTTGGATTCTGTAAAAAAATTCTCACCCATTGAGTGGGCCTAATGGTTAAGAGCACGTGTTTCCTCCTTAGAGGTTGCAGATTCATAACCAAAAAAAGGTAGAGTATGTATGTCTTCGTAGACTTAGCAGCTAAATCACTACACGAAAGTGAAAAAAATATCTAAAAATCAAAACGATTTCAACTCATTATATATAAAAAAAAAGTCCATTCGAAAAAAAAAAATCCAACTCATTCTCTAAAATGAAATAGAAAATCATTCTTGAATGCTAAAAAGGAATTTCACACCATGAGTGACCAACGTAAATTCCAATGTTTTGACTTGCTATTCTTGTGATCACTTTTGCATATAATGCAATGTAATATCCTTACATTACTTCCAACGCTATGATCATACCCAAGATATAATAGTCAACATTATTATATTATTATGAGAATACGATATTAGTCAGTTACGTTCTTAGGTTGTCGTCATCGTTTGTCATTCAAACCATATACAATCTATATATTATTTTTGCACCAGTCCCCTAGTTACTAACTTTGGATTTTGGTTCTTCATCATTAGAGTGATTTGTTGTTAACGGTCTTTGGATTTTTAGCAAAATATTAATACGTATCTCAAAAACATGAGCTCTCAGCCAATTCACAAATCCAGTCTCCTTCAGTCGGCAACATCTGCCTTTTGAGACTCGGTGAATTCAATAGGTAACAGGATCAACACTTTTGTTTCCACCTCCCTTCTCTTTCTAGTTTTTCCCCTCCTTATAAGATAACTCTTCGAGTTTCCTTCTATGTGAAGCTACCATTAGTTGCACACGAAGGCACCCAATGGTGGGAAACTCACAAGGAATATATATATTTATATTAATTGTGGTTGTGGTAAGTGGGCATGGACCTTTCTTCTCCTCTAATAAAAATAAACCAAAATAAATCGCTCCTTCTAGATTCCATCATTAATATAAGTAACTTTAAAGTAACTTTTATCTAGTGTTGATGATTATAACCACTTTTTTATGAGTATAAATCATATTATAATAGTTCCATGATTCATCATCTAATAGTTCATGTTTATTATTTGGGTGACTATGTACATTACTATCCACATATTTAACAATATAATAAGTATAATAAGTTTGTATTAGTTCAACTATTCTATTATTAATAAACACTATTAACTAACTATATTAGTTATTTATTTTAAATATTATTATATAATTACACAAGTATAATGGTTATATATCATTATAATCATTATTTGTTATGTAGTTGTAGTATATTTAGTTGCTCATTATTATTGTTATTTTTAATTATTACTAATTGTGATTCTTATAGATTAAAATAATAATAGTAGTAACAATAATAATAATAAATGATTCATCTCATTCAGTATATATATTCTTGTTACTAAGATAAAGAAGAAGATGAAATTCCATCATTATTAACTATTGGAAAGATCATATAGAAGTAAGGTGTTACAAATCCTACCCCTTAAAAAGGGACATTGTCCTCGATATTCTTACAACTAAACGGTAATTAAAAAAAATGAGCTTTATAAAAGTAACTCTTATATTCTTTACGCATTAAAAAAAATGGGTACAAAGATTTCATTCGATCTGCATGCTCCCACGTTGCCTCTTCAGGTCCAAAGTGTTTCCATTGCCCCTTGACTTTTTCTATCACTCGGTTACGAAGTACAATTTGCCTCTAGTCCAAGATGCATAAAGGTTCGGGTTGGAATTGTCCCTTGGGTTCCACCTGTATCATAGACCAATTAATCACATGATTAGAGTCATGCACATACTTTTTCAATAAGGATATGTGGAATACATCATGTTCTTTTATGGTAGGGGGTAAGGATAAACTATTAGCCACTAGTCCCAACTCACTCCAAAATATGAAAAGGTCCACAAAATTTGGGTGCCAACTTGGCACAAGATCCCACTTTCAGCGTGCTCCTACTCGATTTAACTCGAAGATATACATGATCCCCTATCTAGAATTCTCAGTCTTTCCTTTTTTTATTTGTGTAACTCTTCTCTCTATCCCGGGATACCTTTAGTTTTTGTCTAATGCTAATGACTTCATGTTCCAATTCCTTTAACATATACGACCTAAGAGTTATTTTTTTTACTGGGTCATCCCAACATATAGGTGTATTACATCTCCTACCATACAGAGCCTCAAAGGGGCTCATATTCGGCGACTCTTGCTAGCCATTATTATAGGCAAATTCAACCAAGGGAAGGTATTCCTCCCACTTCTTTGGCTTACGATGATTAAGTACATTCTCAACATGTTCTCTAGCAACCTATTCACTCTCTCAGTTTGTCCGTCTATCTTTGGATGGTATATTGTACTGAATTCTAATTGAGTCCCAAATCCAGAAAACAATGACTTCCAAAAGTTGGAGGTGAACTTAGCATCCTAGTCTAAGATTATTTTCTTGGGTGTCCCATGAAGTATGAATATTTCTTTCATAAATATTTTTGCAATATCGATGGCTTTAGGAGTTGACTTAACAGGTTTGAATTGAGTTTCCTTGCTAATTCTGTCCACTACCACCATGATGGCATCATGTTTTCTAGGGGTCTTTGGTAATCCCGTGATGAATTCCATGGGTATGACTTTCCACTTGCACTCTGGGACTGGAATAGGTTTCAAAGGCCCAACTGGATGTTTGCATTCCACCTTTACTTGTTGGCATTCCATACACCTGGAAATATATTTAGCGAATTCATTTTTCATACTCGACCAATAATACATATTTTTTATTGCAGTAATCATTTTCTAATATCTAGGATGACATGAGTATGTTTTTATGAAACTCATCCAGAATGAGTCTTTTCAAGTTGTCTATGCAGGGCATATACCATCGGTCTTTGAATTTTAGCATTCCATCCTTGGTGAGTATGTAGTATATACTTAAAGGCCCCTCTTGTTCTCTTTGTAAACGAACTTGCATATACTGGAAATGTTCATCTTGTGCCAATACTTCCTCAATATTTTCCTTGATGCCAAATTCACAAGAGCTTATAAAGGCTAAGTGATTTATTTGCAGGCTCCTACTAAGTACATTAGCTACTTTTTTCTCCTTCCCCTTGATGTACTTAATTTCGAAATCAAATTCATTGATGAGATACAACCATCTATCTTGTCTTGCATTCAATTTGGGTTGATCAAATAAAAATTTAAATCCCACATGGTTTGACATTAGTACAAATTTTCGTCCGATCACATAATGTGTCCACATTTTTAATGCATGAATAATTGCTACAAGTTCTAAGTCCTGGGTGACATAATTTCTTTCATGTTCATTTAATTTCCTGGATTCATAGAAAATTACATGGCCCTCTTACATTAATACCCCACCTAATCCTTATTTGAAAGAACTTGTGCAAACCAAGAAGTCTTTCCCTGGATCGAAGATCCTTAAAATGGTGCATGCATGAGGAGGTATTTGAGTTATTCAAAGATGGCGACACATTCTGGTGTCCGCTGGAACTTTACCCATTTTCTCTATAGAGTTGTTATTAGATGTCCAATTTTTGAGAAATCTCAAATGCACCTTTGATAATATCCATCCAACCATATAAACGATCTAACTTCAGTGAAATTTTGGGGGTGGGCCATTCCATGATGGCCTTGATTTTCTTAGGATCCACAACTACATCTTCTTTTAAAATCAAATGTCCCAAATATTGAACCTAAGTCTTAAAGAATTCACATTTATTGAGCTTAACATATAATTTATGTTCTCTTAGTAGCTAAATTATTTCCTTTAAATGTTCCTCATGCTCCTCTCTAGTTTTTGAGTATACCATAATATCATCCACAAATACCAAAACACACTTGTCTAGGTATTGGTTGAGCACATTATTCATCACACACATAAATGTAGTTGGTGCATTGGTAAGTCTGTACCTTGTTATGAACGTTGTATTATGGATGTCTTCATCCTTGATCCTGACTTGGTGATAGCCCGACCTTAAGTGAATTTTTGAAAACACTATGGCTCCTCTCATTGATCCTCAACAGTGGGTATTTATTCTTTATTGTTTCTTTATTTAGATGTCGATAATCGATGCATAATCGTAGTGTTCCATCCTTTTTATTCACAAAAATAACAGGTGCTCCCCATGGCGACAGGTTGGGCTTAATTTACCCTTTATTCAATAATTCCTTGAGCTGCAATTTTAGTTCCATCAGTTCAGGGGTGCTCATGTGATAAGGTGTCTTGGAGACTGAAACTGATCCAAGAATTAACTCGATAGAAAAATCAATGTCCCTCTTAGGTGTTAATCGACGCATTCATCTATAAATACATCATTGTACTACACTAATATATGATGGTTATAAATTTTGGTTTTTTCATCTTCTGCTACCCTGTTCCCCTGAATCATGAATAAAGTACACCCTTTTTTACTACACTTCTTTTCCTGAATTGCTAAAATTTGTCTCGCAGAAATGGTTTCTTTTTCCCTTATAATGTTTTTTCCTCTCCTTCGTCATCCATGCATTCCAGTGATTTATTATAAAAATCTACCTTAGCCCTGTGGTTTTATATCTATTCCATGCCAATCAAGACATCATATGAACCCAATGACAAAATGTTGAGATTTTCTATTGTAGCCATACCATTCAACTCTAGGTGACATGATCCTACCAATTTTGTCATTTTCTTTTTGGATCATGTGGATAACTGAACCATCCATGGATTAGTGTGCTCTTTATTTTGCAACTTTCATTATTTTACTATTTTAGGGCTAACATAACTAAGATTAGATCCAGGGTAGATTAAAATTAAAACAGGATGATTAGTGATCTTGCCTTCTGTATTGATAATTGAGGCTTGGTGATCAACTTGTTTATTATCCAATGTAGCATAAATCCGAGGCATAAACTGAGCTACATCATTTACTATCACTGCTTCTTCTATATTATGTAACTTTTTATCACTCTAATTTTGTCATTGAGGGAAGTCTCTTCATTGGTGATTCCTCACACATTTCCAACATTCTAGCTTCTTATAACTCTCTGCTTCATTTCTGGCAGTCTTGGAAGATTGTTATTTATTAGTAGGGTGTGTTTGATGGAATTGAACTCTAGTATAAGTGGTGAATTTCCCCCATTTTCACCCAAGTTTATGCCCGAATGATTTTGACCCTTTCCGTTTGAAGTCACTCTGAGCTTTCTTATTCCAGACCATCTAGTTCTCAATTTTATGTTTGGAGTGTTCATAGAAGTAACTAATTTTCTGGACAGTATCTTCCAACGACGTTTTAGGTTCTACAAATTCGATTCTATCTTTGAACAAATGAGGTAGTCCATTGAGGTATCTCTGGATTTTTACTTTTTTCGTCTTTAATATAGGGCACGTATCTCGGTAGCTCTAAGAATTTATTTGTGTATTCATCTAGAGTGAGTTGACCCAACCTGAGTTCATGAAACACTTTGACCTTGGTATCATAATACCTTGCTGACATATACTTGTCTCAGAAGAATTTTTCAAACTCATCCCATGACAACTCCCTTTCTTGAATAGCTTTAACATTGCTCAAGTCTTCCCACCATATACATGCCTTTTATTTTAGGCTGAAGATTGCTACTCTGACATTTAGATTCTCAGATTATTTGTGTACCTTGAATTACTTCTTGATATCTAGTAGCTATGCTTCTGCCTCTTTAGTCTTCTTGTTATCTCCATCAAAAGTGGGAGGTCTCGCTTTCTTGAATTCCTCTAGTATTCAAATTTATTTTCTTTTCTCGTGCTGGTAATACCTTTGAGTTTTTTTTCTTGATGATTAATCTAGGTCATATGTTTTTCTCTCTAAGGTCTTCCATGTAGTTTATCCTCTCGCAGTTTCCTCACTATATTTCTTATGTCTCTTTGATTCACTACCCTCTGCGTTATCAACTCCAAATCCCCACCTTTCTATCTCAGTGAGACTTTCCGTGGACTTGTGTTTGTCTAGGTAGCTAGCACTTAGTTCACCTTATTTTTGTATTTGTAAATCTGAAAAGCTTTGCAAGGTCATTGTGTTTACTTCTAGTTGCTTCTCTTTAGCCTTAATGATCCTTTCGTTGCTTGCCTTAAAACTTATTAACTTGGCCTTTAGACTTGTGAGGGTGTCCATCCAATCAGGGGAAATTTCCTCCACCTTCTTTGCCATAGATTCCTCTTCTTGATCATATGCAACCCTGTATTCATCGTAGTGCTTCATGTTGCTTCCTATCTCTTACTCTCTGATTGGGTATAGTGCTTACTTTGTTTTGTTACACACAGATGACTGTCAGTATAATATGCCAAAACGCTAATAGATATTTATCCATAGCATTAGTGCATTTGCTAAATATACTTAATTTTTATCTAAGAACCTTTATTTTTCGAGGCCCATTCAATCCATGAGTTGAACCATGGCTCTTATACCACTTTGTGACACTACATAGCACTCTATTGCAATGTTTTTTGTCTTGGATGTTGAAAATGCAGCAAGATGATGGAGCTTAGTGAAATGAAGTCGCCTTCACTAAGTGGGCCCGCAGGCAAATTCTGGCGCAAAAATCTATTTTTAGACTATGTCTATTTTTAGACATATGGAGCATGGTTCGGGGATTCCAGTTTGAGATTCTTGAAGTATGTATCATGTTGGTAAAAATAGATGAGACTCTATTTTTGAGGTCAAAGAGGTCGAAGTCTATTTTTAGACTGCCTCTCCTTAAAACAGGGAAGTCAAATATTATTTACCCTTAATAATATTTAGACTATAAATAGCAGTTTACTCTCTTGGAGCACTTCAGTTCGAGCTACAGAAGTGGCTCATGCATCTGAAAGAGGAATCACGTGGTTCCCAAGGGTTTGATGGCATCATGCACGGTTGACTTCAGTAAGACTTCAGTGGCAGAAGTTTGGAGGAGTTAATGAGACAGCTAGTGGAGTTGTGTTCTGTTTATTTTAGTTGAACTAGTTGAGATTAGTTTAACTAGCTAATCAATTAGTTATGAGTGGAGTGAATTAAATATTATTTAATTCATTAATTAGTAACTCATTATTCAACTCAAGAACACATCGGTTCACTACAGTGCATGATCAGTTCAGTGGAGACCAGTGAAAGAGATAGATGAAAGGGTGGAGTTAGCTATCAATTGTGACTATACTGTTGCTATTTGCAACACACATATAGGTGGAGTAAGCCCATGAGGATTGCGCAGTTCAGGCTGGTGGTTTATCTATATAAAGAGGCCATCCCATAGCATTGAAACACGCAATAGAGGCAAGGCAATTGGCGGTGAGTTTTGAACCAGTAACCTGTTCAAAACCGAGCTAGATTGTGGGTAACTGTATGAGAAAGTACTGAGTACTTGTGAGGAGTATTGTACTGAGTTTGTTACTTGATTTCTCCATTATAATATACACAATAGCTGCGGGGTTTTCAGCTATAAGCTTTCCCCATACATACTGTGTTAATGTGTATGATGATTTGATGTGTTATCGCTTGATTTTTTATTTCCGCATGTTTGATGATCTGAGTTGATCCAGTTTGAGCCGAGGGAAGAGATTATGTGTTGTGTATGAAGTTCAAATAGTATGTGACCAGATAGTCTCAGATAATTAATCATTATTCCAAAGAAATTTCTACATGGTGAATGGAGCTATTGAAGCAGAGATTGATTATCATTGCTGGATTACAAACTTATTTCGGTAGACAGCAGTCCCATGCAAGCCAGTAGCTCCTGATCATCTTTCTTCCTGGAACAGAATGCCTTTGCAACATCTCTCAGGTTAGAAATAATTTGTTCTCACATATCTAGAGCGGTTGAGCTTTGAGGTGGAATTCGAATTTTGCAGCAGTTTTGTTTTCTTGGTGCCGTTGTTGAAAATGTCTTTCAACGGTTTGCGACTCGAATATGCTCTTGAAGGCAGTTCGAATTATGTTGCATGGAAGGATCGCATGGAAGCAGTATTAGAAGATAATGGTCTCAAGGAGTTTGTAGATACGGATGTCCAAAAGCCCACCGATCCTGCTGAAGTCGATGCATGGCAAAAGAAGATGGCGAAGTGTCGAAGGATCCTGTTGGAGGGCGTCAAGGATCATATTGTATCCAGCCTGCATGGAAAGGCTACTCCATATTTAATGTGGAAAGCTTTGACGGATCTATTCCAGAGTAAGAGTGACCAAAGGAAGCTGGCGCTCAAAGATAAGCTCATGAACATCAAGATGGAGAAGGGCGACAGTATCGCTAAATACCTCACGAAGTTCACTCAATGCAGAGATGAACTGGGAAGTGTGGGGGTGGTTGTCAAAGTTTCACTGATTGCATGCTTAGTTTCAAGTATGCTGGGATCGGTGTGGTTCTTGGACAGCGGTGCGTCATTTCATATGACGGAAGATCGGGAGTTGTTCTCAGATCTGGAGGACAAGGATTTGGGTATGCACATCGAGATGGGCGATGACGGTAGATACAGTGCGACCGGGGTACCTGCACTATGTCCTTCTAGGGTCTGCAAACCCTTTCAGACCAAGGATGCCGCCATGTACCTGGATTGAAGAAGAACTTGATCTCTGTGGCGATGTTGGAAGATAAGGGGTATGATGTGGTCTTCAGCGAAGGAAAAGCCTTCCTGCGCAGTAAGACTACTGGAGAGACCCGGAAGATAGGGGTTTGGACCAAGAACCTTTATCAGTTGCAGGTAGATGGCTGCGCAGCTATGGCATGCAAGGCGGGAGAAGTGGTGAGCCGGGATGATGAGGGCGAACTGTGGCACATGAGATTGGGCCACCTTCACCATGGAGCTTTGAAGATTCTGCAGCAGATTTCTACTGGGCTTCCTAAGGGCACTCTTGCGCAGTCAGATCAGTGCAAGGGGTGTACTTTAGGGAAGTATGTGAAAGCCACCTTTCATGAGAAGGATAGTCGCGGCACGACGATCCTTGAGAGAGTTCACACAGACGTGTGTGGTCCTTTCTCAGTTGCTTCGACAGCAAAGCACAAGTATTATGTGATCTTTTTTGATGATTTCTCTCGAAAGTGCTGGATCTTCTTCATGCAGAAGAAGAGCGATACATTCGCGAAGTTCTGTGAGTTTAAAGCACTGGTCGAGAATGAGTCTGGGAAGAAGGTGATTGCTCTAAGGAGTGATAACGGTGGTGAATTCATCTCGGCTGAATTCAAGGAGTTCTGCAGCGCAGAAGGGATTCGGAGAGAGCTCATCGCACCCCATAACCCACAGCAGAACGGGGTGGCCGAGCGGAAGAACAGAACGATCGTGGGTGCTGCACGGGCGATGTTGCATGATCAGGGCCTACCCCTTCACTTGTGGGCTGAGGCATGCAATACAGCAGTGTATGTGCAGAACCGTTGTCCTCACATGGTTCTTGGCATGAGTACACCAGAGGAGGCTTATTCTGGCAAGAGGCCTGATATTTCCCATTTGCGGATTTTCGGATCTCCTGTCTACATGCATGTGACGAAGGATGCGAGAAGGAAGCTGGATCCAACTGCTGAAGTTGGAATATTTGTGGGTACACTGATACACCTCATAACTATCGAGTGTATGTGCCAGACAGTCGCAAGACTGTTGTGCGACGGGATATAAAATTTCAGGAGGAGAAAGCCATGCAGTGTTCGCTTGAGAGGGAGCTACACTTGCATGCAGATGAGGAGCTGTTAGTTCCTAAGGAGGGGCTTCCGGATGTGGATCAGCCACAAGAGGAGGTTCAGGAGGTGGAAGAAACCACCCAGGCAGCGCCAACCATCAGAGGGCGCATGCGCACTACAGAAGCTGATCGACTGGCTCGGGATGCAGAGAAGGTTGTAGGACCACCTACAGCACAGCGCAGACAGAGACAGTCACCGGATCGGTACACTGGATACATGGCTCTTATGAGTCAATGTGTTGTGACAGAGCCATCCTCTTTTGAGGAAGCTGTGGAGGAACTCGCATGGGTTGATGCCATGATCGAAGAATATGATTCGATCATCAGGAACAGTGCATGGGATATTGTCCCAAGACCGGTTGGGAAATCAGTTGTAGGTTCGCGATGGATCTACAAGGTGAAGCAGGCGGCTGACGGGAGTGTGGAGAAGTACAAGGCGAGATTTGTCGCCCGTGGCTTCTCACAGATCGAGGGGATTGACTATGAGGAAACTTTTGCACCTGTCGCAAGGTACTCTTCCATACGGACGATCCTTGCTCTCTCAGCGCAGATGGGGTGGCACATTCATCAGATGGATGTGAAGACTGCGTTCTTCAATGGAGTTATTTAGGAGGAGGTGTACATAGAGCAGCCTGAAGGTTTTGAGATCTTCAGCAGTGAGTCGCATGTGTGCCGACTCAAGAGAGCACTGTACGGGCTGAAGCAAGCACCTCGGGCTTGGTACACTCGGATAGACAGCTACTTCACCGGGCTTGGATTCTCCAAGAGTGAGGCGGATCCAAACCTGTACCAGATTGTGGTGGAGGGGAAGTTGTTGATCATCGTACTGTATGTAGATGATCTGATTTTGACTGGCGATGAGCAGTTGATAATTTCATGCAAGGAGGATCTTGCACGAGAGTTTGAGATGAAGGACTTGGGCATCCTTCATTATTTCCTGGGATTGGAGATTTGGCAGCGCAGCGGAGGACTGTTTGTTTCTCAGGGAAAGTATGCCTGGGAGATTCTGGAGAGGTTCAACATGCAAGGCTGCAAGCCTGTTGACACTCCTCTTCCTCGTGGTTGGAGGAAGGAGGATGCTACTTCAGCGGAGGTAGTGGATGCCACTGTCTATCGACAGTTGGTGGGGTCGCTTATGTATCTGGTCAATACACGACCCGATATGTGCTATGCAGTTAACCAGCTTTCGCAAGCTATGGTTAAGCCTACCAAGCTCTTTTGGAAGGCATGCAAGCATGTATTGCGCTATATTAGAGGCACATCGGGATATGGTCTATGGTACAGACAGGAGGATGGAGCGAAGCTTTCTGGCTTCACTGATGCAGATTGGGCAGGGAGTCCAACGGACCGGAAGAGCACATCTGCAGGAGTTTTCAGCATTGGGTCGACAGCAGTTTCCTGGTAAGAGATCCGTGGCACTCAGTTCAGCAGAGGCCGAGTACATGGCAGCTAGCTTGGCTGCATGCGAGGCTATTTGGATGAGGAAGATCCTCGCAGGATTGTTCAAGTTGCATTTGGAGCCTACAGTGATCTACTGTGATAACCAGAGTTGCATTAAACTCTTGGCCAATCCAGTATTTCATGATAGGTCCAAACACATCGACATCAGGTATCATCATATCAAAGATTGTGTTCAGCGGAGAATCATGATGCTTTCATATGTTCCCACGAAGGATCAGGATGCCGACATCCTGACGAAGGTGCTCACCAGGAGCAAGTTCGAATTCCACAGAGGCAAGATAGGGGTTGCAGATAATCCATATCTTGCTGAGAGGGAGTGTTGAAAATGCAGCAAGATGATGGAGCTTAGTGAAATGAAGTCGCCTTCACTAAGTGGGCCCGCAGGCAAATTCTGGCGCAAAATCTATTTTTAGACTATGTCTGTTTTTAGACATATGGAGCATGGTTCGGGGATTCCAGTTTGAGATTCTTGAAGTATGTGTCATGTTGGTAAAAATAGATGAGACTCTATTTTTGAGGTCAAAGAGGTCGAAGTCTATTTTTAGACTGCCTCTCCTTAAAACTGGGAAGTCAAATATTATTTACCCTTAATAATATTTAGACTATAAACAGCAGTTTACTCTCTTGGAGCACTTCAGTTCGAGCTACAGAAGTGGCTCATGCATCTGAAAGAGGAATCACATGGTTCCCAAGGGTTTGATGGCATCATGCATGGTTGAATTCAGTTGGACTTCAGTGGCAGAAGTTTGGAGGAGTTAATGAGACAGATAGTGGAGTTGTGTTCTGTTTATTTTAGTTGAACTGATTGAGATTAGTTTAATTAGCTAATCAATTAGTTATGAGTGGAGTGAATTAAATATTATTTAACTCATTAATTAGTAACTCATTATTCAACTCAAGAACACATCAGTTCACTACAGTGCATGATCAGTTCAGTGGAGACCAGTGAAAGAGATAGATGAAAGGGTGGAGTTAGCTATCAGTTGTGACTATACTGTTGCTATTTGCAACACAAAGATAGGTGGAGTAAGCCCATGAGGATTGCGCAGTTCAGGCTGGTGGTTTATCTATATAAAGAGGCCATCCCATAGCATTGAAACACGCAATAGAGGCAAGGCAATTGGCGGTGAGTTTTGAACCAGTAACCTGTTCAAAACTGAGCTAGATTGTGAGTAACTGTATGAGAAAGTACCGAGTACTTGTGAGGAGTATTGTACTGAGTTAGTTACTTGATTTCTCCATTATAATATACACAATAGCTGTGGGGTTTTCAGCTATAAGCTTTCCCCATACATACTGTGTTAATGTGTATGATGATTTGATGTGTTATCGCTTGATTTTATTTCCGCATGTGTGATGATCTGAGTTGATTTGAGTTGAGTTGAGTGGAAGAGATTATGTGTTGTGTATGAAGTTCAAATAGTATGTGACCAGGATAGTCTCGGTGGATAATTAATCATTATTCAGCAAATTTCTACATTGGATGGTGTTCATAACTTATTTCTCATGAGTTCTCAATGTTTAGTAGGATATAAGGTCTAGTTTTTGCATAACTATATGAGCCATATTTATTAATGTGTCCACATCAAATTTTGGTAACGTCATAAAAGTATTGTGAGAAACAAAAATAAATAAATAAATAAAAATAATCAAACACAATTCAATGAATTTACATGGTTACTCCTAACCCAAAATGTTTAGTTTTCACAAGTTCAATGGAAAAAGAGTGAGATTTATACATAAATATATAAACTTTTTTTCTTTCATAAATAAAAATACTCAAATTTAATACCAAAATAAAACTATATAACTTACAATATCTTAATATATTACACCATATAATAAACACATTATTATTTAAAATACTAAATATCTTTAACTCATCTATAAAATAGATTCCATAAATAAAAAAATAAAAATAATTAAAATTATATCATCTAACTTACAATATCATACACCATACAATGAACACATTATAAATATTAAATACTAAATGACTTTATCTCATATATAAAATGGATTCCATAAAAAGTTCCCACCCATTATATATAAAAAAATAAAATCAGAAAACATGTTAGAGTCAAAACGACTTCAATTCATTATATAAAAAGGCGTCCATACCAAAAAAAATTCCAACTCAAATAGAGAAACATGCTTTAGAAATTCCAACACATTCTATGAAAAGGAAATAGAGTAACATTGTTGCATTCTAAAGAGGAATTTCACATAATGCACCGACCAACGTAAACTCCAATGTTTGACTTGCTATTCTTGTGATCACTTTTTTGCATATAATGCAATGTAATATCTTAACATTACTTCCAACGCTTTGATATAATCGTCAGCATTATTATATTATTATGAGAATACGATATTACTCAATTCAGTTCTTATGTTGCGGCATCGTTTTTCATTCAAACCATATACAATCTATATATTATTTTGTACCAGTCCCCTACTTAATAACTTTGAATTTTTGTTCTTCATTCGGTTTCATTAGAGTGATTCGTTGTTAACGATCTTTGGTATATTTTTAGCAAAAGATTAATACGTATCACAAAAACATGAAGTCTGAGACATGAGAGTTTTTGTCATACAACTTTTTCCTTCCAGTAAATTGGTATGTGACTTCGAAGATTTAAAAGTCCAAATTTACACGCTTCATCGAAGAAAACAAAATAAAAAAATGCATCATAAACAAAGTGAATGAATTTACACAATAGTCTTGTAGCTCTAAGGAAATTTCTGAATACAATGGTTGATGAAAATAGCTAAAAAATCAGACAATTACAGAAACATAATTATATTATGCACAAATGGTGTATGTGCATACACACTCACACACAGATTTACATTCAGATTACTCTATTAAATAGAGTTTCTGAGATCCAACTTATTCCTAAATTAGACAGAGAGAGGTTGAGAGAATTTCTCAACCATCAAACCAACTTCTCAAATATGGAATGTAAGCATTAACTCTAACATCCCCCCTTAATGATTACATTACATAAAAATAACAAAATAATCAAGCTTATCAGTAGATGCTCCATCAAGTTGCCTCATAACCCTCGAAAATGTGTAATTGGCAAGTTGGATTCCCGAGTTCGCTTCCTCAACTCCCGAATCAAGGACCTCTTGTCGCATAACCTCATTAGAAAACCACTTCCATGTCTACCACTAACGAGGGATCCTTCCCTAGATCCGCAACTGCCATACTATCTGGACAACCATCCATATTGAGCCTTACTGCCACTCAATCTCTTCGAAAACAATTGATTGCAATCACTGAACTCTTAGTCATTCTATGGACGAGCTCCCATCCACCGGATACATGGGTGCCAACCGCTGTACTCGCCAGTTATCTAGAAAAGCCGTCTAGATACAAAATGTATCTAGAATCAATGTTACAAAATGACCTTTTTATGTAGTTTAAGATTCATCACTTAATTTACAAACAAATTATAATACTAATAATTTATCTACTACCCAGCAAAATGCGCATGATCGATGCTGCCAGTTTAACAATTCCTACATCAGACGTTGTGAAAACACAACACGGGCCTATAATAGTGGCCAACATTCACTTTTGTTGCAATAACGTACAAATTCTGGTCATTTTTCATTGGAATGCATTACCACCAATCTATATTGAAAGCAATATCAAAAAACTGCAGGCGTCCACGGCAACACTTGTTTACCCATATCGACCTTCACTTTTTCGCTATTAGCACTGTAAACTAGATAAGAATGGTTGATGAAAGACGGCAGCAGTCAGAGTCCGGCAAAATTCCGGCATCCTTCGACGAGTCTGGCTTCATATATTTTGACTCTACAGCAAATGTCTGTTGGGCTCCAACGAATGAATTCCGACTTATGATATTGCGATACGGTTATCATCTACCTGCAATTTTTTCTTCTTTTTTTTTCCTTCGTGAACGATCCACGATACCTTCGCTGTGGCGGGAACAGAGCCCGGAACGGTTTTTGTGTAGCGCTTTGCATTGGACACAAACTTACAATATGGCGATATTGATGGACGGTCGGTGCTGCGATTGTATTGTTCAAACTACAACAACAGAGCTGTAGCAAGTTCTATGAGTCCACAATTCAATTATTCAAACATGTTGCGACTTTCTCCCTCAAACAGGCGGCTCAATGTGCTAAACAGGAAATGGTTTTGCGTCTTTAAAAAATTGTGATCACATGTGAAGGCAACTCCTTCCTCTTCGAGCAGGCAGCGTCTCTCCAACTAGTGGCTAAGGCCACAACTCCAAGATACAGATCTGGTTATATTGTCTGATCTATCTAGATTGAGCATGCCAATTATGAATCTGGGATTTCCTCCGCCTAATCTGAATCTCCACACATCCGATGGGCAATCTCCTCGGTCTCGATTGCATTTATTTCAATGAATATCATTCTTCAGCGACTACGATCATTGCCTTTTGTGCCCACCTTCGCGGCCTCCAGTTGCTGCACAACAGTCATGGTGACGTTGTCTGGTTTTAATCAATGCGCTATATTTTTTTTCCGTATCAACGCACGCCTTTTCCAAGCGAAGAAGTACGCGGCGGGACGTATCACTAGGAGGGGATACAACAATTGGCCGTCGAACTGCGGTTCTCTAAATAAGATCGCTTTAATAAGATCGCTGTCAACATAAGTGTTATAACTGCAACAGGCAACGGATCGTGCAACAAACAATGACTACATCAACAGGCAGCGAGTCGATCTAGCTCTGATACCATGATGAAAATAGCTAAAAAATCAGACAATTACAGAAACATAATTATATTATGCACAAATGGTGTATGTGCACACACACTCACACACATATTTACATTCAGATTACTCTATTAAATAGAGTTTCTGAGATCCAACTTATTCCTAAATTAGACAGAGAGAGGTTGAGAGAATTTCTCAACCATCAAACCAACTTCTCAAATATGGAATGTAAGCATTAACTCCAACAACGGTCCCAAGTCAAAAAGAATGGTCATAGAGGATTTACTATTCTTAATTTTGGAATGTATGCTCTGTTACAAGCTGATGGAAGGGACAAACAATTTTTCATATGATTTATTAACCAGGAGAAGCACGAGATAGCATGGTTTATAAGTCCTGATAAGCATCTATAATTTCCACACTGGTGGTTTGTCAACTAGAAACAAGCACGATGCCAACAAACAACGTGGTTTTTTAGCTCCAGTAAACACCAATCCAGTCTCTTTTAGTCTGCAAGATCTGCCTTCTGAGATTGGGTGAATTCAATAGGTAACTGGGTCGACACCTATGTGTCTACCTCCCTTCTCTTCTCAGTTTCCTCCTCTTTAAAAGAGAACTCTTCGAGTTTTCTACTATGTGAAGTGCACCCATCAGCGAGAAACTGACCAGGAATACATACATACATACATACATACATATATATATATATATAATTAACTATGGCAGTGGTAAGTCGAGTCTCAAACCTGACCTCTCTTCTCCTCGAAGAAAAATAAAATAAAAAATAGCTCCTTCTAGATTCCATCATTAATATACGTAACTTTTCTCTAGTTGTTAGGATTATAACCACTTTTGTAAGAATATAAATCATATTAAAATAGTTCCATGACTCATCGTCTAGTAGTTCATGTTTATTATTGGGTGACTATGTGCATTACTCAAGTTGGTTGTACATCACTATCCATACAAATATAATAGGTTCGTATTAACAATATAATAAGTGTGTATTAGTTCAAATATTTTTGTATTAATAAACACTATTATGCAATTAGTTATTTATTTTAAAGATCATTATATAATTACATAATTATAATGGTTATATATAATTATAATCATTATTTGTTATGTAGATGTAGTATATTCAGTTATTATTATTATTATTATCATTTTTAATTATTATTAATTGTGGTTTTTATGGATTAATATAATAATAGTATTAATAATATATGATTGATCTTATTTAGGCATATATTTCCTTGTTAATAAGATAAAGAAGAAGATGAAATTTCGTCATTATTATCTATTGAAAAGATCACATAAAATTAGGGTGTTACAAATCCCACTTCATAAAAAAGGACATGGTCCTCGATGTTCTTACAATTGAAAATATAATTAAACAAAAATTGAGCTTTATAAAAGCAACTCTTATATTCTTTACGCATTAAAAAATACATGCATACAAAGCTTTCATTTGATCTACAGGCTCCCATGTTGCCTCATCAGGTCCAAATTGTTTCCATTGCCCCTTGACTTGCTCTACCACTCGGTTACAGAGTATGATCTGCCTCTCATCCATGATGCATAAAGGTTCGGGTTGGAATTCTCCCTCGAGTTCCACCTGTATCACAAAATAATCAATCACATGATTAGAATCATGCGCATAATTTTTCAATAAGGATGTAGAAATTATATACAATATGCATGTATATATCCGGACTCTCCTGATCTAACAATATTTATCTTCTTGCTAAATACAGAATCCTTCCACTATAATTCTTGCGGAAATTTAATCAACAATTGAAAAACACATGAAGCAATAAAAACACACATAACACAGTTGTTTACCGGGAAAGCCTAAAGCTGAAAACCCCAACTATATATTATGTAACATGGAGATCATATGACAATCTCATACAAATAATACAAAGCTTATCACAAGCTCTCAGTACAGTACAATCATCATACACTAATCAGGCTCGATCTTGCAAATCCATGCACCGATCTTTGCCACTTTCTAGCCTGCCTCCACTGCACAATCCAAGCTGATTACAAGGACCAATTCAATGTAATCCCACTCCCATTGACTACGTTATTATCATTGGAAACTCCAATGTATATGTAGATGTAATTCATGCATCACTAGTAGTCACAATAGATAGTCTATATTGCCCTTTCACCTATCTCTCCACTGGTCTCCACTGAAACTGTCCATGCACTATAGTTAACTGATGTATTATTCAGTTGATTAATGAGTTATTATTTAGTGAATTAATTAACTAATTAATTCACACCACTCTCACTAGTGTATCAAATTCAATACTAGATACAACTAGCTCAACCGCTCCAATCGAGTTAAACTAAATACAACTCCACCAACTACTACCCAACTCCAATGCCACAAACTCACATGAGTCTAACCTAAGTCCTCCATGCATTTGCTCCAACTAACCCCTAGAATAGCATAATTCCCTTCATCGTCGTTGTGCCACATTCTGTGCACTTAACCGAACTGCTCCAAGAGAATAAGATAATGTTTAGAGTCCAAATATTAAGAGCAATAATATTTCGACATATCTATTTTTAGACCGGCAATCTAAAAATAGATTCCGCCCAATATGTCTAAAAATAGAAGTCCATCTATTTTTCCAACTTGACCAACCATCCACAAATAGCATCCCGCAACTCATAGAATATGATCGACATGTCTAAAAATAGACTTTGCGACAAAAATCATCTGTGTGGGCCCCACCTAGTTTAGGTGATCACTTTCCAACTGGGATCAGGAATGATGTTTCAGGATGCCTCCTTCACTGTTTCTTGTTGCAATATTCAACAAAGGATACACGGAATCTATCATGTTCTTTTATGGTGGTGGGCAGGGCTAATCTATAAGCCATCGGTCCCACTCGCTCCAAAATTTGAAAGGATCCACAAAATCCGGGTGCCAACTTGGCACATGATCCCACTTTCAACGCGCTCCTACTCAGTTTAACTCAAAGATATACATGATCCCTATCTGGAATTCCCTCCGTGTCCTTTGTTGATCTGCGTAGCTCTTCTGTCTATCCTGGGTTGCCTTTAGTTTTTTTCTAATGCTAATGAATTCTTGTTCCATTTCCTTTAACATATACAACCCAAGAGTTATTCTTTTTACTAGTCATCCCAACTGATAGGTGTATTGTTGCTCCTGCCAAAAGAGCCTCAAAGGGGCTCATCTTTAGGAATTAATGGTAGCCATTATTATAGGAAAATTTAACCAAGGGAAGATATTCCTCCCACCTATTTGGTTGATGCATTACGTACATTATCAACATGTCCTCCAACACCCTGTTCACTCTCTGAGTTTGTCTGTCTGTCTACGGATGGTATGTTGTACTGAATTTCAATTGAGTCCCAAATCTGACAAACAATGAATTCCAAAATTTGGAGGTGAACTTAGCATCTCGGTCTGAGATTATTTTCTTGGATGTCCCATGAAGTTTGAATATTTATTTCATAAATATTTGTGCAATATCAATGGATTTATGAGTTGACTTAATAGGTATAAAGTGAGCTTCCTTGTTAAGCTTGTCCACTGCCACCATGATGGCATCGTGTTGTCTGGTCTTCTTTGGTAATGCCATGATGAATTCCATGGATATGACTTCCCACTTCCACTCTGGGACTGGAATAGCTTGCATAATCCCAACTGGATGTCTGAATTCCACCTTTACTTGTTGACATTCCATACACCTGACAATATATTCAGCGACTTCCTTTTTCATACTCGGCGAATAATACATCTTTTTTATCACAATAATAATTTTTTGATATTCAGGATGACCTAAGTATGGAATTTTATGAAACTCATCCAGAATGAGTCTTTTCAAGTTGTCTATGCAGGGTGTATACCATTGGTCTTTGAATTTTAGAATTCCATCCTTGGTGAGTCTGTAGTCTGGTTCTCTTTGTAAACAACCTTGCACATACTAAAAATGTTCATCTTGTGCCAATGCTTCCTTGATATTTTCCTTGATGCCAAATTCACAAGAGCTTATAACAACTAAGTGATTTATTTACAGGCTTCTACTAAGTGCATTATCTACTTTGTTCTCCTTCCCCTTGATGTTCTTAATATCAAAATAAAATTAGTTGATGAGAGCCAACCATCTAGCTTGTCTTGCATTCAATTTGGGTTGATCAAATAAATACTTCAATCCCACATGGTTTGACATTAGTACAAATTTCCTTCCGATAGATAATGTCTCCACATTTTTAATGCATGAATAATTGCTGCAAGTTCTAAGTCGTGGGTGACATAATTTCTTTCATGTTCATTTGATTTCCTAGATTCATAGAAAATTACACATCCCTCTTGCATTAATACCCTGCATAATCCTTCTTTGCAAGCACTTGTGAAAACCAAGAAGTCTTTCCCTAGATCGGAAATCCTTAAAATGGGTTCATGCGTGAGGAGATATTTGAGTTGTTCAAAACTAGCGACACATTCGGGTGTCCATTAGAACTTTACCCCTTTCATCTGTAGGGTTGTTATTAGATGTCCAATTTTTGAGAAATCTCGAATGAACCTTTGATAATATCCAACCAACCCCATAAACGATCTAACTTCAGTAACATTTCTAGGGGTGGGCCATTTTATGATGGCCTTGATTTTCTCAAGATCCACAGGTACGCATTATTTTGAAATCACATTTCCCAAATATTGAACCCAAGCCTTAAATAATTCACATTTACTAAGATTAACATATAATTTATGTTCTCCCAGTAGCTGAATTAATTCCTTTAAAATTTTCCTCATGCTCCTCTCTGGTTTTTTAGTATACCAGAAAATCATCCACAAATACCAAAACACACTTATCTAGGTATTGGTTGAGCACATTATTCATCATGCACATAAACGTATTCGGTGCATTGGTAAGTCCGAACAATACCACCATGAACTCGTAATATATGTACCTTTTTATGAGCATTGTCTTCATTCTTGATCCTGAATTGGTGATAGCCCAACATTAAGTCAATTTTTGAAAGCACTACGGCTCCTCTTAGTTGATAAAAAAATTCATCGATCCTCAACAATGGTTATTTATTCTTTATTTATTTGTTGATAATCGATGAATAATCATAATGTGTCATCCTTTTTATTCACAAACAGAACCAGTGCTCCCCAAGGCAACACACTAGGCCTAATGTACAATTTATCCAACAATTCCTTGAGATGCAATTTTAGTTCCATCAATTCGACGACGCTCATGTGATAAGGTGTATTGGAGACTAGCACTAATCCTGGAATTAACTTAGTAGAGAAATAAATGTCCCTCTTAGGTGGTAATATGAGTATTTCATCTAGAAATACATCAGTGTACTATACTAAGATGGGGTGGTTGTCAATTTTTTCTTTTTCATCTTCTTCTACCCTGTTCACCTGAATTGTGAATAAAGTACACCCTTTGTGACTGCACTTCTTTGCCTAATCTACTGAAATTTTCTCACAGAAATGGGTTTCTTTTTCCCTTGTAATTTTCTTTCCTCGCCTTCATCATCCATGCATTCCAGTGATTTATTATAGAAATATACCTTGGCCTTGTGGTTTTCTAGCAAGTCCATGCCAATCAAGACATCATATGAACCCAATGAAAGAATGTTGAGATTTTTTGTTGTAGCCATACCATTCAACTCTAGGTGACATGATCCTACCAATTTGTCACTTTATTTTTGGCTCATGTTGCTAACTAAACCATCCATGGATTAGTGTGCTATTTATTTTGCAACTTTCATTATTTTAATAATTTAGGGCTAACATAACTAATATTAGATCTAGGGTCGATTAAAATTGAGATAGGATGATTAGTGATCTTACCTTCCTTCTTGATAATTAAGGCTTGGTGATCAACTTGTTTATTTTCCAATGCAGCGTAAATCTAAGGCATACTCTGAGCTACATCATTTACTGTCACCACTTCTTCTATATTATATAAATTTTTATCACTCTGATTCTTTTTTTGAGGGTAGTCTCTTTGTAGGTTATTCCCCCCACATTTCCAACATTCTAGCTTCTTGTAACTATATGCTTCATTTCTGGTTGTCAAGGAAGGTTGTTATTTATTAGTAGGGTGTGTTTGATGGATTTCACCTCTGGTATAAGTGGTGAATTCCCCTCTTTTCACCTATGTTTATGCTTGAATGGTTTTGGCCCTTTCCCTTTGAATTTTCTCTGATATTTCTTATTCCAGACCACCCATTTCTCAATTTTGTGTTTGGAGTGTTAGTAGCAATAGGTTTTCCAGATAGTACATTCCAATGTTTTAGGTTCATCAAATTTGATTATATATCTGATAGACTGAGGTAGTCCACTGAGGTATATCTAGATTTTTACTTTTTCATCTTTAATATAGGGCATGTATCTTAATATCTCCAAGAATTTATTTTTGTATTCATCTGGAGTAAGCTGACCCAACTTGATTTCATGAAACTATTTGATCTTGGCATCATAATACCTTGCAGAAATATACTTGTCTCGGAATTATCTTTCAAACTCATCCCATGACAACTCCCTTTCTTGAATAGATTTGACATTACTTAAGTCTTCCCAACATATACCTACCTTTCCTTTTAGGCTGAAGATTGGTACTCTAGCATTCATATTCTTAGAAAATTTATGTACCCTCAAGTACTTCTTCATCCCTAGTAGCCAATATTCTACCTCTTCAGCCTTCTTGTTATTGTTGGTTGTGGAGCCTGATTATCTTCTTTATTTAGATGTATCACCTCATTGGACCCTTGTTCTTAATGGGGAGGCAACGCTACTCGTCATTTGATCATCGTCAGGGGGGTCCAGGGGGGCAGCGGCGACCTTTTGGAGCCCCCCCCTGACGAGGAGTTTCGGGGGCAGCACCCCTGAAGCTAAAACATATGTAAAATTTCCCTGTAAAATATTGTAATTTCATAGTCAATCTAAGCTGTTCATTACACGGATGATCTGACAGTAGAAGTTATGTTTAATTTAGGGTCTTTTGCCCTAAATGGAGACCCCTCTATTGTATGATGGTATTGTATTGCGTATGTGTATGGAGTGTATAATATGAGAAAGAAATAGCAAGGGGGATTATGTGAGAGAGTAAAGGATATTACAGTGGATCTTTTGTAGGTTGTGCCTCTTCATTTTGTTGGATAATAGAAAGGAAGGATTGGCTGTTTTCTTGGACGCAACCCAAGTTGGGTGAACCACATATATTTATGTCTATCTTGTTTTATATGTTATTTATGTGTTTGTGTTTCCACATATTTTATTTGTTCCATTGCTCTGTAATATATAAATTTCTAACAACTGGTCGTAGATCCGAAGGTATATTTTGTCGATAAACTCGCAGGAAAGAAGGGTTCCTAGTTCGAGTGGGAGCAATGGCGGAAAATAGCAAGTTTAGGGTTGAGAAATTTAACAACCAAAACTACTAGTTGTGGAAGATGCAGATGGAAGATTATCTATATCAAAAATATTTTTACCCACCATTGAGCGGTAAAACAAAGAATTCGTCAGGTATGATAGACGAAGAATGGGAGATTCTCGATAGAAAGGCACTTGGAACAATACGGTTGTGCCTGGTGACATTGGTTGGCTTCAATATTTTGAAGGAAATGACAACAGTGGGTTTAATGACGACATTTTTGAAACTATATGAAAAACCCTCGGCCTCAAATAAGTTATTTCTTATGAAACGTTTATTTAATATGAATATGTCGAAAGGTGGATCTGTTACCGACCATTTAAATGAATTTAATACGGTCACCAGTCAGTTAAGTTCTATAGTGGTAAAATTTGATGATGAAGTTAGGGATTTGTTATTTCTATGTTTGTTACCAGAAATTTGGAATGGTTTAGCTATGGCCATTAGTAACTTTGTCTCTGGATCTAGTACTTTAAAGTTTGATGATGTTATCAGTGCCATCCTTAGCAAGGAAATGCGATGGAAAATATCCAATGAGAAATCGGTAAATGCTTTAAGTGCAGAGACTAGGGGAATAAAAATGGAAAGAGGAAAGAGATCAGGATATTGCAGTAAATAAAGGAAAGGCAGATCCAAGTCTAGATCAAGGATAGTGTGTTGGAAATGCGGAAAGAAAGGACACCTGAAGAAAGAATGTAAGTATCAGAAGGGAAAGAAGGAGACACACAACAAGAAAACAATCATGAAGAAAATGTGACATGTGGCGTGTTACAAGATTCTTTGATTCTTTCTTTATAAAATGTTATTGATGACTGGGTGGCAGATTTAGGGGCCTCATTCCATGCCACACCTGATAAGGAACATTTTCATGGCTATGTTCAAGGATATTTTGGACAGTTTCGTCTGGGTGATGATAAACCTTGTAAAATTTTTGGAAAGGGTAAAGTTCTTGTAAGATACCAGAATGGAAACCAATGGTTATTAAAGGAGGTAAGGTATCTTCCAGACCTGAAGAAAAAATTGATTTCAACAGAGAAGTTAGGCAGTGAAGGTTGTGTGACAACTTTTTCAAATAAAACTTGGAAGGTCACTAAAGGATCCCTAGTGATAGAAAAAGGAGAAAAGGTGGTACATTTTATTTATGCAATGGTATTTCTAATTATTTTAATGGTTTAACCTCCACAGGAGAAGATGAAACATTATGGAATTATAGGCTCGGACACATGAGTGAGAAGGGGATGAAGATCCTTCAGTCAAGAAACTTGTTTCCAGGTTTGAAGAATGTTGACTTGGATTTCTATGAGAATTGTGTTTGTGGAAAACATAAGAGAGTCAAATTTCTTAGAGTTGGGAAAGAAAATAAGAGTTAAAAAATAGAGCTTGTGCATACAGATGTATGGGGACCTGCTCAAGTATCATCTCTTGGTGTCTCTCGTTATTATGTTAGTTTTATTGATGATGCAAATAGAAAAACTTGGATTTATTGTATTCTGAAAAAATATGATGTATTTGAAACTTTCAAGAAATGGAAAGATTTGGTTGAGATTGAGACAAGAAAGAAGTTGAAGTGTCTCAGATCAAACAATGGAGGTGAATTTTGCAACAAAGAGTTTGATAGGTACTGTTTAGAGCATGGAATTCGTAGAGAGAAGGCAGTTCCAAGAACACCACAGGAAAATGGCATGTCAGAAAGGATGAAAGGATGAACAAGACAACCATGGAGTGTTCAATGTGCATGAGATTGCATGCAAGATTTCCTTTACAATTTTGGGCAGATGTTGTAGATACTATTGTTTATCTAATAAACAGAGGGCCTTTAAGTTCCTTGGATGGTGGTATTCCAGAGGAGGCATGGACAGGTAAAAATGGTAAACTACTCCTTTTCAAAGCCTTTTGGTTGTGAGGCCTTTGTCCATATTAATAAAGAAAATAGAACAAAGCTTGAGGCAAAATCAAAGAAATGTGCTTTCATTGGATATGGTGTTAATGATTTTGGTTATCGCTTGTATGATTACGAAAATCACAAAATCATTAGGAGCATAGATGTAATATTCAATGAAAAGGTCTTGTATAGGGATTAATTGCAAGAAAAGAAATAAGAAGAAAAACAAAGAATACACAGTTCTTGATGAGATCACAGAAAAAGTAAAGGTGCCTGAAAATAATAATAATCAACCACCACAACAACAACATGCACCTCAAACACTATAAAGTGGTGTCGGAAGATCTACCAGGATAAGTAGACCCCCTGAACAATATTCTCCTTCATTATATTGTTGATATGTATCATCTGCTTAATACCTGCTGCTCTCATATTAAGTCTACTGTTATATTATACTAATACCTGTTGCTTACATTCTAAGATTACTCACACATTAAATTGGATATGAAATGAAGGTGTAAATAAGTTTAATGAAAAGTTTTAAAAGATCAGGAAGGTGTTAAACTGATTCACCCCCCCCCCTCTCAGTTTAACTAAAGGTTCAACTATTGTTGACTGGTTCTAGTGACCCTGAATTTTATGAATAATCAATGCAGGTTGAAGCCAGGAAGAAGTGGGAGCTAGCCATGAAAGAAGAGATGGAATCCATAATACATAACCGGACTTGGGCTTTAGTCAGGTTGCCTACAAGTAAAACAACATTACAGAATAAATGGGTTTATAGGTTGAAGGAAGAAGATGGGGGAAAACAAAGGGTAAAAGCTAGACTTGTGGTGAAGGGGTTTGCACAAAATTAAGGTATTGACTTTGATGAAATATTTTCTCCTGTTATTAAAATGACTTCAATCAGAACTATTTTAAGTCTTGTAGCAACAGAATATTTTCATCTTGAACAGTTAGATGTAAAGACAACCTTTCTCCATGGAAATTTGGAGGAAGAGATCTATATACAACAACCACAAGGATATGAGGTCAAAGGGAAAGAAAAATTAGTGTGCAGGTTGAATAAGAACTTGTATGGCTTAAAACAGGCTCCGAGGTAGTGGTATCTAAAATTTGACAGGTTTATGTCTGAACAATGTTATACTAAATGTCACTCTGATCATTGTGTTTATATAAAAATGCAAAATGATGGCAAAAATATTATATTTTCATTGTATGTAGATGAAATTATTATTGCAGGGTCTAACATGCAGGAAATAAATGTGCTCAAAGGAAAATTGGAAAATTCATTTGCAATGAAGTATTTGGGAGTTGCAAAACAAATCCTTAGTGTGATAATTACTAGAGAGAGGAAAAATCGCAAATTAACATTGTCTCAGAATGATTATGTTGAAAAGATTTAATATGCAGAATACAAAACCAGTTAGTATACCTTTGGCTCACCATTTCAAAATTCGTAAGGAGATGCACACCAATATCCAAGAAGAAATGGAGTATATGTCTAAAGTTCCATATGCATCAGTAGTTGGAAGCTTATTGTATGCAATGGTCTGCACAAGGCCTGATATTTCACATGTAGTGGGAGTTTTAAGCAGGTACATGAACAATCCAGGAAAATAACATTGGATGGCAATGAAATGGATTCTTAGATATTTGAGAGGTACCACAAATCAAGCATTATGCTTTGGTGGTTCAAACAGTTCTCTACAATGATATGTTTATGCAGATATGGTAGGTGATAGAGATAACAGGAGGAGCACTACAGGGTATGTATTTACTGTAGGTGGAACATCGGTCAGCTTGGTTTAAAAAATGTAAAGTGTTGTCACACTTTCAACAATAGAAGCATAGTATGTTGCTGCTATAGAGGCTAGTAAAGAAATTATTTGGTTGCAAAGGTTTATGGATGAATTGGGTAAGAAGCAGGAGATGGGAAGGTTATACAGTGACAGCCAAAGTGCCATTCATCTTGCAAATAACTCAGCATTTCATTCCAGGACTAAACACATACAACTCAAGTACCATTTCATATGGTCAGTGTTGGAAGATGGAGAGTTGAAGCTGGAAAAGATACACACTAGCAAGAATCTTGTAGATATGTTAAAAAAAGTTGTAACTAAGAAGAAACTGATATTATGCTTAGTTTCAATTAGCCTTCAAGTATGATTATGAAGATGAGAAACAACCAGGTCCAAAGAGGAGTCATTATCCAGCAAATGAAGTAGCAGTGGATTCGCTACAATCAGTCTACAAGTGGGAGATTGTTGGGTGTGGAGCCTAATTATCTTCTTTATTTATATGTATTGTCGCGTTGGATCCTTGTTCTTAATTGGGTGTAACGCAGCCATCGTTTGATGGTTGTCGGGGTCTTGGGGGGCGGCGGTGACCTTTTGGGCCCCCCCCCCCCCACGAGCGAGGGAATTTCGAGACGGCGCCCTTGAGATATAAACATATATGGTACGTATACTGAAATATTGTAATTTCGTAGTCAATCCGGGCCGTTCATTAGGTAGATGATCTGATGATAGAAGTTATGTTTAATTTAGGGTTTTTTCCCTAGAAGAAAACCCCTCTGTTGTATGAGGGTATTGCATTGTGTCATTGTATGGAGTGTATATTCAGAGCGAGAGATAGTAAAGGGGATTGTGTGAGAGATTAAAGGATATTACAACCGATCTGTTGTAGGTTATGTCTCTTCATTTTTCTAGATAATAGAAAGGAAGGACTGGTTGTTTCTGTCGACGTAGCCCAAGTTGGGTGAACCACATATATTAGTGTCTCTCTTGTTTTATATGTTATTTATGTGTTTTTTTTTGCATATTTTATGTGTTCCATTGCTCTATAATATATAATTTTATAACAGTTATCTCCATCAAAAGTGGGAGGTATCGATTTCTTGAATTCCTCTAGTATTCGACTTTTGTTTCTTTTCTCATGTTGGTAATATCTTTGAGTTGTCGTTATTGATGATTGATCTTGGTCATATTCTTTTCTCTCTGAGGTGTTCCATGGATTTTATCCTCTCGTAGTGTCCTCTTTGTAGTGTCTCTTCTTGGTTAGATAGTGTTGATGACACTTAGAGAGGGTGATTTTGATATAGCGATATAATATTATGCATGAAAAAATTATGTACATGCTTATTTGTTATAGACCTGGTTTGGGTCACCTGGTTGTTGTGTTCTTACGATAATATCTATGGTTGTGTGTATAAGAATTGATTTTTGTTAAGAGCATATTATTGATTCTTTCTCTTTCGGTATCCTATTTTGGACATAGGTGTATGACATGTATGTTGATCTAGGATTGAGACACATAGATCCATGGATGATCATGGTTATGTGGAACATATGGTTAATTATGATTTATGGATGATACATGATTTGTATGATTATATGTGCTTAATCTCATACTAGGAATTATGTCTCAGGGGACTTGGTCATTTCCAACAAGGATGCTCGAGTTATAAATGACCGCGGAAGTCATTTCTTCAAAACCAAAATGACTGTGGAAGTCATGCAAAATCCTTGGTAAAATGTGAATAATTGAATTATGAAATTCATTTGATTCCTTTGATCTATGAGATTGTGATGTGTGTAGGTCTTGGAAGAAGACCTTACCAACGAACCATCAGATGGGTATGAGCTCACAATCATTACCTTAAGGTGAAGCATGGAGTTTCAAAGCAGAGTAGATGTGAAGTCATGGAAATTATGGCGCGAAGTCCTAAATCCATGAAATATAAAGACGTGGAATCTTGGGTATATAATAAAAGGATTAGCGTACGAAGTCTGAAATCCATGAAAGATAAATATATGCAGTCTTGGATCTATAATGAAATTTTTAGGGCGCAGAGTCTTGAATATTTAAAAATATCAAGGTGTGGAATCTTGGATCTTTAGAGTAGATTAGGGAGCGAAGTCATCAATATACTAAGGCATGAAGATGCATGCAATAGGGGTGTGGAATCCCTATTCTTCGAAAGAAAAATACCACTCATGGGCAGCTCAGGGATGAGTTTCCTTAATAAAAACTCATTCCTGAAAATTTTGTAGTGACTTTCTAAAAATAGTAAATCACCTCCAATCAATGGGTAATTAAGTATACTTGAAGGAAAATCACTTAAATTATCATTGATCAATCCTAATAGTTCAATCTCAACATAATCCTCAATATTATTAATATTAATATTATCTTTTATGAGAGTATGATATTATTATTAAAAGGGAATTATATCTCCTCAATCATTTGACACCTTTCTCCTTGATGATTCTCATGGCTATATGTAACTCTCTATCTTTTAATAATATATTACACTCCCTTTTATGAACTTATCAAAGAATGGCATATTCCTCTTACACTCTCTTTAATGCATATGTTACACTCTCATTTACTAAGGCATGCATACCTCTCCTTAATGGCACGAGTTACATTCCTATAAATGGAATACAAGGCATGCATATTACTCCTCGTTTATGGCAAGAATTTGTTGCTCCTACTATATATGTGTCTCATGTATTCTCACTTGGGGGGAGGTGCATTATGATACCAAGAGTTGGATAAATTTATAAAATAAAATAAAAATATTGTGAGAGGGAGAAACTTGGAGGGTAGCCAAAAGATAATCTAAGTTGTTAACTAGCTCCACCCAATGGAGTTAGCCGTGAGTGGTATTGAGAGGAAGTGAAGCTTGTCTTCCTCAACTTGCCTTATATATCTCTCTACTACAATATTTTGGTACTACTTGTGAGGTCTTACAGCTCGGGGGTTCCAGGGGGAGAATTTCTCCTTGGATATGGTTGGGTGGAAAACAGGGTGGTTCACAATGAGTTGGTAAGGATATTGACGTTGGAGCATACCTCTCATTGGAGCTGAAGCATACTTCCACTCTTTTGGAGTTGTATAAATTCACTGTCATGTATGTTGATCGGATTATATTGTGTCTTTTTGTAGTTCATTTCATGTTTTTTTTCTTATTTGGTTGTTGGATGAAACTTACATGTCTATGAAATGTTGCACAACAAATGTTGAAGAAATTTGTAAGTTTTTTTTGTATAGTTTTGAATCGATTGACAAGAGGCCTGAATGGTTAAGAATTTAGGCTTCCATGAGTTAGATGAAAACATTTTAATGGCTTGATTTTTTTTCCTTCTCCTTGTACAACTGTAGATAAGTTTGCACACTATATGTTTAACAAAAGTAATAAATGGGATTGTAGGATTTTTTGTTGTTGTTGTTTTGAAGAATCACATTTTTGGGAATTTCTGTTACGCTTCATCTCAACTTTAGGGGGTATCCGTGCCTTATGGAACTGTAACCCTGACTTGATTCCAAAAAAAATACTCTTCAAAACCCAGACCATAAATTTAGGCAATTTTGCAAATTGTTGTTGTCAGTTATGTATGCCTGTTATTGAGTTTTTGATGATAGACAAAGATTATTTTGTCCTCGTTTTAAGATACCAACATTTGAAGTTTTAATTTCTTAATTTTATGAGATAAATAGATTTAAGAAGAATCTCAAATTCATTGTTGCCAATTGTTTGACAAAATGCCTCAATGGATTTTGAATGCATGCTTGCAAAATATTTTTCAAAAGGCCTCAATGGCTATATATTGCATGTTTGAAAATTGTTTGTCAAAAGTCCTAAATGGTTGTACCTTTTGTGCATACAAATTGTTAGTGTAAAAGTCTTTGTTACTGTAGTTTTTAAGTACTAGAAATTATAAATAGACTATTTAATGGGTGTTTCTTCCTATGTCTGCAGGTTTTTTGTATGAATGTGAAAATGAATTTAATAATTTTTTGAAGTGTGAATAGAGAATAGGATAGTTGTTTCTTGTATTATCTAAAGATTTCATGAAAAAAAGGTTTGTTGTTGGAAACAATTTTACGATGACTAATTCTATAGGATTTTGTGCAAATGAGTATAATAAGTTTTGTCTTAGCTGCATGTATGCATGGGTGCATTATTGTGCTTCAATGAATGCAGAAAAAAAATGCTTGTGCCCAATTTATGCGGGTCCATTGTTTTACTTGCCATTTTTTGAATAATAATATTCTTCTGAATTGGTAACAAAAGTTTCTCTTACCGTGACATTCATTATATAATTCTCATGATTGAAGCATTAGCTTAATAATTTGGATTGAAAATTTTAATTGATGAATTTGGAAATGGTGTTGGGTCAATATATTTTGTGGCTCCATTTCATAAACATATCATATTTATTAGATTTACAGATGAATATAGGCATATTCTTCCCTCAATTACCTTTCTATAGGCAGGTTAATACTCATACACTTATATGTGATTTTTATAATAGAATCATTATAATTTTGTGGTTATGATATCAAGAGTCAATAAGTGCATCTTATTTAGCATAATATAGGAAATCAAATAGGTTGACCTAGCTTAATGTTTGCACATGGAATTATGGTGGAATTTATTTCCAGTCTTACTTATACCTCATGTAGAAGTATGAGAGAAGCACACGTTTCCATCTTCTAAACTTGAGAGGAAAATGCATTTTGGAATTGGTTTTAAGGGAAAATTATCCTTGACTTCTAATGTGGTATTATTATGTTGAAATAGATGAAGGAACATGATTACATGATAACTTATTTAGTAATGTTACAAAAAAAAAAGAGTATTAGTGATTAATGTGACCTCTACTTCTCTATATTATGGATGGTGGGTAAGGTGCGACCTTACATATGGTATCAGAGCCAAGTTACAATACTAGGGCCTAATGGGCCAACTTGCTTACTTGTAGGTTGATTATATATGAATGTTGATTAAAGATTTTGCATCCATGTTGAGTTTTTTTATATGTTGACTTGGAAGCATATTGGTTTCATAGGGGATATTATTATTATTATGTGATTTAGAAACTCATGAAAGAAAAATAATTCTTTGTTATATTCCTTTGTACTTTTGTTAAGACAAGTTATTAGAAATATGTTAAAATACTGGGAAAGGATGTGTTTGAGAAAGTTGGGGTTAAACCCAAGCATGTGAATGGCTTGATTTTCAATTGATGAGTGAGATAGGTGGAGTGCATGCATGGTTGCATATATGTTTAATGCATCATTATCAATGTGATATGGGCTTATTAGGCATCTTTACTAGCTGAAATCATATCTACCAAGAAAAAAATTGGCTTAATTTGGACTATAGTATGATGACCTTGGTGTGTATGCTTTGAGAATGTGTAACGAGTGTAAGGATGAGATTCAATTAATGTGATGATTGAGTTCATCATGTTAATTTTGACTATTTTCTTATCTACACTAATGGAAACTTAACAGAAGCTACCTTGAAAGATGTCACTTTTAGCTGTGAATGTAGAGTCACGAGTAATGTATGTGCATTAATTTGATGTGTTAAAATATGATTTGGGAATACATTCTTAATGGGTAAGAATGGAATTTCTATTATTTATTTGACATGATTTTGTGTAGTTTGGGTTGACATTATGCATCAAATAACTTGAAATTACTCAAATAATAGGTTGTGGTATGACCTTCCTAATAAAAAAAAGGCTTAAATGACTAGTGCATGAAGGTTTGTAGAATCCATTTTAAGGAACACTTGAAGGTTACGTTGTCCTTAAATTATGCATGGGTGTGGAATCCATACTAGCATATATCTATGAGCTAATGTATGGGTGTGGAATCCATACTAGCATATATCTATGAGCAAACGTATGGATGTGGAATCAATACTAACATATATCTATGAGCTAAGTAATGAGGTAAGGTATGGGTGTGGAATCCATACTAACATATATCTATGAGCTAAGTAATTTTTCTGGTTAGAATGAAAAAAAGTATTTTGATGGAATCTCATAGACATGATTAAGGAGGATTGATTATGTGTAATTAAAGTTAAATGGATAGAGATTTGTAACATGAATTTGCTTGAGATTTAAATCCATTATTTTATTTTTATTAAAAATGAAGATACTAAGATTGGTATACTGAACACCATTAGGCGGTTTTGAATGTTTGGAATAATTGATTTTGATATATGGAGTCAAGTGTGAACTAGTTATCTATCCTCTAGTATTATAATTATTTTGTCATGTGTTGGATTTAGGTAGAATTAAAATTATTTTCAAATGCTTAAAATGTAGAAAAAGATTCTTGTGATGAGTTGATGAAATATATTTCTATTTCCTTAAGACAAATTAGGTCTAGGAAATCCATAATAGTCTCTTTAATGATTTTTTCAGTTGAATATTTGTTGAATTCTATTTAACCAAATTAATTAGAAAAAATATGAGGATTGAACTCATGAAATGCTCTAAACTATTTTTAGTTAGACGATCGAGTCAAAATTCATATTGTTTATGAAATCTATGAACTACTTTCTAGGAATTTTATTAACTTGAAAATTGTTAAGAGAATAACATGTTTAGAAGATAAACATTTTAAGTGGTGAGAACTTTGTTTTAATTTAACTTAAATAAAAAGGTATGTGATTAATGAAAAGCTTAGTTGAGTTCTCATTTTACAAGAATATGTGCTTGTGATATTTTTGAGGGAGAAATTGAAGGAGAGTGAGATCACATTTTGATGAATTGGAATTCTTGCATGATTTAGAAGCCTAAGATGATTGTATTGTATGTGGAATGGAAGAGATTGCTAGATTTAGGAATTTTGTGCTTGGATGTATAGTTGTATGAGTATTTATTAGTTTTACAAAATGTTGTAATCATTTGAGATGGTGGTAATTTTCTTTTAAAAAACAAAAACAAAAAGGGTTTAGCTTTAGGTTAGAAATTCCCTTTTGATAGTCTAAATCTCATTTAAATTCAAAAAGATTCTTCACATTTTGAGAAATGTATGGTTTTCATAGATTTATTTTGTGTATGTGTTAATAGTAAGGAATAATACCCGAAACAAAATGAATTGATCAATTACTGAGTAGAAATCATTAGTGATTTTATAGTTGGAAAGAAAATTGACTTACAATTATCAAGGTAGATTCAATAATATAGATACCATATTTTCATAATTATGAGAGTTGTTCTTGATTACATTCCACTTTCAAAAATATATCATTAATTTTCTTTCGGAATGAAGATATTCTAACAGAGTCTTTCATAATTGATTCTCAAGTTAAGAGAAGTGAATAATAATGAAGCTTATGGGAACTAAAGGAATGGTATATAATACATAAGTGGGTTAATGAGGATTTTATGGAACCTTAGCTTGTTAGTTTTAAATAAAAAGAGAAAAATGGTGTCTTGAACCTCAAATTGTGTTTTTTCCTAATTTAGTAAAACTTATAGGTAGATCCTAAAGTTTTCGATTGCAAGGATGCCTTATGGAATGAAAAGGGGAAACTTGGATTGATAAGACATAAATCAAGTGGGGTGTAACTATGGGTTTTATATATGACATCATGTTTTGTTGCGTTGCTTCACAAGAAATTGTATGAGGATGATTTTTATGCTTATTGTATGCAAATTTGATTGTGAGACAGGATGGACCATCATTTTTTTCATAAAACCAATGTGTGAGCTATTTATTGCTTGGCAAGCTCAACATACTATAGAACCAAGAAGATGGCACATGTAGGATTCATGTAGACTATGAGAAAGAAAAACATGTAGAATATCAAATTATTATAGATAAATTAAGTAGATGTCATATCAGTTACATAAAATAGTATTTTGATATGGTACTATAAATTATATGGCTGGTTTTTATATAGAAATATTTGGAATTTTATATCAAAACATGCCTAATATGGCATGGATTTATTTTCTACTTGACTAAGAATGGTATGCTTCAGTTTTCATGGAGTTGCTTCAAATTTAGCAAACATTAAACTATGGATTGGCATGAAGAAAAAGATATCAAATACATATACGTAAGGTTAACACTTTATTGATAGGAGAATCGAAAAGAACTAAGTATATTATGACTATAGGAAAAACTTTGGGCCAAGTTTATCCCAAGAGTGGGAGTATGTAGTGTCCCTTCTCGGTGAGATAACGTTGATGACACTTAAAGAGGGTGATTTTGATATAATGATATAATATTATGCATGAAAAACTTATTTACATGCTTATTTGATATAAACTTGGCTTGGGTCACCTGATTGTTGTGTGCTTATGATAATATCTATGGTTGCGTGTATAATAACTGATTTTGGTTAAGAGCATATTATCGATGTTTTCTCTTTTGGTATCCTAGTTTGGACATAGGTGTATGACATGGATGGTGATCTGGGATTGAGACACATAGATCCATGGAAGATCATGGTTATGTGGAACATATGGTTAATTATGATTTATGGATGATACATGATTTGTATGATTATATGTGCTTAATATCGTACTAAGCATGATGTGTCAGGGGACTTGGTAATTTCCAACAAGGATGCTCGAGTTATAAATGACTGCGGAAGTCATTTCTCCAAAACCAAAATGACTATGGAATTCATGCAAAATACTTGGTAAAATGTGAATAAGTTAATTATGAAATTCATTTGATTCCTTTGATATATGGGATTATGATGTGTGCAGGTCTTGGAAGAATACCTTACCAATGAACCATTAGATGGGTATGATCAGTTCACAATCAATACCTTAATGTGCAACGCGGAGTTTCAAAGAAGAGTAGACGAGAAGCCAAGGAAATTAGGGCGTAGAGTCCTAAATCCATGAAATATAAAGACGTGGAGTCTTTGTTATATAATAAAATGATTAGGGCACATAGTCCGACATCCATGAAAGATAAATACATGGAGTCTTGGATCTATAATAAAATGTTTAGGGCACAGAGTCCTGAATATTTAAAAAGATCAAGGTATGGAATCTTGGATCTTTAGAGTAGATTAGGGCGTGGAGTCCTCAATCTACCAAGGCATGAAGATGCATGCAATAGGCGTGTGGAATCCCTATTCTTTGGAAGGAAAATACCACTCATGGGCAGCTCAGGGATGAATTTCCTTAATAAAAAATCATTCCTGACAATTTTGTAGTGACTTTCTAAAAATAGAAACTCATGTCTATTATCTCAAGTATGACTTTCCAAAAATAGTAAATCACCTCCAATCAATGGGTAATCAAGTATACTTGAAGTAAAATCACTTAACTTATCATTGATAAATCCTAATAGTTCAATCTCGACTTAATCCTCAATATTATTAATATTATTAATATTATTATTATTATCTTTTATGAGACTATGATATTATTATTAAAAGGGAATAATATTTCCTCAATCACTTGACATCTCTCTCCTTGATGATTCTCGTGGCTCTATGTAACTCTATATCTTTTAATAATACATTACACTCTCTTTTATGCACACATCAAAGATTGGCATATTCCTCTTCCACTCATTAAAGACATGTCATAAAATATTCCTCTTACACTCTCTTTAATGCATATGTTACACCCTCCTTAACTAATGCATGCATACATCTCCTTAATGGCATGAGTTACATTCATCTAAATGGAATACAAGGCATGCATATTACTCCTCCTTTATGACAAGAATTTGTTTCTCCTCCTATATATGTGTCTCATGTATTTTCACTTGGGGGGAGGTGCATTGTGATACCAGGAGTTAGAGAAATTTATAAAATAAAATAAAAAAAAATTCAGAGGGAGAGACTTAGAGGGTAGCCAAAAGATAATCTAAATTTTTAAGTAGCTCAACCCAATGGAGTTCACCATGAGTGGTATTGAGAGGAAGTGAAACTTGTCTTCCTCAACTTTCCTTGTATATATCTCTACTGCAATATTTTGGTACTACTTGTGAGCTCTTACAGCTTGGAGGTTCCAAGGGGAGAATTTATCCTTGGATATGGTTCGGTGGAAAACCTAGTGGTTCACAATGAGTTGGTAAGGATATTGGCGCCGAAGCATACTCTCATTGGAGCTGGAGCATACTTCCATCCTTTTGGAGTTGTATAATTCACTGTCAGGTATGTTGATCGGATTATATTGTGTCTTTTTGCAGTTCATTTCTTTTTTTTTTGCTTATTTGGTTGTTGGATGAAACTTTCATGTATATGAAGTGTTGCACACCAAATGTTGAAGAAAGTTTGTAATAGTTGTAGAAGTTTTTTTTGTATAGTTTTGAGTCGATTGACAACAGGCTCGAACGGTTAAGCATTTAGGCTGCCATGAGTTATATGAAAACAATTCAATGGCTTGAATTTAGTTTTTCCTTCTCCTTGTACAGATGTAGATCAACTTGCACACTGTCTGTTTGAAAGAAGTAATAAATGAGGTTGTAGGATTTTCTTTGTTGTTGTTTTGAAGAATCAAATTTCTGGGCATTTCTGTTGTGTTTCATCTCAACTTCAAGAGGTATCCATGCCTTTTGGCCCTGTAACCCCCGACTTGATTCCAAAAAAAATGTTTTTTCAGAACCTAGATCGTAAATCTGGGCGATTTTCCAAATTGTTGTTGTCATTTATGTTTGCCTGTTGTTGAGTTTTTGATGAAAAACTAAGATTATTTAGTCCCTTTTTTAAGATTCCAACATTTGAAGTTTCAATTTCTTAATTTTATGAGATAAATAGGTTTAAGAAGAATCTCAAATTCATTGTTGCCAAGTGTTTGAAAAAATGCCTCAACGGATTTTGAATGCATGCTTGCAAAATGTTTTTCAAAAGGCCTCAATGGTTGTAGATTGCATGTTTGCAAAGTGTTTGTCAAAAGTCCTAAATGGATGTAGGCTTTGTCCATATAAATTTTTAGTGTAAAAGTCTTAGTTACTGTAGTTTTTATGTAGTAGAAATTATAAATAGACTATTTAATGGGTGTATCTTCCTATGTCTGCAATTTTTTCCTATGAATGTGAAAATGAATTTAATAATTTTTTGAAGTGTGAATAGAGAATAGGACAATTGTTTCTTGTATTATCTAAATCTTTCATGAAAAAAGGGGGTTGTTGTTCGAAACAATTTTACAATGACTGATTTTGTAGGATTTTGTGCAAATGAACATAATAAGTTTCATCTGAGCTGCATGTATGCATGGGTGCATTATTGTGCTTCAATGAATGTAGAAAAAAACTATTTGTGCCCAATCATTGTTTTACTTGGCATTTTTTGAATAATAATATTTTTCTAAATTAGTAACAATAGTTTCTCTTGCTGCAACATTCATTATATAATTATCATGATTGAATCATTTTCTTAATAATTGGGATTGCGAATTTTAATTGATTAATTTGGAAATGTTGTTGGGTCAATATATTTTGTTGTTCCATTTCATAAACATATCATATTTATTAGATTTACTGATGAATAGAGGCATATTCTTCCCTTAGTTACCTTGCTATAAGCAGGTTAATACTCATAAAATTATATGTGATTTTTATAATAGAAGCATTATACTTTCGTGGTTATAATATCAAGAGTCAATAAGTGGAGCTTATTTAGCATAATCTAGGAAATCAAATAGGTTGACCTAGCTTAATGTTCGCACATGAAATTATGGTGGCATTTATATCCAGTCTTACTTATATCTCATGTAGAAGTATGAGAAGAGCACATGTTTTCATCTTTTAAACTTGAGAGGAAAATGTGTTTTGGAATTGGTTTTAAGGGAAAGTTATCCTTGAATTCTTATGTGATATTATTATATTGAAATAGATGAAGGAACATGATTACATGATAAATTAGTTTGTAATGTTACAAAAAAAAAGGTATTAGTGATTAATGTGACCTGTACTTCTCTATATTATTGATGGTGGGTAAGGTGGGACCTTACACTCTCTATATTGGTTATGTCTCTTTGATTCACTACCCTCTGCTTTATTAGCACCAAATTCCCAACTTTCTTTCTCTGTGGGACTTTCCCTAGACTTGTGCTTGTCTAAGTAGTTGGCACCTGGTTCACCTTGTTTTTGTCTTTGTAAATATGACAAGTTTTGCAAGATCATCGCGTTTAATTCTGCTTACTTCTCTTGATCCTTAGTGAGTCTTTCATTGTCTGCCTTACAACTTATTAACTCAACCTTCATAATTATGAGGGTTTCCATCCAATCAAGAGAACTTTCCTCCACCTTCTTCGCCACAAATTCCTCTTCTTGATCATATGCAAGTCTGTCTTCATCTTAGTGCTCCATGCTGCTACCTAACTCTTACTCTCTGGTTGGTTATACTGCTTTCTTTGTGTTGTTACACACAAATGATTGTGAGTATAATATGCCAACATGCTAATAAATATTTATTCATAGGATTGGCGCATTTGATAAATATACTTAATTTTTATCTGAGAACCTTTGTTAGAGGCCCATTCAGTCCATGAGTTGAATCATGGCTCTAATACCACTTTGTAACACTATATACCACTCTATTGCAATGTTATTTGGCGTGGATGGTGTTACTAACTTATTTCTCATGTATTCTCAATGTTTAGTACGGTATAAGGTCTCATTTTTCCATAACTATATGAGCTAGATTTATTAATGTGTCCACGTCACATTTTGGTCTAAAGGTGTTGTGGGAAATAAAAACAAATGATCAAATATAATTCAATGAATTTACATGGTTACTCCTAACCCAACATATTTAGTTTTCTCAATTTCAATAGAAAACGAGCAAGAGTTATATATAAATATATAATCTTTTCTTCTTTCATAAATAGAAATACTCAAATTTAATACAAGAACGAAATCATGTGAACTAACCATCTTAACTTACAATATCATAATAAGTTTTGGTTTTCAAATTCCTGTGGTTATTGTTTACTGGAGAGTTTGCCGGATTATCCACAGTCTCACGAAACACTTGTCGACGTTTCGAATCCCAACGGGGATCCATCTTCAGGACATTGGAATGAAGAATTCTAAGAAGGGTCATAATCCATTAATAGTGAAGAAGGGAGGAAAGGCAAGGGCCGACCAAATATATATATATATATATATATATATATATATATATATATATATTATTTTTATTTTTATTTATTTATTTATTTATTTATTTTTTTATTACTTCAATTTTTATAATTTATAATTTTTGATTTAATTCAAAGATTCATTAATTTTTAATTTTTGATTTTAATTTTAATAATAATACTAAGTTTTTTATGTTAATAAATAATAACCTTACTAAATTTATTTTATTAAAAAGTTTATTATTTTAATTTTAATAATAATACTAAGTTTTAATAACCTTACTAGATTTATTTTATTTTATTAAAAAGTTAATTATTATCAAAGTTTTAATATTAAAAATAATAAACTTATTAAATATATTTTATTTTATTAATAAGTTTATTATTTTCAAAAAATTTAAAAAATCCTAACCCTATTAATTCAAAGATGTTTCATAGCTTATAAAAAGTTTAAGGATAATAATAATTTATTTAAGGGAAATTTATTTTACAAACTTTTTAAGGGTAATTTATTTTATTTTTGAAATTTTTTTTGAAATTTTTATCTTATTATTAATATTTTTATTTTGATTTAAAATTAAAAATAACAAGTTAAAAATAAAACCACCTATCTATTTTAAGAATTAATTAATTAATTAAATAAACTAAGGAAATTCTAAGGAGTATTAATGTTTATTTATTTATTAATTTTTAAATAAATAATTATTTAATACTCTAGAAAAACCTTTATTGGTTATAATGAGGAGGGTTATAGTTTAACATGAAACTAATGCTAATTAATGATTAGTCATCTATAATTATTATGATTAGTTAATCTAATAAAAATTTAACCTAGTAAAATAAATAAGGAAGGGAAGCAAATAAGTATTTTCTACTTAATAATTATTTATAAATTAATTAATTTTTATTATATAAAATAAAAATTAATTAAAGTTAATAATTATTAAAAGAAAGTTCCTTATTTGTTAAACCACTACTACTTAAAGAAAGGAGACAAACCTAAAAATTATTATACCTACAAACTCATACCTGGGAGGAATGTGTTCTTGAGGAGTAGATTTGTCGAAGAAGAGGTCACCAGCTATCGCTAATTTCATATCCCCCATCCCAATTGAGGTTTTTAGGATTTTTTTTGATCTCGAACGCCTCTCTTACTTTTCTTCTGTAATAGTGATCTTCTCTTGCAATGATCTTAGCATCTTCAAGACGCACTTGGTGCTTAGTTTTTAATGAGTGTTCCGCAAGGGCCGAAGTGCGAAGTCGTTCATGCTTGATATCAGCTTCGTGCTCTTTGAGTCTCTTCTGGAGTGAACGTCCGGTTTCACCGATATAACTCTTCCCGCATGAACAATCAATTTTGTACACTCCTTTAAGTTGTTCTGGACTTATAGCATCTTTAACTGATCGCATTCTTTGTCTAATAGTTCCTGCTGCTGAAAATTGAGCGAAAATGTCGTTCTTTCTTAGAGCCTTGGCGATTTTATCAGTGACACCTTTAATATATGGTAGAAAAACCCTCCCTCCTTTTTCTTGGGGTTCAAGTCGTTTCTGGGGTAAGATTCCGCCCTCAGCTCTTTTTAAGGCCTTCCTGATATCTCTTTCTTTATACCCTAAGCCCTTAAAAACAGATGATAAGTGGTTGATTTCTTCATTAAGGTGTTTAGCATTAGATATCCTCAAGGCCCTAACAACAAGGGTATTAAGGACACCGAACTTCTGAGCAGGATGATGGTAGGAATCAGCATGGAGATAACTATCAGTGTGGGTTTTCTTTCTGAATACACGGTGCCCAAGTGTTCCATCATCATTTCTAATAACGAGAACATCCAGAAAAGGAATGCACCTATTTTCTTCAGTTTCCATGGTAAATTTGATATCCAGGGAAATAGAGTTCAAGTGATGAAAAAACTTGTCCTGATTTTCTTTTCCATGGGCCCATTTTATATTAGTATCATCAACAAATATTTTCCACCAGTCTGGTTTTAAGGGAAATGAGGCAAGGGCCTTTTTCTCAAAATGTTCCATGTATAAGTTGGCGACAATAGGGGATAGTGGAGAACCCATTGCGACTCCTGAGACCTGTTCATAGAACTCTCCTTGAAAACACATTATTTATTTAAAATACTAAATGACTTTAAATCACATATAAAATAAATTCCATAAAAAAAAAATTCCGACCATCTAACTTACAATATCATAATAAGTTACACCATACAATAAACACATTATTTATTTAAAATACTAAAGAACTTTAACTCTTATATAAAATGGATTCCATAAAAAATTCCCCACCATTATATAAAAAGAAATCTAGAAAAATATATCTAAGAATCAAAAGACCTCCCGACAAAAAAATCCAATCCATTCTATAAAAGCAAATAGAGAAACATTCTTACATTCTAAAAAGGAATTTCACACCATACACTCACCAACTTAAACTCGAATGTTTCGACTTGCTATTCTTGTGATCACTTTTGCATATATTATAATGTAATATCTTAACATTACTTCCAACCCTTTAACATTACTTCTAACGTTTAACATTACTTCTAACCTTTTGAACATACTCAAGATATAATAATTAATATTGTTAGTAATGATGTCTTTAGGATTAATTACATTATTAGGATTTGGTTGAAATTTTGAACCATTTAATATGGTTCATTCTTCGGATAAAGGTGAAAAAATCAATCAATCTTAAAGAATAAATATCAAAAATCCATGAGGGTCAAGAGTTAGCCTTAGTAAATTAGTTATTAAGTTAATTAAAATAATATTTAATTGTAAAGTAGTTGTTACAAATCAGTTATTAAATTAATATTTATTTATAAACTAGCTGTTGGATTTTTTTATTAAAATAATGTATAACATTATAGACTTTAAATAAAATTAATAATATTACAAGGGTAAAAAATTAGGATATAATATTAGTAAATTAATTCAAGTTATAAACAATGCATTAGGAATTAGTTTTTTAAATTTATTTTAATTTTATATAGCTATATTAATTAAATTATAAGAATCAAATAAATTTAATAATATTACAAGGGTTAAAATTTTAAAAATTAGAATATATATTAGAATAAGATTAATAATTTTATTAATATAAATTAAAAAAATTAATTTATGATGAGAATTCAAGGGTAAGAAAAAATAAGTCAAAATTTGATTAAGATAATTAATAAAATTATAAAAAGAAGGGGCATTTAGGGAGAGAGGGTCGGAATCCAAATTCTACTTAATTTCCAAACATCATCTCTGTTGAGATTGATTGCATTCTTCTCAATCTCAATAGCCTATCTAAGCTTCCTATGGTGGAAGTGATCAACCCTAGGAATGACCCTGGAATCCTCAATGCATACATGGTGCTTGGATTTCTCCGCATGTTCAGCTAAAGCTGATGAGCAGGAACAATCGTGCCTAATGTTTGTTGCATGCTCTTGGATTCTCTGGTTAATGGAGCAACAAGTTTCTCCAATGTAGGGAATCCTACAAGAACAAGGGATTGAGTAGACCCCTTTCATGTCTTTAGGGTCTACAAGGTCTTAACAGATCTAAGGGAATTTTTATTGGTATTAAGAGGTTTGAATGAAGCAGAAACACTATTATTTTTTAGAATATGGGCGATCCTATCAGTGTTCCCCTACAATTGCTAACTTATTCATGGAGGATTTTGAGACCAATATTTTAACCTCAACCCAATTTCACTTTAAAATATGGAAGATATTTTTTGATGATACTTGCGTCATTTGGCCCTATGGACACAAAAAATTAGATTTGTTTCTTAACCATCTTAATTTCCAATCAGACACCATCAAATTCACAATGGAGGTTGAGGTTAATAGGTGTCTTCCCTTCCTTGACATCCTCAGTCTCTAGAATGAATGATGGTTCCGTTTCTCACCAATTTTTTTGCAAAAAACTCACATGGAACAATATCTTCATGCCAATTCTCATCATTTTCAAGCACAAAAATTTGGGGTCCTTTGCACTCTTGCAACCCGTGCTCTGAGAATTTCTGATGATAACCACTTAGAGTAGGAGAAATCTCATATTCTTAAAGTTTTTGAAAATAATGGGTACAACAAAACTCAAGGCCTCAAGGTCATTCAAAGAGCATGTAAAAAATCCAAGGTTAAGACTTCTCGTGTTAATCCTACCTCTAAGGTTAAACTTCCATTTATCCAAGGGGCCACTGACAGGATCACCCATATTCTCAAAAATAATATTGTTTCTGCTTTGTTCAAACCTCTTAATACCATTAGAAATTCTCTTAGATCTGTTAAGGACCCTGTAGACCCTAAAGACATGAAAGGGGTCTACTCGATCCTTTTTTCCTGTGGGATTCCCCACATTGGAGAAAATGGTCGCTCCATTAACCAGAGAATCGAAGATCGTGTAGCAGACATTTGGCACAATCATTCCCGCTCATAATCTCTAGTTGAACATGCGGAGAAATCCAAGCACCGAGGATTCCAAAGTCATTGTTAGGGTTGATCACTTCTACCATAAGAAGCTTAGAGAGGCTATCGAGTTGAGAAGCATGCAATCAATCTCAATAAGGATGATGGTTATAAATTAAGTAAAAGTTGGATTTTGACTCTCTCTCCTGACTGCCCCTGTTTTTTTTTACTACATTTTTTTCTAATTTTATTAATTATTTTAATAAAATTTACACTTATTTTTTCTTACCCTTGAATTCTCATCATAAATTAAATTTTTTTAATTTATATTAATAAAATTATTAATCTTATTCTAATAAATATTCTAATTCTTAAAATTTTAACCCTTGTAATATTATTAAATTTATTTAATTCCTATAATTTTATTAATTAATTTAATTAATATAACTGTATAAAATTAAAATAAATAAATAAAAAACTAGTTCCTAACATATTGTTTATAACTTAAATTAATTTACTAAAGGATATTTCTTAATTTTTAACCCTTGTAATATTATTAATTTTATTTAAATTCTATAATGTTATAAATTAATTTAATAAAAAAACTCTTAAGAGTAGCGTATAACTAAATATTATGTTAATTAGCTTAATAACTAATTTAATAACGGCTAATTCTTAATGGCTGGTCTGGACCGTGATGCATTCTTGCTATTTATTCTTTAAGATTTATTTGTTTTTTCACCTTTGTCCCCAAGATGAACCACATTAAGTGATTTGAAACATCGAACAAATCTTAATAATGTAATTAATCCCAAAAACATTATTACTCACCCTGCAATATAAATCACAAAAATCTAGTCACAGTTTTTCATTCAAACCATATATTATTTTTGCACGAGTCCCCTAGTTACCAACTTTGGATTTTGGTTCTTCATTCGGTTTCATTAGAGTGAATTGCTGTTAACGGTCTTTGTATTTTTAGAAAAATATCAATACATATCTAGAAAAACATGAAGTCTCAGCCATGAGTTTCTGTCATACATCTTCCTTTCATTCGATACAAAATAATGATTATGATAAATAAAATTTATTGGTAAATTACCGTCTAACATGGGTGTCTCACTTGTGTGATTGAACCCAAGGCGCAATTAAAGTCTGAGGCTTTTTAACTATTAATTTAGGCCGGTCATCCAACCAGTCCATGTGCAGTTACAACGTGCAGAGTAATTACTGTGTTAGCTTCACGTTCACCCCTCGTCGGTAAATTGGTATGTGACTTCCAAGATTTAAAAGTCCAAATTTGCATGCTTCATTGAAGAAAACAAAATAAAAAAATTGTATCATAAACAACGTGAATGAATTTACACAATAATCTTGTAGCTCTAAGGAAATTTCTGAATACAATGGTCGCAAGTCAAGTGAAGATTTATTATTCTTAATTTTGGAATTTATACTCTGTTTATAGACAAAAATAATATGCTAAATTGGATGACTTCGAATTGGCCAAAGGAGTTACAACTGATATTCTACGCAATTCGTTGCAATTCTTTCCATGAATATAAGAACAATAATTAAATTCTCTTAATAGTCTTGTATGCCTTTGTTTAAGGCATGTAATTCTTTGTTATGTAGTATATTTATTTGTTCTAAGAAATACTATGTGCAACATTATATTCTTGAAGAAGAACCTTGGTTTGTTAATTTTTTTCAATATTGATCTATGTTGAATCAGTTATTTAGCCTAAATTACTTTTCATTAACAATGCATCCAAATATAAGCACGGTAAATAAACATAAACAATAATTAAAGATAGAACAATGCATGCAGTGAAAAAGAAGATAACAACACAACTATAAGAGATAGCAGATTGATCTAAGATTGGGGAGTTTTTCCAGTGCAGGGAAAACCCTTTCAAATCTTCTTCTTCAATAGATCGTCATAAAAAGTTTTCAGCAGAGAGAAAAAATATCCCAATAAATATATGCAGTGGAAACACATAGATCATATCTATAGATTTGCAAATCTACAATATCGAAAGCATGGATCTGATGTATCACAAAAACCAAGTGATCTCAGTTGTCAAGTCCTAGATCTGAATCTAGGATGTTGTCGTAGTCTGTTATGAAGTGACTGTGACTACGTGACAAAAGGATGAAGGTACCGCAAAATTAAATGAATGTGATACAATCCAGATATGCTTATGAAATCTCTTAACCACGACCTTAACACTCTCAGCCTACAGCTGAAGCACCCTTAACTGTGACCTGGACATTTTGTGCCCGCGGCTGAGGGTGTGATCAGCTTGGAGCCTAGCCGCACCTTGAAGACGACCTATTTGTGGCTTTACCAACTCAACTGCGACCTTGACAAATCCTACCCGAGGTTCTGGCTCAACTTAGCCACTACCTGCCCACGGTTATGGCCCAAAACACCCAGATCAGATATAAGACCCTACCTATGATCCCAATCCTTTATGCAAGCTTCTCTTGATGTACATGTGTGAGCCAAAAACAGAAAATACGAACCAATACCAAAAGAGAATGAAGAATATCTCATGAGAGAATATGTGAAAATGAACTTGGGGTCACTTCTATTTATAAATTTGTGAGGGACTGCTTGGGGCTTTGACCGAATTCACATGAGTTTAAGTCAATCCATGAAATAATAAAATAATTCATAACAAAATTTATTCTTAACTGATTGGGGCGATCTATAGGTCGATTTTGGTCCTTTCGAAAAGAGGAATCTAATAAAATTATAATCTCATCCATCTGAGTTTTCCAAAGTGGAATTTGAATCTAGTTGCAAAAATTAACACTACCTCTCAATTAGGAAGAATTCCACTTGGTAATTTCTACTTGTAGATATTTACATCAAAGTGTCATCATGAATCAAATTCATCTGCTAAAACTTTCTCAAATCTAGAAGAATAAGAATCAGGGAACAATAACTTCCACCCATACCTAGCAACAGGATAATCAAACACATGGGGGAGCACATCTTCGACCCTGGGATCTCATCTGGGAGCTCAGTCTCAACTCGGAATCATGGAAAGGGAGAAAATCTCAACCCAATCATGTTGCCTACTGATCTTCCCATTAATGACTCATCAGTCAAGTGGTAGAAAATCTGCATCATAATGGACTTGGGTTGTACACCCAAAGTACACTCTCAACTCGTTGGCTAAATGAGGAGCAGTATTCCCATCAAGCCTTGCTTGAGGACATGATTCCAACTCGGGTATACTCTGCATAGAATGAATAGGGGAGCAACATCTTTGATCCTATGAAGAAAAGGGAGCAACATCTCAACCCTGGGTAACAAAAAGGAAAATTCCATATTGTCTAGAGATCCCTTAACCCCAGGAGCCCTTCATCTCAATTTCTCACCCTGAGAGCTCGAGCGGAATAGGAAGATCTTGCTTAGTGTCCTCGATCAGTGTTTCCCCTTATCCGAAGGGGCTACATCCATCAGTACAAGTTGTTCCGTGAAGACCAAGAACTTTCCTTTCGGTAGTTCCTTGGTGAGAATATATGTTATATGTTCGTTAGTCAATATGTGGTGGACTCTAACAACTCCTCTCTGCACCATGCCACAGATAAAGTGATATTGAATCTCAATATTCTTGGACTTGTCATGAAATATAGGGTTCTCTTCCAAATGGATCCCACTCTTGTTATCATAGTATATCATTGTAGTATCTAAGACTTGACCAAAGAGCTCACCAAAGAGCTTCCTTAACCACACAACTTCACAAATAGACATGCTAGCAACAATGTCTTCTTCTTATGCAGTGCTCAAAGCTACCGAATTTTTCTTCCTTCTCATCTAGGATATCATGGCAGAACCAAGACTGAAACAACATCCAAATGTACTCTTTCTATCTGTGATATTACCTACCCAGTCAGCATCAGTGTATCCATGAAGTTGGATATCTCCAGTAGAATATCTCAAATAAAGTGTGATTGATCCATGTAAGTATCTCAATATATGTTTGACCACAATCCGATGCACATGAAGGGGTTCAGTCATGAACTGACTCAATGTGCTAACTGCATAACATTTATCTGGACAGGTGTCCACGAGGAACATCATAACCCAAATTAGTTGTATGTACTCAGATGGATTTTCCATATCAGGTCCAACTGCTTTTCCACACATATTCTTGAAATTCATCTCCATCGGAGTAGTCATGGATTTTCACTCGATCATACCAAACCTTTCTAATAGCTTCACTACATACATTCCTTATGAGAGAAATATCTCACCAAGTCTTTGCCACACCTCAATGCCCAAAAATTAGTGCATGAGACGGAGGCCGTTCATCTCGAATTCATAGGCTAACTTAATCTTACATTCGATTGATTAGGTGCTCAAAATTATGCTAAAAAATGAAATTTTTTGGATTGGTGTGTAACCTAAATGATTCCATAGATCTTGTCATTTTTAATGCGGCGCAACTAGTTTCATGAAAAAATGACAACGTATGCTCCCATAAACGCGTTCTATCCACTTTGTCAAACAGACAATTTTTTTTTAAAACAATGAAATACAAGCCAATCAACATTTCGAGATGACTGGGCATGCCTACGTGGCAAGGTGACTAGGCATGCACAGTGGCAAGTTGACTTGGTCAATGGATTGTCTTCGGCAAATGAAATTGTGCCAAGTGGCACTATCTGGTTTGTTGAATTTGGCACATTTTGGTTGGTTGTTGTGGAGGGAAATCACATGTTTCCACATGGCCCAACTAGGGGCCACCACGTGGCAGCTCGAGGGCCAAAAAAATTGTGGTTACAGTCCAAGCGAAGCAGGCGAGGGTCAAACCTGTGACCTCCATACACTAGCACCAAACCGTCACCAATGTGCCATCAACATGTTTCTTACTAAATTATGGAACCCACATATTTTTGTTATCATATGAATTGTGAATTGGGGTGGGGGCTAATGTCTAACCCCAACCCTGGTCATCGTCGAGGGCAAGACCATTAGCGAGAGGCTAGCCCCACGCCCCCCCACCCAGCCCCCCCACCCCCAATGTTCCATAGTCGTTACACTTAATTTCCAACCCCACCATGTGTCCATAGTTAGTGGATTAAAGCCAACAGTTAACAAAACCGGGGGATTTTTATTTTTAAAGAAAATGTAATTAACCATATATGTTATGGTTTAAAATTTGGATTTTAGGCCTTAAGGGGGAAATTTCACCTAGTTTTTGGGAAATTTGGCGCTTGGTTAGTGGAATTCCGGGCAGATTTGTAGGTTCGGTGCCGGATTCGGTGGAAAATGTGGAGCGAATAGTGTACAAGTTAGAGGAACTAATAACTGGAGTTATTTTTACCAAAGTCAAAGCAGAAAGAGGCTACAAAAGAATTTTGGGCATTTTGGAGCTGATGGAACAGGTTTCAGAGTTGTTTGAGCATTGTGAGCACATGTAATCACACTTTCGAGCATTGTAAACACATGTAATCACAATTTTGAGCATAATAGAAGAGGGCCAAGCCATTCAAAGCTGGACCAAGGAGATGTAGCCCAAGTGGGGTGAACTCCTTCATCATGTGTTGTTGCGTTACTGTTTATGGTGATGTTCATGTCTGTTAGATGTTGTTGTTCAGTGTTTTTTTTATGTTAATTTTCTCAAGAAAATCACATAAAAATTCATGTTTAACTTGCAATTTACCTCATAATCCTCAAGCACCTTATTCATATTCTGAATTTTAATTTAGCACAACAAACATTAATTTTCCCATTCAGATCATCAATCCTCAACGGTTCACTTCCTGTTAAAAATAGATCATCAGCATATAGAACCAGAATCAGTGGAAAACCTTGAAAAACCTTTAAAAAGAGGTTGGCATCAACATTTCTTCTTGTGAAACCCAATTTCATTAGATAGCTGTCAATGTGAGTATACCAAGCTTGGGGATATTGATTCAATCTGTACATTTCTTTCTTCAACCTACAAACACGCATTCAGTGATCTTCCAATTAAAATCCTTGTGTTTGTTCCACATACAATTCTTCATGTAACATACCATGAAGGAAAGCAGTCTTTACATCCATCTGATGAAGGGTCCATCCTTGACTAGCATCAAGGGAAAATATTGAATGAATAGTTGTATATTGAGCCATAGAAGCAAATATTTCATTGTAATCTTCTCCCTCTTTCTGAGAGAAACCTTGAGATATGAACCTCGCTTTGTATTTCCCAATTCTGCCATAGATTCCATGCTTGATCTTAAATAACCATTTCGAAGTCACAACATACTTCCCATTTAGTCTCGGCACAACATCCCATACATCATTTTTTACAATATATGCATATTCCTCGGCCATAAAATCCTTCCAAACTTTTTATTTGACAAATTCTTCAAATGAGGATGGTTTAGCTTGAATCATGGTGCTCATAGAAGCTACATATCCTTGATACCTGCAAGGTTCCTTCCTTTCTTTGAATGATCAACAAATGGGAATACTTATTTCACTTTCTTGTAGAGTGTCAAGAAACCAAAGTGATATCTTCCTTGTAGGAGGATCAATGGGCGGTGGATCGAGAGGATCCATAGGCTACATGGTAGTATCAATATCATTTGACTCTGGCGTAGAAGGACTATCTAGAATTTCCTTGTCATAATCATCTTCCTTGAGAGGCGGAGGAAGGTCTCTTGCTTTACTAAGTGCAACATTTTCATCAAAGGTTACATCCCTGCAAATTTCAACCTTCCTTTGACAAGGAATATATATTTTGTAAGCCTTAGAGTTTCCATAGTAACCCATAAACATACCTTTTCTACCCGAAGCTTCCAAATTATTTCTTTTGTCTTTCCACACATGAAGGAATATTGGACATCAAAATATGCGAAGATGACTGATGTTGGGTTTGTTACCTGTAAAAATTTCTTTTGGAGTCTTGTTCCTCAATGCTTGATGAGGCAATCGGATTTGAACATACACAACAATATGTGTGGCTTCAAACCACATAAACTTTGGTAACTTCTGATCAGGAAGCATGGCATGAGGAACTTCCAATGTCGATTGGTGCTTCCTTTCAGATAAGCCATTCTTTTTCAATTGTGTAAGGTACAATATTTCCTTATTGATCCCTTCCTTCTTGCAGAATGCTATGAATTATTTTGACATGTATTTTCCTTTGTTCTCAAACCTAGAAAATTTGATTCTTTTTCCTGATTGATTTTTTACCAAAGCTTTAAATTCCTGGAACATTTCAAAGGATTCATCCTTGTGCTTGAGGCAATACACCCATGTATTTCTTGAGAAATTTTCATTGAAGTTGATGTAATAGACATGACCACCAAGTGCACAGGCATCATAACACATATATCTGAATGAATGAGATGGAGGATGTAAGTTGTTTTATTCTTATTGGAGGGGAATGGTCCCCTTGTTTTCTTTCCACATGCGCAACCTTGACAAACTCCATCATGCTGAACTTGAACATTGGGAATACCTGATACCAGTTTCTTCAATTTTTGAAGAGCATCATAGTGTATATGAGCCAGCCCGCAGTGCCATAACTAACTGAGATTATTGGTGTTGTGAACCAATTCTAGAAGTGGACTTCCTATGAATTTGTAGATTCCCTCAGATCTCAGACCTAATGTGAATGCATATTTCACATGTGAATCGACAGGTTAAGATACTACCTTTCCATTGATGAAGGAAACCCCCATCCCTTTATCTTCTGATGTAGGTATAGAAATCAAATTCTTCATTAGACCTAGCACATACATAACATCATGCAACAACATTGGTTCCCCAGAGTTCAACTGAAACTTGACAGATCCAAATAATTTTACAGGATGAGTGTAATTATCTCCAAGAATAATTTTCATCTTGGTCTCCCTATCTACTAGATTAGAGAGGACTTATTTGTATCCATAGAAGTGATGAGTGGTCCCACTGTCAACTAACCAAATATCCCATGAATCTGGTGGAGAATAACTAGTAAGTGCATAAATGAGAATATATTCAGTTTTATTCACAACATTCCTTTCATACCTGGGAGCCCTTGAATTATTTTGAGAATGATGTTATTCTTCATGTGCTTGAAGAACCTCTTCTCCTTTCATATTTTTTGTCGTGGTTGTACGATTGATTTTCTCTTCTTCTTTTATCATTTTAATTGCTTCTGGTGTTGTATCATGGCCTCTTTCTCTTATCGGGACATTCACGTGCATAGTGGCCTTTCTTATGGCAGTTGTAGCATTCAGTATAGGCCAGTGACTTTTCATTCCTTCCTTTTTAGCTTTGAGGAGGAGGTCTTCTATAAGGGCCTCATTTTGATCACTTTCTTTTTTTATGGGCGACATATGCAACAAGCTCTCCTTCTTCATGCTTTTGAATTCTCCCTCTTGCTATCATTCTCGATTATTCTTGAGTGTTATTTCCAACAATCTCAACAAATGACGAAATAACATCGTTGTTACTGATAGTAGTGATGAAAGTTTCCCAAACAAAAGGAAGACCTCTAAGAGTCACGAAAACCAACTCTTTGTCAGGTAAATTCTCTCCAACCCTCTGCAGTTGATCTCTAAGACGAGAGATCCACATAATTTAAGACTGAACAGTTTCACCTTTTTTCATTTTCACTTCCTTGAGTTGATCTTTCAAGGTGTTGATCTCATTTAGATTGTTGACTTCATACATGCCGGATATCTTTTCGTACATGTCTTTATAATTTCTTAAATTCCTAACATATGAAAGTAAATGATCTTGTAAACCATCATCTATGATTTGCTTTTATTTGGACTTACCTTTATTATATATGTTCTAGACGGTGGCAGAGGAATATTTTGGAGGCTCCGGTATCCTTCTTTGAATGTATTCTAGCACATCATTGTTTCCAACTATGATCTCTAATCTAAATTTCCATGCAGCAAAGTTAGATGCATCACCTAGTTTCTCATGTTCCTTGAAGGTAGAGGAAGACATATTGATCTTTCCTTGTAGATATTCTTTCTGATAATGAAGGCTCCACTTCTTATCTTCTCTTGGGCTTGTCCTTCACCTTAGCTCTGATACCATGTTATTTTTTTTTTCAATATTTATCTATGCTGAATAAATTAAGTTAGACCAATTTAATTTTCATTAGCAGTGCATCCAAATATAAGTACTGTAACTAACCATAAATAGTAACTAAAGATATAAAAATGCATGCAGTTACGAATAATACAACAATACAACCATAAGATACAACAAATTGGTCCACGACCAGGGAAAGACCCCACTGCGGGGGAAACCCTTTCAAATATTCTTCTTCGATATATCGTCATAAAATTTTTTTAGTTGAGAGTACAATGAGGCCAATACATATATGCAACAGAAATAAATGGATCCGATCTATAGATTTGCATATCTACAATATCAAAAGCACAGATACGATGTATCACCAATACCAAGTGACATTAGCTGCCAAATCCTAGATCTGAATACAGGATGTTGTCAAATACTGTTCTGAAGCGACTATGACTGCATGACGGAAGGAAAAAGGCACTGCACAATCAAATGAATGAGATCCAATCCATATCTGCTTATGAAATATCTTAACCACGACCTTAACACTCTCATCCCATGGCTGAAGAACCCTTAACTGCGACCTGGACATTTTGTGCTCGAGGCTTAGGGTCTTATCATCCTGGAGCCCTAGTTGTGCCCTGAAGACGGTCTACCTGCAGCTTTACTAGCTCAACCGTGACCTTGAAAAATCCTTCCCGTCGTTCTGGCTCAGTTCAATGATGCAGGAGCATCCAAGCCAAATTTTCATTATTTAATTATGTAATAAGGGGGGTGAGATATTTTAATTATTTTATTAATTAAATTTTTTATTTTAATAAATTAGGAGAAAAATGTAAAGGTGAGGATTATTGTATATATATATTCTTTAATAATTAAAGGATATGAGTGGAATGGAATTAGGTAGATAATTTAGGGAGTAGGAATTCCATATACGGGACTTCATTGAGTACAAAACTAGAACAAATCTAAATTAGATTTTTAAGTTGAGATTTGTGTGGAGGAATTTATGGAGTGAAATAAATTCATTATTTATGTATATATAGGAGGTTTTGTGAGGATGAAAGATAACAGAGAGCAGTAAGGAGTACAGTGAAAGTGAGAGATGGTTTGAAGGGCCAAGAGCCAAGAGGCCGCTCAATGTAATATTTGGCCAAAGAGTTTTTATGTTTTTATATCCGTATTTCATTTGAATGGCTCTCTTTCCTTCATATGTATATTTTTAGCTGAATATTTTTATGGTTTTAATGAATAATTATTGAGATTTTTCATGCTGAGTGAAGAAGTGTGTGTTTTATATGCTCGGATCTGTTCTATAGCAGAACACCTGCATCATTTGGTATCAAAGATGGAAACGATTTCCTACGAGATTTTGGGAGAGATTTGATTGATATATTATACTTTTTGTTTAAGTCTGCAATTTATGCATGCACTGTGAAAAAAACTTGGACGCAGGTGATCGATCGACAAAGTTGTGGTAGTGCCTTCCGTAGCTGGACAATGCATGGCATGGTGTAGCAAAACTATGAGCTCACAGGCGGAGTTGTAGTATGAAGCAATTGAATGAGAATTCGTAGCGGTCTATGGAGCTGTGCACACGCAACAAAAAGGAGAAGTCCGCTCGAGCGCTGTGGGAAGAGAAACAGTGAACATTGTAACGGTGGCTTGAAGCACTGTGATCGAGTATTATGATGCTAACGGTGGTTGGAGCACCATGACCAAAATTTGAAGCAAGAAGTTCACCAACCAGTGGCTCGACACACTCGTGGATAAGCACGAACGTGGGTTGTGTCACACAACATTAACACCGATTTAAATGCAACCTATCGGTGCCTAGAATCATAACGCAAACGGTTAGAGTGTTTACGTTTGCGTGAGTTAAAGTGTCCATAGCAGTGAATTGATAGTTTCTCTGCATTCGGACGTGGTCGAACCACAGCGTTGAAGCCCATTTTCAGTGTTGTATCACACCGGTGCCCAATAATATAATGCAACATTGAAAGAGGCTTGCATAAGTGTTAATTGGTAATTGTTTGTCAACGGTGGTGAATGGTGAAATTAACACCAACGCCCAGGACGTGGCTGAAGAGGTTGATATCCAAAGCAATCAGTTCTGCATTCCTGCAAGGCTATTTGCAGACAGTGCTCAAGGGAATGGTGGCTTGAATCACCGTAACTAAGCATCGTAGCTGAAGGATGCTGCCAGTGATGGCTTGAAGCAACACATTTCGAGGGACGATGTTATGTGTTGAAGGTGGCTCGACGCATTTCGAGGGACGCTGCTGTGTATTAAAGGTATATAATAGTGAGTTGAATGTGCACAACGTTGAATCATGAAACATTTATTGTAATGTATCACACCAATACACAAAGCCATAACGTGGAATTGGCATTACTGCTTTGCCTAGATCGTTGAAAGGTAATGGTATCAATTATGACAAATTGGTAGTTGGCTTGAATTGGGATGAGATGAAACCTCGGGTTTAACAAATGAACTGTGTTTTTAATTGCGCCTCTAACTATGTTATATAATTGTAATGGTCCTTTGCGGATGCAAATGAACATGGTAAATGAAGTTGCATAGACAATGGAATATTTTATGGGAATTGCATGCTAAGTCCGAATAATTGATCAATTACATTTGGATGAAGGGTAAGTCCGAGCTTAAAAGAAGCGAACAATTTTGTGCAAATAAGTGTTGCAGATCTGCATCATTGTGGGAGCCTACAACATTGTGGACCAGTAGATAGAATTGAGAGGCATCCCTCTCGAGCTCGTGTTCGTACTATGGAGCAGTAAAACTGAAATTGCAAATTTACAATTTGCATGCACATAAAAATTGGAAGTACATTTGGAGATCTTGCTTGTGAAGAGACCAGTCAATGAGTTGAGAGTGGATTCACTTGGAAAAATTAGAAGGGCATAGAAAATTGGAAAGGTATGTTAAGTAAAATTATGGGTGAACATATCCTATGTTGACATTTTTGGGTTTTCTTAACCAAAATCAAATTTATAAGCAAGTATTTTTGTGGAAATGATATGTCAACATGTGGTTCAACATTAAAGTGAAAATGTTGCAAATGCGGAGGTATAAGGTTTTATCACCACAGTAGTTTTAAAGAAATTTAAGTTTCACGTAAATGAATGGAAAGGGAGAATGCGCAAATCCTGGGTGTTATGAAGGCAAACATGCATGTTTATATGAGGAGGTTTATTATGCATAGTGTGATGATTTATTATGCATAATGTGAATTCTTCACAGTTTTGGTTAAGTCATTTTGGACCAAAGCTTGTAGTTGGGAAAAGAATAATTATTTTGATTGGTGATTGAAAACATAATTGCTTGATGTTGTAAAAGCTTTTTTTTACCATTATGTGGCGGTATCTAAGAGGTGATATTCAGGATGGACACAATGTACGGGTTGTACATCGAAGAGGTTGAAATATGAATAACATGTTCTTTATACACAGGTGAAGAGATGCGAATTAATGTTGTATGGTGCATAAAAGTGCAGGGGACTATTTTCATTAAGATGATGAGCTTGTGAGCATGCAAGTATTGGCAGTGACAAAGATGGCACAGAAGAGGGGAAATCAGAGAATTGAAATTGAAAAGAGAAAGGTTTATCAATAACCTTAACAAGAGCATGAGGTATGATAATTCAAGAAGGCATTTTTTAACATTGAAGATTGAATGGTTTATTTATTTTCACCTTAAAATAAATTTTGAAAAACTTGAATTGCATTTCGACTAAAGACTTCAGTATCATGTGAAATGATAAGGGAAAACTGATGATTTTTCATAAGAATGAAGTATGAAAGAGGGTGAAGATTTTACATCCTAAAATGTATTAGGGATGTATGTTTATTGAAGAATTTTATAACTTCAATTAAGTCAGAATATACACTATCATTATTATTGGGGCAAAGCCTGAAGTAAAAACAGATGTTAGAGTCAAATGAAAGTTTGGATAGTTTGAGTTGAGATTGAGTATTTTCATCCAAGATGAAAAATTAGTGTAAGTATGAAGTCAAAGAGTCGTAAGCTAAGTCAAGAGTCTAAATGTAATGGAGTGCATGATCGGCAGAGCCCGACACCCAAAGAATTGGTCTTTGTAACACATGCGTTACTAAAGTGTTGTTTGCAGCAAAGTGAAACAAGAGCATTGCCAGAGATTGGTTCCAAGACAGAGAACCAAGAGAAGCCAAGCGTGGGAGGAGAACTTTCATTTTGATGAATGGCAAGTGAGAAGGATTGCTGAGAAGTGGATTAAATGAAATCCACATGTGAACAGATGAAGTTCACAAAGGAGGAGAAGATGACTACTGATAGTCATTTTCGAAGATCTGATGAAGACCACAATAGAAGGAAGAAGAAGGAACATGCCAAGGCCAGCGGCATATGTGAGTAGTTAACAGATGAAGATTATGAGCGGGAGAAGGCTGAGATAACATTTCACCTTGAATTGTTAATGGAATTGTTGCAGGAAAATGTGAAAGACCAGACACATGGTTGGACCATGAGAAAGAAGGTAAAGTGGCAAAAGCTACACGAAAAGAGGGAAAAGCAGGTAAACATACAGTTGACAGAAGAGCTAAGGAATCTCGAGCAGATGTTGAGTTATGAAGAACTCAGAGAGGCTGAGTTAAAAATGGATGTTTCCATTTGTGGCCTAGAATAGGGTGAAAGTCTGGGTGAAGAGATCAATGAGGAAGATCTCATGAACTATTGGGATAGTTCAGAAGCATCTGAAGATGTGTTGGCAAGAGAAGCAGATGAGGCTATGAAGCCTTGCAATTTTTCTCACAGTTTATGTATGTTTGCAGGATATGCAAGAGATGGTGAGCAGTCTGATGGAACTGTCACAGAGATGAAGGAAACTTTTGAGGTAAAGTCTAGTGGAGAATTCCTTTCAAAGGGGGAAGGTAATGATTTGTTACAACAAGAAGAAATCATAAATTAATTCTTGGTTGGGGTAAAACAACAAGTTGAAGCTGTTATGGAATAGAAGCATACTAAAGATGGCGAGGATATATTCCAAGGAGGTAAAAAAATGTATTTGTTTAATGAAATTACTGACAAAATTTGGAAATGTGATGAAACAGAAAACATGATAACTCATGAGGACTGCCAAAGAAAGGATGAAACTGTATTGAGTGAGGCTGAAAGTTGCCAAGAAAAAAATGATGATGACTATCTTTCAGGTGAAGATCAAATTAAATTGTTGCAACAAAAGGAGTTCATAAATTCCTTGTTTTATGAAAGAAATTGTTCCAGTGGAGGTGAGATAGTTATTTCTTATGATGAAGAATTTATTATTGATGATGACAGTGAGAATTGATTTTTTTAAAAGGCCAAAGGGAAAATGATGGACAAACAACTAAAACTATTGTAGAGATAGAAGATCATAATTCTATTCTGATGAAGAATGAAGAGATAGTATCAACAGGAAACTTGATTTGTGACAAAGAAGAAGATAGTGAAGAATGTACAAAGATTTTTTCAAATGAAATGACAGATTTGTGGCAGGAATTGAGTATTCTGGAGAAAAGGCTAGAAAAACAGAGGATAAGTGTTCAAGTCGCAAAGTCAGAGCTGAATGAGAATGAAAAAGTTAATTATTATGAACTAGAGCAAAGAGACATCGTTGAAACAGATGATGTGGAGGAAAGACTAACTGATAGTCTTGAGAATTCTTTGAAAAAGTTGAATCAACATACTGATGTGTTGATAAAGGAGAAAATGTCAGAGCAACAAATCAAAATGTTGCCAGAAGAAGGAGAGATCGAAGGTCTTATCTTTTTAAAACTAACAGTTTGTTGGTGAATGCAGGTACAACACCAGACGAGGAAATTATTTCTATAAAAGCAATCAATGACTATAGTTATGATCAAGAAGAAATTCTTGATTTTTTTCCATTGCAGGAAGTTGAGAGTTGAACTCAGTTTGAAGTGAAAGAATTTGACAAAGAGGAATTACTCTGAGGAATTGGCAAAAGAAAGTGTTGGAGAAGCCGATGGAATCTGATCAACAGAGTGGACGATGAGTTATCAAATCGAGTTGACACTCTGAAGGACCAGCGGTAGAACAGATTATGGAATCCTGGAGGGAGCAAGTCATCAGGACTTGTGGTTGTCGCAGTATTACAGAAAAGCGACGGGCCTCATAGACAAGAGTCTATGGAAACTTCTCTACATGGGGAGTCTGATGTAGGAGCATCCAAGCCAAATTTTCATTATTTAATTATGTAATAAGGGGGGTGAGATATTTTAATTATTTTATTAATTATATTTTTTATTTTAATAAATTAAGAGAAAAATGTAAAGGTGAGGATTATTGTATATAAATTCTTTAATAATTAAGGGATATGAGTGGAATGGAATTAGGTAGATAATTTAGGGAGTAGGAATTCCATATACGGGACTTTGTTGAGTCCAAAACTAGAATAAATCTAAATTAGATTTAAGTTGAGATTTGTGTGGAGGAATTTATGGAGTGAAATAAATTCATTATTTATGTATATATAGGAGGGTTTTGTGAGGATGAAAGACAGCGGAGAGTAGTAAGGAGTACAGTGAGAGTGAGAGATGGTTTGAAGGGCCGAGAGCCAAGAGGCTGCCCAATGTCATATTTGGCCAAAGAGTTTTTATGTTTTTATATCAGTATTTCATTTGAATGGCTCTCTTTCCTTCATATGTATATTTTTAGATGAATATTTTTATGGTTTTAATGAAGAATTATTGAGAGTTTTTGCGTCGATAATATGTGTTTTATATGCTCGAATCGGTTTTACAGTTAATCCTCGTATCATTCAACCTTCACCGCTCGTGGCTTGCCCACTATTATGGCCCGCAACACCCAAATCAGACGTACACCGCCTATGCTCCCGACCTCGTACGAGCTTCCCGATGTATTCAGTAGCCAAACAGAAAATATGAATAAATACCAGCATGAAGATTATCGCATGAGAAAATGTGTGAAAATTAATTTGGGGTCGCTTCTATTTATAAATTTGTGATGGACTGCTTGGGGCTTTGACCGAATCCACATGAGTTTAGGCTAACCCATAAAATAATAAAATAATTCATAACTTGATTTCTGCTTAACCGATTGGGACGATCTGTGGGTTGATTTTTGTCCTTTCGAAAAGAGGAATCTAATGAAATTATAATCTCATCCATATGAGCTGTCCAAAGTGGAATTTGACTCTAGTTGAAAAAATTAACAGTTTTGGGTAGTTTTTATTTATGGAACCATAATTTTTGGAATTTAATCAAGATGCAAAGACTCATATACAGTTACATAAAACTCATATATTTTCTCATATATGAACATTATTTAAACACTCATGTGCATGATAGTTACAAAGAGAGCGGTTATCACAAACAATTCATTCAATATGTATCGACTACAAAGGATATATATATATATATATATATATATATATATATATATATATATATATATATATATATATATATATATATATATATATATATATATATATATATATATATATATATACAAACAATGAAACCCATATTATTCAAGACATATGATCACAAATTACTCTGAATTTGAAATTTCACAGACAAGGATCGACTACTTATCTGGAATACTCAATTCCTGTTGATGATTGGAGAAGTGGATCACTTCACCTCCCAACCATAGACAATCCAGAGTTTTCTCTATAACTTTCCTGCCCCATGCCAGGCTCAGGTATGAGTATTCGATCCTATTAAGCAAACTTACCAACGAATAGAAGGGACAAACAATTTTGTAGATGGTTTATCAACCAGGAAAATCACGAGGTAGCATGGTTTATCAATCCTGATAAGCACCTGTAATTTCCACACCGGTGGTTTGTCAACTGGAAACAACCATGATGCCAATAAACATCATGGTTTTTCAGCTCTAGTAAGCATCAATTCATTAATCCAGTCTCCTTTAGTCCGCGAGATATTCCTTCTAAGACTGGGTGAGTTCAATAGGTAATAGTCTCAACACCTCTGTGTACACCTCCCTTCTCTTCTCAGTTTTCCCCCTCTTTAAAAGAGAACTCTTTGAGTTTCCTTCTATGTGAAGCTACCATTACTTGCACGCGAAGGCACCCAACGATGGGAAACTTACAAGGAATATATATATATATATATATATATAACTATGGCAGTCGTAAGTTGGCTCTCAAACCTAACCTCTCTTCTCCTCAAAGAAAAATAAAACTAAAAAAATCTCTCCTTCTAGATTCCATCATTAATATAAGTAACTTTTATCGATTGTTGATGATTATAACCACTTTTCTAAGAACATAAATCATATTATAATAGTTTCATGATTTATTATCTAATTGTTCATGTTTATTATTGGGGTGACTATGTACATTACTCAAGTTGGTTGTACATCACTATCCACATATTTAACAATGTATTAAGTTTTTATTAACAATACAATAAGTTTGTATTAGTTAAACTATTATTGTATTAATAAACGCTATTATGAAATAATAATAGTTAATTATTTTAAATATTATTATGTAATTACACAATTATAATGTTTATATACAATTATAATCATTATTTGTTATGCAGTTATAATATATTCAATTTCCCATTATTATTATTATTATTACTTGTTATTGATTGTGGTTCTAATAGATTAAAACAATAATAGTAATAATAATAATAATAATACGATTCATCTCATTCAGGCATATATTTCCTTGTTACTAAGATAAATAAGAAGATGATATTCCATCATTATTAGATATTGGAAAGATCATATAGATGTAGGGTGTTACACAAGCGACATGGCATATCTTAAAATTCATTGTGGGGTTATTGAGGGCATCCTCTCACCCCCACACAGTAGTTTCAATTTATTGCAACGTGTCTAGGGTTACATTAAGGCTTCCCTCCTACCCCATATGAACACAACCTATCCATGACTCACATCTAAGACTTTCGATCAAAGACATTCCAGTGTGTACTTAATTATATACAACATGGAAATCACTACCCTTATCAAATTGAAAACATAAGTTCTCTTTGAAGATATGATGGAGTGATGTAGGGAACTAGACTAGATTCCTAGATCCAAAGTATGAGGGTCTATTTAAAAACCTGCCTTGATATAATGGAACCTCAACATCTCTTGATTATATAACATTTGGTCCATAACTCTCAATCATGGTGGATTTATCAGATAACCAATCCATCCACAAGCCCCATCAATACATGGATTTCACTGTGTACAACCCTCAAAAATAATTTCTACCCACCATGATATAGACAACGTCCATGTGTTAACAAATAAAGATGCACTAGAATATAGGAAAAATAATTTAGTAGTACATATCCCTATTAAAAAAAATTAGGATTCATCTTCAGATCAAAGAATCAGGAAAGGTACTCTTCTTAAAATTCAAATATGGATTTTTACTAGTATTTTCTCACTCATTAAAGATAAAGGAGGCCATGGATTGATATATCATAATACCCAAGCACTTAATTTTATTTGAGGATGTATTTAATGATAAATTGGCTAATACAAACATTTTTTGACATATTTATCAGTTTAAGAAGGCTATTGTTAATGTAGAATAATTTTACTGTGGCATATTCCAGTGACAATTAACATTCTAATTTGTATCTGGTTATTACTACATTGGCTAAAATAGTAGTTTACTTAAAATGAACATTTTCATGATGGAGTAAAACATAATTTAAACTGAGCTACAGTGGATCCAAAAATATTGATTGTGCATTAAAGACACAGAAGGATTCCACTAGTGGACTACAAAGTAATCAAAGTTCCATTATACCTTCCACAGGAGATTGACAAGTTGAGTATTTTGCTTCACAAAATAACTGTAAAGTAAATTATGCAAGACATTATTATTATCATATATTTTGTTTCACCTTGTTGGCAAGTGTGGATTTGTCCTAGATTTTTCACCTTATTTCCAAGTGTGGATTTGTCCTAGACCTAATTTGCTCGGAGAAATAAGTTTTATCCTTGTTTTCAATATATTAAAGCAAGGGAAGTATCCTTGTCAATGAGAAATTCAATACAATCATCCGATGCTGAAGAAAGAGTAGGTAAACCTTCAAGACAAGGAGACTGAGAGCATACATGAATAAATTTACCTATCCTAAATAAGGGTGTTAAATCTCAACAATTCCAGGTCTCTTTTGCAGATATCAAGGAATAACTAGCAGCTCAACTTCTATAGCTCTTCTTAGCTTGTTGATCATTAGGAAGGACATTACCATAATGGCTATCATCGACTAAAATTGACCATAAATTGTGAATGCATGATCAATGGCTACAAGATAAAATGACCACATTCATCTATCCCATAACAATTGAACATGGATCCTCACCCCACCTTCCAAGTAAACGGACAACATAAGGCTCCTTAACCTTACCCAACAAACCAAGTATTAAGAATCCTCTCTATACATCGTTGGAAATAATTGTAAACAAAATAACCACGTGTTGATACCTCGAAAATCATTGCACAAAATCAAGGGATAACCACCCAGTCGAGGACTTGAAAACTGCCCCTTTTCTATTTGGAATGGTTTCTCCGACTAGGGATGATGGGACTAGTTTCCCAATAAATATAATTGGATGGATGTGTGGTGTTTATAACTAACTGTGACTTGAATGAATGGGAGTGACAACAATATAAAGGAGTATATATACCTATCTCTATCCCAGGAATAATTATATATTTTATATGCAACCTTGAAATATGATCTTAAGTGTATGAGAATGAAGATTATCAAGCACTTATAGAACTGAAATCCATTGTGCACTTTATGCCTTTGGCAATATTGCATCGCAATTTTTAGATGGAGCGCTTTATGCCAGCCTATTTCATTTGTGATTTGCATTGTGTGATGAGGGCTTTAAATGAATTTTCCTTTTAAGGGATTGGCCAATAAGATACAACTTTAATATTTGAAATAAAACTTCCTATCTTATTATTCACAAAGTGTTTTATTATCTTAATCTAAAAAGTTTAAAAGGGTTCCCATTATTTTCTAAGACATCTACTCACAAATAATGGGGGGTTGTTGAATAGCACAACAATTGGCGATTCACTGGAAGAACTAGTTATCTCTGATTTATATCAAATTTTTGAAACTTTTAATAAGTACAAATAACTTGAAGAAATGAAAACTATTTTTGAAATATTTGGATAAGTAAAATTATTCTGAATAATAAAAATATCATCTTATTGTGATCCTCTTTAAAAGCCTTTTACAGATCCAAATCTTTATTTTCCTATATTAGTCATTAATTAGTTATAAAGATAAAGCAGGGGGGTTTTTGAAACCTAGCCTTTTGATATACTCATTTTTTCATAGGTAGAGCCACTGCTGCCAACAGACGTTCATAGCCTCAATATGGTTACATTTCAACTAATCAATGATCTAGTATCCCATCCATTTATCATTGCAATCTTTAGAGATAAATTCAAAAGAATATATATATAGATATTGTTTTATTATTATTATTATTATTATTTTAATTCTTAAAAATTTATTGTCCTGATTTGGTGACCATATAGCAATAATGCCATTCACTAGATAATTGAGCTAAACAAGTTGGCTCATGATGAGACCTCTTATATTTTAAGTTTAATATATTTTTGAATTACACTCTAAAAAAAGTACAATTAATGGATGGGGAGAATAGTTGACTCCTTAAGAGATTTGGATGACAATTTAGAGTTGAAGATGCTTAGCTACAAAATAGTCTTTACTTTGTAAAAGTAAACCTTTTCTGACTGATAATAAGATGAAATACTTTGTAAAGTTTAATGTTTTGAAAGAATTTACAATTTAAATGGAAAAAAAGCTTTCAAAGTTCTATGATAATTATCCACCTTTTCAATTTTATAATCATTTCTTTAAAAATTCCTACTTTTCAAAGTAAAAAAATAAAATCATAAAACGATTCTGAGATGTTGATAAAAAGCCAAAAGTATGTTATTTAATATTATTTTTTACAAACCTAAATATTTAAATACAAATACATTACATTAGAAGAAATGTTCTTCTAAGAAAATATTTTTTTTTCAAAATAATCCCACTAACATGAAGATAATCCCTCTTCCCTTGTAGATCTTGTGATATGAAGGTTGATGGGCCTATTTGTTCAAAAATTTGAAATGGTCCAAGCCAAATTCTTTAGAATTTGGTATGGTCACCTTTTTCCTCATGTGCATGTCCCATTTAAGAATAGGATCTCTAATTTGAAAAAAAAAATTGGCAACAGAACTTGCATCAAAAGAATATTTGACAATCTACTAATGTCGAGCATGTGTATGTTTGGATTTTTCCCTTTCTTCTTGAAGTTTAAGGATTTGAGACATTCTTAGCTGTAAAGAAGAGGAAGGATTTTCTTCAATGAATTGGAATAGGGCTAGTGAGGGAATGGATAGATTTGAAGGAATGACACACTCTTTTCCATATACTAGATTGAAGGGAGAAGTGCCCATAGAGGCCTTTTGGGTTATTCAACCAACCTATAGAGAAAATCTCAAAGATTTATGCCAATTATTTTGGCTTTGATCAACAGTTCTTTTTATAATTCTTATGAGGTTTTTATTGGTTGACTTTGCTAGACCGTTTCCTTCCGGATAACAATTAGCATAATATTTGAGCTTAAAACATCTCTTAAGAGATAATTCAGTCATATCATTACCTGAAAATTAAGAAGCATTGTCGAACATAAGTGCATTTGGTAAGATAAACTTGGTAATAATGAACTGATCGATGAATTCAATAATGGCATCAGAATTGGCTACCTTTAGTGGAATTTCTTCCACCCACTTAGTAAAGTATCCTATTGCAGTAAGGATGTATTTATGTTGTTTGGAAGAGTTTGGAATGATCTCATCTATGATGTACAATCCCCATTGTTCAAAGGATTGTTCAATGTTTACTAGGTTAAGAGGTAAGGCAAGTATTTTTTGTCTTCTCGCAACAGTCTAACAAACTTTTCATTTCCTTACGTATGCATGGGTATCTTTGAAAAAATTTGGCCAATAGTACCCTACATGTAGGATTTTGTGTGCAGTGGTATATCCTCCAAATTTTCCACCAGATAGTCCATCGTGGAGTTCTTGCAAAATCTTTTTTGCTTCAGACTTTTCAAGGCATCTTAATAATACAGTGTCATAGTTTTTTCTGAATAACACATCATTAATGATTTCATATCGACTGCCTTTTAACCTTAAAGCTATTTTTCTTTAGTAATTAAGTTTAGGGGGAGCATACCCATTCTTTAAGTAAAAGATAAGATCAACATATTGGGATTTAGTGTCAATCAATCTTACCTCGTAAATGTCTACAATATTACCCGAATCCTCATCAATTGGTATGTTGGAAGCTCCAATCAGCAATCTGCAAAAATCTTGTCCTCTGACGATTTTAGCAGGTTTAATATCAATATCATATTTCTGCAGAGTTGTGACCCAATTTCTCCTAGTTAATTTTGGACAAGCAACTGTCTCACTGCTGGGAATGGGACTATTACTTTAGTATGTGTTTTTAGAAGAAAAGGCCTAAATTTATTTAAGGATTTAAAAATAGTAAAATATTTTTTCTCCACTTCAGAGTAATTTAGTTCAGCACCTTGAAAATTTCAACTAAATAACGAGATGAGTGCTTCGATTTGTTAATCATTAAGTTGTGTTAAAATATCAACATATGATGTTTCAAAACCGAAAGTTTATAAAATAAAATGATCAGAGAAATTTGGGGTAGTTAAAGAGGGAGATTTTATAATGGCTTGTTTGATTGAATCGAAAGCTTCTCTTTTGTTGTGGCCCCACTTAAAGACTGAATTTTTCTTGATCATGGCTTGTAATGGAAGAATCATTTGAGAAAAGTCAGCAACAAATCTCTTGAAAAAATTTATCTGTTTTAGAAAGGACTGCATAGATTTCTTGTTATGTGGTAAAGAAATTTCATATATTGCTTTAATCCTTTCAGGATCAATGCAAATTCCTTCTTTAGATACGATGAATCCTAAAAAATTTCCTTCACTAAGAGCGCAATAAAACTTTTTTGGATTTAATAAAATCCCATATTTTTAGCAACGTTCAAAGATCTTCTTTAGGTCATGGAAATGGCTACTTATTTTCTTGGAGCAGTTTTTTGTATAGTCCAAGTAAACAACAATTATCTTATTTATCATACCTCTAAAATCTATGTACATAGCTCTTTGGAAGGTTGCTCCTGTGTTTATTAGACCAAAAGGAATTTTCTGATAAGCATAAGTCCCCCATTTGGTTCTGAACACAGTATTTAATCTATCATCTGGATGAACTAGGATCTGATTATATCCTGAAAAACCATCAAGGAAAGACATGAGCTCAAAACCTGCAACTGATTGTAAAATTTGTTCCATGGGTGGTAATGGGAAATTATTCTTTTGACAAGCTTTATTAAGATTTCAAAAATCTATACAAATGCATATGTCACCATTTTTCTTCATGAGTGGCACTAAATTTCATGCCCATTCAGAGTGTCTAAGAGGAAAAATGATTTTTTCTTTAAAGATTTTTTTCAACTCAGCTTTGATTTGACTTTCAAGGTTGGTGTGAATTTTCCTTAATTTTTGTTGTACAAGTTTGTCATCAGATATCATTGGGATAGTGTGTTGGATAATGGAGGTGTCGTATGTTCTAAGATCTTCATAGCTCCAAAGGAAAACATTATTGTATATTTTTAATAAATGAATGAAGGGTAATATCTCATCTGGTGAGAGAGCTAAACCTAGATTGATGTTTTGGGGTTTGAGATCAGTTCCAAGGTTTACTAGCTCAAACCTAAAAGTTTAACTTTGAAGTTTGGAATTACTAACCTTATTACATCCTTCTTTCAAATCATAGAGATATTCAATCTTGACTACATATTTAGGTAAATAATTTTCTTCAGTTTTTTGTTTTTACTGTGCCTCATGTTCATCATCATCAACTATTTGATCATCGTATGATCCTTCAGATGTTAAAATGGTTAAAATATCTTCATCGTTATTTAACACACGCCAATCGGTGACATTGTTTGGAATGGATGGGCGAAAAATTAATTCAATGAAAAATATGTTTGGAATATAATCTTTAGATGGTATAAGTCTAGATGCTACATTGTCTAGAAGATCAGCACTGGTGTTTTGAAGGCTTGGGATAGGAGAGATGTTAAATGGAAAGAAATGAGAAGTAAGGGTTTGAACCAGAGATTGACAATGTTTTAAATGGGTAGAAACAAAATTAATGGTGTTTCTTACCCGCTTTACAAAATTTTCAGAATCTTTGAATACCTAAAGATATTTTACATTTAAATTTATTGCTTTATATAATCCTTGGACTAGTGCCTCATATTCAGCAGTATTGTTTGTGCATTCAAACTCTAATGTAAAGGCTAGCATATTTTTTTCTCCTTCTGGGTTGATTAGTATTGAACCTGCTCCTACACCATCGTTAGATCTAGAACCATCAAAATACAGAGTCCAAAATAAATATTTAATAAAATGTTTTTCTACAATATTTACACATTTAGAAAAAATTAATTGTGAAAAGTTTTTGATTTGAGAAGTAACCGAATTGATTAGAAATGGAGATTTTTGTGCATTGAAATTACCCAAGAATGATTCAGTAGAGTAGTTCCCAAGGATGTTATTAGTAAAGGCCATTGGTTCATTTTCATCCTCAAAATCAATTACTGAGTATTTCATGTGTTTTTCACGGTCAACTTGAAGTTATTTGGCTTACCATTGTAAGGAAGCCAGATGTGAGACCAATCTATGGCAAAATAACCATGAAGATTTTTAGACCAATCTCTAATAAGAATTAAACCATAAAATTTAGGGATATCGACAACTATAATGTCAAATACTTGATGGAATTTTGAATTAGAAGCAAGTCTAATGATGATAGAATTTATTTCTCCTAAAGCCTTGACTTTGGTTCTATCTAATTGAACAATGTGAACAAAATAATTTTGGGGTGAGATGTTTAAATTCAAACAAACAGAATATGGCATTATATTTGAAGAAGCTCCAGAGTCTATCAGTAAATTGTGCACATTTTTATTGAAAACTTCAAAAGTCAGAAGGAAACGAGGAGTGTGTGAATTGGATCTATCGCCAATTAAAATCGCATCCAAGGAATCAATATTTTCAGATGTATCATTAGGAGGTTTACCTATTCCTTTAGAGGCTTTGGATGTAACATGAGCAAGTAAAGGAGAGGCGGGGACTGCATTTTAATTATTTTAGTAGAAATTTCTATTGTTGTCTCAGTTTAGCTACCTCATGTAGGGAGATATTTGGTTTGATTTTATTCATATCTTTCACTATATTGTATTCAATGGTGTGTGAGGCTACCAAGTTATTTGATGTAGAGGGATAATATGATGAAGATGGGATTAATTGAGATGATGTGGAAGGAGATTTTTTAGTGACAACTTTATCTTTAGTAGCAAAGGATGAGGATTTTTGTTTTTGTATTGGTTGTGATGAATCAATAGGACCTTTAATTCTGGTGATAATAGGTAAGGCTTCATGCTCATATTCATTACCAGAAGTAGGGAGTATGAAATCCCATAATCCATGTACTTCAACAAGTTCCTCATCTTGAGTTTCTTCAACAGATAATATTGTTTCATCTTCGTCCTCATCTTGATCAAATTCAACATTGGATATGCTATTAGGTGGTTGAGGATTAGATTTTTGAGCTTTATTGAAATATCTAAAAGGTTTCTTAGAAGAAGACTCAGCTACCTGCTTCTTGATTTATACCATTTCATTAGACATATATTTAAGGACTTTTTGTAATCCTTCAAGATCAAAAGGATCTTTAGGAGTTTTCTTTTTCGGTTCATCCTTAAATGTGACCTTCTTTGATTTCCTTTCTTCTTGAGTGGTTTTCTTCTCTAATGCAATTATTCTCTTTTAAACTGACAGTGCTTCTTTCATGTTCTCGACTAAAGTTTCTTTGTTGGCTCTATCTACAAAAATTGCAATATTAGAAGGTAGAGAGGATATGTACCATTCAATTTGTACATCAACATCAGACTTTTATGTAGTTTGGATTTTGTTTAAAAAATTATTAAAATTACTATTAAAGTATTTTATATTTTCTCTTGAATTATATTTGAGATTCGAAAAATCATTAATAAGAGTAGAAGTAGTGCGGTCATCACCAAATTTGGTTAAAAACTATTCTTCAAAAATGTCCCAACTAGTTATAGTGCCTGATGGTAGTGAAAAGTACCATGATCCTATTAATCCTTAGAAAGTATAAGGGAATAATATAACCACACAATATTCTTCAAATATTGCATTAAGGTTCATGGAAAGTATGAAATTATGTAGGTACTCTTCAACAGGGAATCCATCATGAGGATTATACTTAGGCAACCATTTTTCTAGGTGCTTAGGAAAATCATGAAGAGGTCCAGCCAATTGAACATCTCCAACATTAATCCATGTCCTATTTTCCATTCTATGACCTATAAGATTTGAATATGTTGTAGTGGTTCCAGAGGTTGATGTAGTGTTATAAGAAACAACTGTTGAAATAGTATTGCTTGAGGAAACACTAGTTGATTGAGATGAAGAGATATGAATAGATGAGGAAACTGGTTGGGAAGAAGGAAATGACAGAGGAATGAATAATGGGGTTTGCAGAGGAGAATATGATATAATCTCACTAGCAGATGTTTGAGTTTCTAATGTAGGAGTCTTAATTTTTATGGGAATGAAGAGGAAACTCAAATGGAGCTATTCCAAGATTTTCACTTTGAGAATGAGTTAACACACCAATCCCTTGCAGGGTGGAGGTTAAAATTCCTTCAGAGGCTTCAGAAAGCACAATATTCTCTACTGAAATAGAAATTTATTTAAATTTCTTTATCAAAGTCTAGACTTCTTGTGATTCTGGAATATAATCAGGAGAAAGCTCCTTAGGACTTGAACTAGGAGATTTAGGAGATGATTGAACAACTTCAAATCTAGAGGTAGGAGACTTTGAGCATGGTCTTGAAGTTGTAGGTGATTTGGAGGGAGATTAAAACTTTTGATGTCCTTTATATTTAATATTGGACTTTAATTCCATTCATATTCTATTGGACCTCCTTCTAGCGCCAAAAATGTTGATGCCTCAAAAATCGATGCACAACATCAGGGGATAACCACCCAGTCGGGGACTTGAAAACCATCCTTTTTCTGTATGGAATGGAGGCTTCGACTGGGGATGATGGGACCAGTTTCCCAATAAATATAATTGGATGGATGTGTGTTGTTTATAACTAACTGTGACTTGGATGAATGGGAGTGACAACAAGCTAAAGGAGTATATATACCTATCTCTATCTTGGGATTAATTATATCTTATATATGTGATCTTGAAAGATGATCTTAAGTGTATGAGAATGAATATTATCAAGAACTTATAGAAATGAAAAACAATTTAAGTTCATTAATTTGATTAAGTTAATAAAATTAATTGATTAAGCTTATATGGCATCAAATAAGTGTATGTCTTGTATATATAGTGAAAGATGGTAATATATGCATGTTCAGTAGTGAATTAATACTAGATTGTAGTAAAAAGATACATATAACAAAATAGTAAAAGGAATTTAACCATAAAATAAATAAGACAAAAAATAAATGTAAATATAGAAGTACCATGAATATCTTGACTCTGCTCATGGAAAAATAGACTTTGGTCAAGTCTTTTCTATTAAGATAACTTCAGGAGTACAAAAGTGCAACTTCTCTAAAGCCTTCTTTACAAAATTTCAGGACCCTTTCTTAAGAGACATGAAAGGGTTTATATAGTAAAATAAAAGTATAAAAATAGAAAATACATGAATTACTGAAGATGTTTAAACAACTCTCCTTAAAACAAGTGAAATAAGACAAAAACAGAGTTTGTTGGGTGACTCGCTTCAAGAGTGTGGAGTTGTCTCTATTGCCATTCGTCTTGAGCTGAAGGATATTTAACATGGGCTGAACTTCAGAAGGTTGACTTGGCCTAATGAAAAACTGTCCTGTGTAGACCGCATCTGAAAGTGGAGGTTTCATGTGAGATGAGGTGTCAGTTAGGCAGCACAACATTTGCCACTGACTGTGTGGCACTAAGTACTTCTAGTACTTCTCCCAATCGAGCTTTTCCAATTTTCTGATGTTTTCCTCCTTTTCTTTTGAGATCTCCTACCATTGTTTCATTAAATATTTCACATTAGGGAGAGAAACAGGTGGGAATTTATCAATCAAGTTAGCAACAAATATATTATTGCTGACAATTTCAACAATATTTATAGCCACATATCTTGCTCTGTATATTTCCCTCTCTTATTGTTTCAGCTATATGTCCCAATCAGTAAATAGGATTTATTTTTTGGAATCCTCAATCCTGGGAATATTTTCCTTTCGGCCTTCTGCACTATCTCGCCAAGTGATATATTCAGTAATTTTTTCATCAATGTCATCGAATTTCGTCCTCAGATCGGACACTTGATTCATCAATGAATCAATTTTATTGCACATATCATTGATGATTTCCAGCTTCTGACAAAAAAGTACTTGTTTTTGAGCCAATAAAGTGTTGAGTTCCAGAGCTTCTTTCTTGAAATCATCTACCTTTCTATTATCTTTTAGTTGTTCCACTGTAAACTATAGCTGATGAATTTGAGCATATTTGACACCAATGTCAGATTGATGTTATAGCTTTAACTTATCCAAGATTTTCTGAAGTTGTGACACTTGTGTTTGTAATTGATGGTCAATTTTCTATTTCTCTGTCAACAACTCTTGTTCCAGTTGAAGGATTCTTCCATCCTTTTCTTTAACTAGTTGTTGGACCTATGTATCTTTTTCAATTGTAGCATATGCATAATCACCTGAGAACCATGTCAACCTTGTTAAATCCTAATAAGGATTTTCTCGTGGATCCTTCCATACTACTTCCATGGGTATGTCGTCGGGTACTAAAGTATGTGATTTCTCAATTCTCCTCATTTTTATTTGTTTTGTCATTACAACCTTATGTTTGGGGCTGTAAAATATGTCTAATTTAGGAGGAATTTATTCTATTTTTAACACAATTTTAGTCGGGTAGGTAAGGATGAATTCAAATAATTCTGTGTTGACAACCTTTTCAGTAGAACCATCAGTGAACATGTTCTGACCTTGACTTGAGGTGTTTCGACTATCTCTTGAGGATTGATGATTATTACCTCTTATTGTCCTTTAAGATTTTGATTAAATTGATCCCAAAATTTTTCCAAGTCACTGTTGACTACTTGCTCACAAGTATGTCCTTGAGTTGATTTAACTTCCTTTATTCCCAGTACGACATCAATATCCTTGGGAGGTTGTTCCAACTTCTATTCTTTTTGAGAAATAGGTTGGGACTGTTGTAAAATGTAACTAGGTCGGTCTTCATGTTGACTATGTAAATAAGAAAATAAGCTCTCAAAAATCCTTCAAAATATGTTGAAAGACAAGCTCCTATAAAAGTGAAAACAACGTTGGAATTTATGTGAAGTAATGCCTCATAAAATGACGGAGATCATAAACTACAAGTCATCCAAAATGCCAGTTGATTGGTCAGCTCAATAGCTGGACAAGTCATCTATATAAATGATTGTTCTGCAGCTCATCTGGAGAAGAATATTTTTGAAGATCTCTGAGTTTAGTTTCAGACCTTTGGACATCATATAACATAGACTTAATACTGAATCAGAAGCATGTACACTTGATGATGCCTCAATGTCATAAAGTTTTTTCTGTGGACATCAAAACAATAGGACGGACAAGTCTAATAGGAATGTGGGAAATGCAGATACGTAACATAGATAACACACTATAGAATGAAGACTACAGACTTACAGTTATCTCAGGAAAGACAGAAAATTTACTTATGAAGTATCCACGATTACTATAATAAATAAGGATAATAAGTGTACGAAGGTCTGCGGTTATCACAGTGAAGAAGAAGTATATATATTTATGGACACCGTAGTTGAAGATTATGCGGACATCATAGCAGAAGGCATTTACAGATACTATACAGCGTGTTAAAAAAGAATAATGCAGAATCTACAAGTGCAGAAATATGTATATATTAAGTTCGTATCAAAGACAGTGATCTTAAAGAGAAGTTAGAGCAATAGTGAGAAAGGTAAATCATAGATTTACCTTCTCACAGTTCAATTTATTTAAATAGTAGTTTTGGATCTTGATAATTGACTTGATGAAAGGTTAACATAAGAAGAGAAGATATAAGAACATTCACAAGTAATTATATAGAAGAGAATTGGTATTAATATGAAGCCCTCCAAATTCTCAACATAGTTTTAGAGCTATGGTCAAAGGTTATGGCAGTTTGAAGAACACTCATCCATCTTTGAAGCAGTCTTAGTGAAAGGATCTGTTTGCAGTAAAGATAAAGATCAAGATCCCAAGGTCATTTCCGAGCTAATACTTTGAAGTATCTTGAAAGGATGAATTGAAAATTTCAGTGAGCTATTCCATTTTCCATATTAAAGACATCAAGTATGAAGAAGAAAGAAGTTTGGATCTTTTCCAGGATATAGTCCCAACATTTTCAGTGATGGCACAAGTCTTAATGTTTCGGCGAAGGAATAGTCTCAACACTTCTTGAAGGCATTTAAATTTCGGTAAAGAAACAACAAAGATATAACTCCTCTATATATAACACATATGATTTCAGTACTGCTCGAGTGCACCCTTCGACACATAACATAAGCTCACATTTCATATGGTAATTTCGGTGATCTCAGTGAGACAAGCTCGGATCAGTCTTTAAGTTTGGATATCACTATACACAAGTATAGATATCAAAGATGTACACTCGATACAATCACAGTGAGTCAATTTTGGATCAGTTTGATGAATGCAAATTAAGGTGCAGTACTTCAACAGTTTCATTGTTTCCACAATGTCAAAGGTGTTATCACATAATTTGGATGTAAGGATTGTAACAATACTATGCTTATGATGATACTATAGTCATGATCCTATATATATTCTCAATGATATCTCAGAAGACGGGTTTTGGTTATCACGGTACCACTACTATGATAAGGGTTAAGTTCCTTCACCATGAGAAGGTTTCATTGTCAACACAATGAGAGGGTCTTGATACATAACATTGATGTTATTACAAGGATTTGGTATTTTTCACATATCCACAAGTTTCGGTGATATTACAAGATAACAACACAATGGTACCTCCGTACTACCACAAAGAGGAATTTTTGAGACTCCTACAGTGAGAGAATATAGTTTCGATGCCTCCATAGTGACAAAGATCACAAAATTGATGGAAAGATGATTTTGATGCTTCCACAGTAGGCTTCCACATAAAGAAAACTCAATCATCACATAGAGAATTTGAAATCCATGGAAATCAAAATTGTCAGTCCAAAGAACCAGCTTGAAAAGAATCTGAGTACAAGGAACCGAGTAAGCATTTTTCATTATATAATCAAATTTTGTTAAATGATTTTTTTTTTCTTCAGGGAGATCTATGATCTGGTTGGGCTACCGAGAATCCCTACATAAGGAGGATGTTCACAGTCCTCGAAGAAAGAAAAGTCATGAAAATTCAAAATTTATCTAAATATATGGAAAGGGATAGAAGGACTCAAAGGATTCTTATGGATTCAGTCAAAGTCCTTACATCCCTCTATCTATGAAGAATTGAAGACACCAAGAAAATACATGATAAGCTGAAAGAACTATTCTATGAAAAAATGTTGAAGGATAACAGACTCAAACATTCACAAAAGAAAAGGGAAAGTTTAAGTAAGAGACTTATGAACATTGCTAATGTAAATTAGTCATCAAGAGCAAAGGTCATCATGGAAACATATTTCTAGGATGTGATGACATATTGATGAAGCAGGCCAAGGGAATGAAGCTCTTCATTCTTGAGAAATTTCTATAGGATGACTCAAGGGAAAAATATATGAGGTATGTATATATTTATATGCTGACATTGGATGTTTTGAAGTCATGTCATGTGGTTGCAGGTAAATGGACTTCTGAACTTAGAAGTATGATCTATGGAGGAGTATCTCTCAATGCACGGACGGATGAAATCAACATAATATGCCCTCATGGAATATGAGGTGGTTGTATATGAACGAGAAACTAGGAAATTTGTACGTTCTCGGTAATCAAGAATGTGCAGAAAGGAAGAGATCATGAAATGCAACCATGTCAAGAGACAATTATCACCCAGAGGCCAAGAAGATGTGACTAGGATATCTCCTGGAGAGATATGTAGACTCTAACGGAAGTCTGGTAGAGAAGAATACATTTGGAAAAACATATCATTAGGAGATGTGTCAATCTGTATAAAGGATGTCGTTGCTTACAGAAATATGTCATGGTGAAAGATCATCACTGAGGTAACTTTTGTTTTAAAAGGTTTCATATGTAAATGTTTATCTGGATGAATTTGTGTAGGGCTGCTAATCATGAGAAAGGATGTATGATCCTGAGAGATGATTCAAAGGAAAGCAACATGACACAATAATGGAATAGGTAAGGAAGTCTGGTGAATCACTCTAATAGTTGACAAGACTCAGGATGGAAGTGATGGATGATCTGTGCCCGATGAAGCTAAAATATGGAGATTCCTCAATACCAAAATCTATGACATAAAGGACAAGAATTCATCATGAGCAGCTGGGTGTCTCACCATTGCTGTTGTAGGTCCCTGGTTAAGAGGGAGCTTGATGGTAAGTTTCTTACTTGGAAGAGACTTGGTAATTCCTAAGGATGAGCTTAGGTACATTCTTTGTATAAGGATGAGTACATTCCCTTGTGGAATAGGTCCTCCCTGGGAGGGAGAGATAGACACATCATTCTAGTCTTGGGAAGACAGAATGGAGGATTGGGTAATCATCTGGAATTCGATACTCTTTGAGAATGTGATCGGGCATTCAAGATAAGAGTAGTCGGGGACCGATATTCTTTGAGGGCTAGCTACCCAAGAGAAGAATAGTCCAAGAAGGCCATACTTTGGGAACACCCGGGTGGAGTATGTACCTTGGAGAGACAATGACGAAGGTCTCTATAAGTCATGTGTCTCCCCAACATTGAAGCCCATTGTCTCATTCAAGACATGGGGTTGTTAGTCAAGGCCTTGCACTAGTACAATGCTGGTTGAAATGATGCTATACAAATGCGATTACCAATCCAATTTTTCTTATGAGATTCTTTAAGTTTGAAAGTGATTATGTAACTATATGAATACCTCCCTAGTTAAGAGAGATTGTTGTAAAATGTAACTAGGTCGATCTTCATGTTGACTATGTAAATAAGAAAAGAAGCTCTCAACAAGCCTTCAAAATATCTTGAAAGACAAGCTCCTATAAAAGTGAAAACAAGTTGGAATTTATGTGAAGTAATGCCTCATAAAATGACGGAGATCATAAAATACAAGTCGGCCAAAATGCCAACTGATTGGTAGCTCAATAGCTGGACAAGTCATCTATATAAATGACTGTTCTATGGCTCATCTGGAGAAGAATATTTGTGAAGATATCTGAGTTTAGCTGCAGACCTTTGGACAACATATAACACAGACTTAATACTAAATTAGAAGTGTGTACACTTGATGATGCCTCAATGTAATAAAGTGTTTTCGGTGGACATCAAAACAGTAGGACGGAAAAATCTAATAGGAATGCGGGAAATGCAAATACATAACACAGATAACACACTATCGAATGAAGGCTATAGACTTACAATTATCTCAGGAAAGACAGAAAATATACTTATGAATTATCTGCGATTACTATAATAAAGAAGGAGGATAAGTGTACGAAGGTATGCGGTTATCACAACGAAGAAGAAGTATATATATTTATGGACACCGCAGTTGAAGATTATGTAGACATCACAGTAGAAGGCAATTGCAGATACTATACAGCGTGTTACAAAAGAATAATGCGGAATCCACAAGTGGAATCCATAAGTGCAGAAATATGTATATATTAAGTTCATATCAAATATAGTGATCTTAAAGAGAAGTTATAGAAATAGTGAGAAAGGTAAATCATAGATTTACCTTCTCACAGTTCAAGTTATTTAAATAGTAGTTTTGGATCTTGATAATTGACTTGATGAAAGGTTAACATAAGAAGAGAAGATATAAGAACATTCACAAGTAATTATCTAGAAGAGAATTGGTATTAATATGAAGCCCTCCAAATTCTCAACAGGGACACCTTTAAGATGTCGAGAGGAATGATCTCCAACCTTTTGTTCCTGTACTCTTTAAACTAGGCAAGTTACAGTTCAGGACTATGACGAATTTTTGCTAATCTTTCAACCTGTAAATAGTTTTGAGCAGTTTCAAACAGACCATCATAACGATCATTTTCATGAATGAATTTCCCGATATTTACTTGGGTTGTAAAATTTTGGGCAATTTTGTTTGGATCAAATTTTCTATTAAGAATTGTAAATAAAATTAAACATTGGATTTTATCTATTTCCAATACAACATGCTTATAGTTGTCCAATGCATAAACACCACAATGAATGGGGAAAGTAGCCCAGGAAGTTTTCTTAGCCTCTTTCAAGACTTTAGTCAATCCATGCCTTGCTGTCTGGTCAACAATTTCCTTTGTGAGGAGCTTGTCTGGTACATACAATGGGAGGACATGGGGTTTCGCTAGGCTTCCATAAACTCTTACATAAGTAAATATTTCTTCCCCAAACCACTTTCCTATGGATGTGAAATCAAATTGGGCTTCTTCGGAAAATCTTGGGGCTTTCTCATTAAAAACAGCTTGATAGAGTGGCAGAATGTATCTGTGACAAATTCTATAGAAACTAGACTCATACTTGGATTCCTAGAGAATATTATGGTAAACATGAATGGGAGTGGGGTCTTGCATGGTCTATTTCCAACCCATGGTTGGAAAATCAGAAGTGAAACACAACATCCATGATATAAGAACTCATGAAAAATGGGGGGACCATATTGGAGGTAAAAAAGAAATTATTTCTATAGTCAAGGATCTGAGAATAAATATTATTTGATAAAATTGTGCCCCAATCCATAATATATGATTCATATGCAACCTCCATGAGAGGGACCCATTCAATTGAAAATTTACTTGTAATTGGGGAACCAAAAAGGCTACAAATCATAGCAGCAACATAGTAGTAGGGACCAACGAGAGAGGCAGTAGAATACATATCCTTTTCATCATGTTTGTTAGGGCTATGCCTCCATTGCTTTATCGGGTTTGATTGAAATTTTTTCTCCTTTGAAAATATCTAGAGAAAAGCCTTTTCATATACCTTTTGCGGGTCAGGTATATGATACATTTTCTTTAAATCCTCTGCCTTGAATGACCCTATCACTGTATCTCTTGAGGTCATAAATGTCCTGTCACCGATATTGAGATTATCAATTATCCATTTCACCATATCAATATTTGGCAGAATGTTTGGGTGCATGGTAATCCTGGAAAGGAAAGAGTTGGACACGTCATTGATCGTAGCTTGTGAAGTATTAGGGGCATTAGTTTTGGCTACTCTCTGAATTGCCTTGGGTTTCTCGTCTTCGAAAATTCTGTACATCGATTCCCATGAAGAAGAACCACTTTTTGTAGCGCATGTAGTATCTGAAAACAATGGAAGAATCTCTTTCACTTCTGAAGCAGGAGGTGTGGGATTCAAAGGAGCCATGGGTTTCATTGTTTTCTTTGTAGCCTTATAAATTTCTGAGGATTTTTTTTTTTTCTCAACTAGCTTGCAAATAAGGAAAAACATGGAATGAAAAAAAATACCAAAAATGCGGGAGCGATTAACAATAAAACTAAAATGATGGAGAATAAAGGTTTGAATGTGAACAAATCTAAATCATTAATTAACTAGCCATCAAATAATTTTTGAGGCTTGAATCTTTCATACCGTTATGGATGAGAAATTATTAAAAACATGGGTTCACCTACCTGACATGGACACTTAATATTTTTTAAATCAAAATATCGCATCGCAGTTTTGAATGGGAGCTAAGTCTTTAAAACTTGAAACACATTTGTTTTGCCCATATGAGATCAAGTTTTACCTTCTAAATAGTTATTTTAAATAATTTATAGATGTTTTAAACACTACTGGAAAGTTTGCGGGGGAAGAGCGATGTCAGTTTTGCGTTGCGATATTCATATCGCAATCACAATCTTGGAAAGAGTGAATGGCATAAGTAAGATGAAGCTCGGTGGAAGTGTGGTGTGATATATCGCATCGAGAGTGTTAGTGTCAGTATTTACATCCTTCCATTAGTGATCAAAAATCCTCTTTTCATATAATTTTAAGGGTCCCTCTCAAATTTTTTTTTTATCATTCCATTAGTTCATGCAAAAATTTAGTCACTAATGGTAGCCCTAGTCCAAAAACATCACTCTTCCTCAAATTTGATACTTGCTAGCATAGTTTCATACCTTGCTAACTATACATCACCATAATGTCATCATCATCACATCAGTCATGTCATCATGAAGTATCATCTTTCAAGGTTTCATTACGTCTTTTAGGGTTTTTCAAGATTTTATTAGGTCATTAGGGTTTCCAAGGTCCAATAAAACTTCATTTCCACTTCATAAGACCAGCAAGTAAAGGGTGATCCAATAACTTCTCTTCACCATATGAAGATGATTTATAAGGAAAAATTCTTGTTTCAGCATGTTATTTTGGTTTTAAGATGTAATTTTTAATTTTCATTATGTAATTTTACGTCATTCAAATTGTAATAAATTCATGATTCCCAAGATACTAACTCATAGTTCCAACATGAAAAAGAATAAAAAATGTCAAATCAAAGAGTTCTCAAAGTCATCAGACGATCAATTTGTCAAAGAAAAATTCAAATGCAAAGGTAAAGATTTAGAGTTTAAAGTGAAAGTGAAGAAAGACAAAGTGGGTCCCAAGGCCCAATTCATTCAAATGACGAAGTATAATGACCACCAAGACATGAAAAACAAACTCATTTTCACTCCCAATATTCGAGCTTGCACTCACTTAGCCGGAAAAATGAATTTCAGGGTCAGAGGCCAAGTTTTTCAGTGGTGTTGCACTTTCAAAGAGTGGAGTTGCAATTTTAGAAGTGGCACTATGCTTAGAGCATGCAACGCTGCGCTTTTCTCACATTGGCATTGCACTATGCTTTTTCCCGATGTACTGTGATTTTGCTCAGTGACCTCTCTAGGCACCAAAACTCAAAAAATATCTCCCAAACTCTCAAAAAATGCTTGTTTCAACCTCTAACAAGTAATTATAACAAATTTCTTGCCTCCTTGCACTCCTAAACAATGATTTCATAGTGTTTTTTTTTCTAAGTGAAATTAGCATTTGGTCTAGTGAGAAAACCCTAGTATTATTCCTAATTCCAAAATTTGATGCCCTAATACCCTGCATTTCCTTCCCACACATCTAAAAAACCTATCTCTACCCTTACACTACCATTTCCTAATCCCTAAGTCCCTTTTCCCTTAAAACCCTAAGTCCTAGGCTTCTAAATTCCTAGGCAGCCACTTCCCTAAACCTATAATTTAATTATCATTTCTAACTCCCTTGGCATTTTTAACTCCTATCACCTCCCAAAGATCCATAACCCCTTCCCCCATCTCCCTAAATTTTCCTAGACTTATCCATATTCCCTAGACCTATCTTCACTCCCCTTTCCCATCCACCTTATCCCTAGGGTTTCTTGGCCATCAAACAGTATGGAGGAAAACAAAGACTATATGGAAGAGGAGGGTAGATAAGGAGACGAGGATAGAGAACAAAGAAGGCCTCATAAAGGAGGAAGAATCCTAAGGCTGGAGCCCACCAACACAAATTAACTGATGTCCTCTCCTATTTCTGTCAGTTGTTTTTAGTATGTAGGTTGCCTTGATTTTTGCAACATGATTCAAAGGTTCCAACATCATCATATGTTGAATAGAGTCTTTATCTCAAACCTCAAAGACAATCAAGTGACCCTTGCAGGTGTGACCTTCAGTATATCTACATTTATCATTTTTTTTGCCACAGGGATTCTAAACATGAGCGATAAATGGTTTTAATCAAAAAATTCAGAGGATCAATACTATGAACCATTCATAAAACCAAGATACACAAATGAAAGGAAGAGGGTCTTTCCTTTCAGCTACCTTCTTGATAGGTATGCACCCATGATGAAAATCATCATGAAGTACTTCTCTTGTGAAGGAAGGTTTTCTAGGCTCTACACATATCACATTAGGCTGTTAATGCACTTCACATGAGTAATATTGCTCAATATCCCATACTTTCTATTCATGAGCATAGAAAAATGGCTTTCATTGTGAAAAAGAGAGACTATGACCAGCAGATGAATAGCCTCTTCCACCACTCATTGATCAAAATCATTGTAATCCATCACCTTGATCAGTTGGGAATCCCATGGGACACCTTCATTGAAAATGACATCTTCACTACTCCACAAGCTCCACATGCTAAATATGTGCCTTCTTCATCTCATCCTACTACATCTATGCCTCCACCTCAGTCCACTTCACCTACTCCATCACCATCACCACCATCACCACCATTTCATGGTCAGGATGAGTCACATAACAGAGTTGATGTTAGCAAGCCTAAAGAGGGTGAAATGATCATGTTGGCAAAGACATATCCGAGAGGGCATACACAGGTTTTTGCCCCACAAATTATGGGAGGGTCACTTCCTTCTTCACCAACAAAGCAGGTACATAAGGGCAATCAAAAGATGGCAGAGGAAGATGTAAATGAGGAATCCATTCATGAGGAGGAAGACCTCCATGAGACATAGACTGATTTTGACCTTGTTGACTTAGATGCGCATAATGATGATGAGGCCTCCAATTTGATTATCAATCAGAAGGGTGCCCAAATCAGGGAGCTTCAAACCAACTTAGAGAGATCTAAGTTTGTGAATTCATATTATGAGCAAGAAAATCAACAACTCAAAAACAAGCAGGAAATCATGGAGATTCAGCTTCTCAAGGAAAAAAGAGAAGGAAAAAAGGCAAAGGCCTTGCTTGATGAGGCTTATGAGAGGTATGGTGAAACAAATGAGGTATAATAACAAGTTCCAAGAAGAATACCTAGGACTAGAGGGCTGAAAAGAGCTCTAGAACTAGTGAGGAAAAAGGAAGTTGAACTTGCCAATGAGTTCAATTTGAATGAAAAGTTTGCCATAATGGTCAATGAGAACTAGAAGAATTAGCTTGACAAGGCCAACCAAAATCTTGAGAAGCTCCTGGAGAATGAAAATAAGGACAATGATATATTGAGAAAGAGGGAAAAACACTACTGCAAGACAAATCAGATTGCAAGGTCAAAGCTCCAAAAGGCCAAATCAAGAATTGAAACCCTAACCAAGAAAAATGAAGGGGAAAAGCTTGATATGCTTGCTAGGGAATCACTCAGTTCTTAACACACCTCATCAGCCTCCCACAGAAGAAAATTTGAGCAAATTTCAGCAATTTTTGGAAATTTTGGAAATTTTTGTGTTTTTGATAGTTTATCATAGTCACACTGTCAAAAGCGCATTGCCCTAGGCGATGCACTTTTTATAGGGACCTCCAATGGAAAAAATGAAAGCACCATTGGATTCAGAAGGGAATTTACAGTCAGGAAAACAACTTTACAATACTTTCTTAGGTCAACAAGGTAGTCAAAAGGTAAAAAAACACTCAAAAAATCACATTGTTGCCCTGTTTTGGAGGTTGGCACTGCGCTTTTGACCAGTCTTGGGAGAATCATCTTTTGGAGGGTCAAATAAACATAATTTTGAAAACCAAACACATATCTAGAAGCTATACTAGAAAATCTTTCCAATGAGCTATCATGAGCTCAATTTTGACACCTGGAACTCCCTCAAAAGTGGAGTTGAATTTGGCGTTGCGCTTTTGACCTTGGCACTGCGCTTTTGACAAATTTTATGAGTTTGCTAATATTTCCTAATTTTCTCACTTTTTCTCAATTTCACTTGGTAAATGGCGTTTTTACAAATTTAATTCATGATTTAAATGTAATTTTAGTGTTTTTACACTTACCTAGGGTAAATACATTAGATGAAAGCTTTTGATGAAGATGTAATGAATCAGTTTCCAAAACGTGAGGGATGAGTCAGTTTGACCTCCCTACACTCTAGGTATTACCAGTTTTTTGTGGACCATTTCAATCCGTGATTCAATTTCAAGGATGGGAGAAGTTGTTTTGTGGTTCATAGCTTGTACTTTTTGACCTGGCTTCAGAAGAGGTCGGATGTTGTTTCATTGATCAAACATCGTTTATTAATTCTAAAGATTCGAAAGAAATTAATGAAAGAGTTGCAGTTATTTCTTTGGGATACTTGTGGAATGGAAATTTAGCATTGTTATTATTATGTTACATTGTGTATGAATTTTTTGTTTCATGATCCATTTCATCTCTATTATATGTTGATTTTCAAGTTGATAAGCATAATACATCTCTCATGCTCTGTTTTGGGAAAACCTTCATAGTTTGTTCATTTTATTCAGTTTAGAAAGAATACATGCTTTGCCTTGTTCTTTCTAGCTCCTCATCAGTTTGATCCATCTCACCCTGAAACCCTAAAGTGTTAGCCTTCCTACCTACCTTGCCCCATTGAATCTCTGCAACACTAATCTTATTTTCCCTGACCTAGCATCTTTGACCTAATTCACTCATCTAGCAACCCAATTTCAAACAAACAAACCCCTGTACTCATACCTAGCCTAAAACCCTAATTCATCCAGCCCTCTTGGTTGTGACTTTGTGGAGAGATCCCTCTCCGGTTTGGTATGGCTAGCTACCAATCTAAAAGATTGGTCTGTGGCTACCTCTGTTTGTACTCTTTCTCAGCCTTAGAGATCCGGTGGAGTGATAACATACTGACACCGTTGCCGCGGAACGAAAGATTTATTTTACCTGGGTGTAGAATAATAATCATTGGAATTTTTTCCCTTGGATGATAGGGTTAAGTTTTAGAAAAGCTGATTGGATAATTGCAGTGCCAAGATTGTAGAGTTGGATTTGAGAAGATATACCAGAGAAAATCCCGATCCTGATCCAACTGATCCAATAAAATATCCAGAGAAGCTTGTCCAGAAGCATAGATATCAAGCTACAAAGGTTCAGTCAGGTCCAATACCATTGGTAAGATCTACTTCACTGCCTACTAAATTATTATCTCTTGAAGATATACCGTATGATCTAAAATTTGAATTTGAATTGTTTAGATCTAAGTTTGAAACCTCTTTAGATGACATAGTCTTTGATCCTTTAAGACTCTCTGAGTTCAAATCATTATCTGAAATAGATCTTAGTTCTCTGAAACTTGAAGAAAAAATTCTTTTTGAAGAGATTAAACCTGAATTAGACCTTCACATCAAAGAATGGATCCAATTCTGCCAACAAGAGTCAATACCTATTTCAACTCAACCTCAATCAATTGTTACTTTTTCATCCGCACCCTCAACCTCATCATTTATACCTACTACTTTAGTACCTCCAATTATTGTTCCACTACCTATCCAGCCAACCCCTCCCGTTGCCAATCCAACACTTCACTCAGCAGGAATCATGGCCAGATTTGCCCCACTTATCTTACCTTCTCAATTGAATGATTTACCTCAGGTTTATGGCCAGAGACTCCTTCTGTTTGATGAAAATTCTACCATATCTGCAAAAAAACACATTGTTAAGGTCACTGACTTCATAGACTTGGAGGAAGTTGATGTTGACAATGCCAAAATGAGGATTATAGCCCAGAGCTTCTCTGGAGATGTCAAAGTTTGGTTTATATCCTTGACTTATAATTCCATTTCCACTCTAGACTAGCTAGTTGATGCATTTATAGCCTGATGGGAGGTAAATAAAAACAATTTACAGTTGCTTTGTGAGTATGAGAACATAAAGAGAAATCCCAATGAATCATTCCAAGATTTCAATACGCGCTTCAATAGAAATTATAATGCAATTCTTGTTGTGATCAAGCCTCCTCCAAGATTAGCTCTCATACGTTATCCAGATGCATTTGATCCCGACATGGCTTACCAACTAAGGGAAATAATTCCATCTACATTGGAAGATATGAAATAGAACGCGGTCATTGTTGAAGTAAATCTCCTGATGAAAAGGGCTAGAGCTAGAAAGGAGATAAAAGTCACTATTAAAGATGAACCATCCACCTCATCTTCCGATGCTTAGATGGACACTTTTATAAGGACTATTGAAAGGATTGTTGACATAATTTCCATCACTAAGAGACAACCTGAGGTCAGAAATCCTAACTACAAAGGCCAAAAACAACCTCGGTTAAGGATCAAGCAGAGAGAACAATGAGCTCCTGAGCAACCAACACAATAATAGAAAATTAGGACACCCTTGCAGCAAAAATATTCTCAAGGAATAGAAGAAGAAGATGAAGACACAATTGTTGAGGAAAATATCCTTTTTAAGGTTGATGGTATGCCTATGTTTTTTACGGAAGATGAAGATTATTTTGAAAAGAAAGATGAGCCTAAGGATGAAGATTTTATCCTTACCAATGATCATGAGTTGGAAACCGAATCAGATGATTATCACCGGGCGTACTTGAATGCACTTAGTTCACAAAAAAGGCAACTCTCATTGAGGAGCAGAGATGTGTCGGTTAATCCCATTCAGAAAAGGGCATCTCAATAGAAAGATACTCAAACAAACCAGAATCCTCTTGGTAATCAGAGTAAAGGAAAAGAGCCTGCAGTCATGAATCAAAACAAGGAAAATAAGCCATCCACAAGTTCAAAAAGTAAGGAAAAGGACAATTAGAAGAAGGAAACTCCATCAAAGGACCATGCTGACTGACGACATCGTCATTAAAGAGGTGGAAAAATCCACTCCTTTCAGCCTAGAAACTGAAATTTCAAAATTGAAAGTGTCTATTCCTTTAACCGAGCTTGTTAAGGATAACCAGTATAAGTCCCATGTTTCCAAGATGGCTAAAGTAGATCCTTTGTCCGACATAGTAAATTTAAAAGATGATCAACACGAACTCATTTTTGGTCCTGTTATTGATGGTCAACTATAAGATAGCGAGGTTCCCCCATACTACTTGAGTCTAAGAATCCACCAGGTCATTTTACACAATTCTATGTTAGACTTCAGAAACTCCCATAATCTAATGCCAAAAGCCATTATGGAAAATTTGGGCCTTGATATCACTCGTCCCTATGATGACTTATACTCCTTCGATTCAGGAAGATTCCGTTGTATTGGCCTTATTAAATATTTGTTAGTATCCCTAGAGAAAATTCTGATGTTCTAATGGATGTGGTGGTAGCTGACATACCACCACGGTTTGGCATGTTGATGTCAAGATCTTGGGGGGGAAATTGAAAGGCACATTGCAATTAGACTTTTCTTATGCAACCATTCTTGTTTTCAGACAATTGGGGAAATTGTACTGTGATACAAAGATGAAAAATATGATCACAAGCAAAGAAAAACCCAACAATCATCCGATAAATGATGTACATATAGATTTAGATTCATTTATTTTGTTTAATGATAGTAACCTAAATGATGTAGATAGCCAGCTTGTAGAAGTAGAGGATGTTCCAGAGATTCATAATTGCATCAGAAAATTTATAGAAAAGGAAAAAGAGAATATGCCAAGTTCATCAGAACATCAATCAAACTAGGCAAAGAAAAACTCAGAACAACCATTAGATAAATTGGAAGAAAGTTCGGAAAAGCATGAAGAAACAGTTCAAAAAGTTGAACCAAAACATAAATAAAAGTTTCAGCACTTGGAGGATGAAAATGGTTTATGGTCCATGGAATTTGATGGTTCCCTGGGGAAAGATGGGGCATGCATTGGAATTTGGGTCCGCAACCCTTTTCATCAGCCTTGTAAAGTCCCTACAAATGTTAGATTATGCTCATACAAGTTAGCTTTTGATTGCACTAATAATGAGGTGGAGTATGAAGCACTGATTACTGACCTAAAGATCTTGAAGAAACTGAGTGCAAAAAGAATTTCAGTACGTGGTGATTCAAAACTTATAATTAAGCAAGCTAAAGGTGAATATCAAGATAACCATCCACGAATGAGATCATATAGGAATGTTGTATTAGATATTTTGAAAATTTTTCCGAAGTATACACTTACAATTGTGCCAAGGAGTCAAAATCTCATGGCAGATTCATTGGCTATAGCTGCAAGCAATTTTAAAATCCCCATCTTTTCAAACAAGAAATTTGAGATTCATGTGAAACAACGGCCCACTGTTCCCAATAACTTGTGGTATTGGAAAGTATTTTTAGATGATAAGCAGGTAAATAACCTTCTCCAAGGTCAGGCTGAATTTGAGAATTGTTCCATAAATGAAATTTGTGATAAATATGACCAGGACATAGAAGCAACTCAAGTGGACGTACTACAGCTGAAAGAAAAAAATATTCCAAAAGGTATCATACCTTTGGAAGAATTATTTTACCAAGAAGACGTAGTAAGAAAGCCTACATTGGTGCCTATGGAAAAGGGTGTCGAAGATGTAAACATTGGGATAGCAGACAAACCAAAGATGGTTAAATTATCCGAGTAATTATCTCACGAGATAAAGGTTGAATATGTTAATTTAATTTTTTAATTTTCTGATGTTTTCACATGGGAATATGCATATTTAAAGGTGTATGACAAGAAAATCATTCATCACACTATTCCGATCAAGTCCGATCAAAATCCCTTTCGGCAAAAATTGAGAAGGATCAATCCCAGATTGTTGCCATCGATTGAAAAAGAGGTAAATAGACTTTTCAATTCTAGGATTATTGTTCCTATCAGATTCTCTGATTGGGTTTTGAATTTGGTCCAAGTAAGGAAGAAGACTGGATAAATGCGACTCTACATAGATTTTAGGAACTTGAACAAAGTGTCTCTCAAGGACAACTATCCACTTCCTAAAATGGATCACATCCTTCAAAGAGTTGTTGGTTCTTCCCGAATGTCACTGTTGGATGGATATTCAGGATACAACCAAATTTCAGTGCACAAGGATGATCAGGACAAGAAAAAATTTACAATAAATTGGGGCACGTTAAAATATGCAAAGATTCCATTGGTTTGAAAAATGCAGGGGCCACATTTCAGCGGGCCATGGACATAACATTCGCTAATGAAAAATATGTTTTATTGGTTGTTTATTTAGATGACTTGACAGTGTTTTCACATTTTGATGATGAACATTTGCACCATTTAAGAATTGTTTCAAGAGATGCAGGGAGTTTAGAATATCTCCCAACCCAAAGAAAATCCTTTTTTCCATGGAGGAGGGAAAACTTCTCGGTCACATCATCTCCAAGGATGGGATCTGGATTGACCCTTCTCGTGTTCAAGCAATTCAACAGATTTTTTTCCCTCACAACAAAAAGGAAATACAAGCATTCAATGGTAAGATGAATTTCTTACATAGATTCATTCCTAATTTGGCTAAGCATCTTATAGAGTTGACAAATATGTTGAAGAAAGATAATGATGTGAAGTGGTCTGAAGATTCCCAGAAGTCTTTCAACATAGTAAAGTTTTCCTTGACCACTTCCCATGTTTGAATAAGTCCTGATTATACTATTGATTTCATAATATTCTCATTTGCGTCTGAGCACACCATGGAAGTAGTCTTGATGCAGAAAAGGGTTAAAACTGAGCTACCAATTGCACTTTTCAGTCACAATATCAGAGATGCAGCCCTTCAGTACAACATCATAGAGAAACAGGATTTGGCTTTGGTAAAAGTGTTTAAATATTTCGGAGTTTACATTTTACATTCACATACTCTTTCCTATGTGCCTAATTCAGCTGTAAAAGAAGTTCTCATGCAGACATACCTAGAAGGTAGGAGAGGGAGATGGATAGCAACATTACTAGAATATGACCTTGAGATCAAGGCCACCAAGCTGATAAAAGGACAGGGCTTAGCCAAGCTTATGGCTGAGTCAAACCTCCATGCTCTAGACATCAAACTGATTTCATCCTTGTCCAATAATGAAGAAGAAGTTAATATCATTCAGGTATCTGATATATTTTTGTCATCTCCACGATATTCTAATATTGTTTAGGTTTTGCAACACCTAAACCCTCCTCGAGGCATGACTAAGAGTCAAAGTAGTTCTTTGAAACTCAAAGCTTCCAAGTATTGCATATTGGACAATGCACTTTACTAGAAGGATCCCAAAGGTGTTTTGTTGAACTGTTTGGTCGAAGAAGAATCTAAAGAAGTTATGAATGACTTCAACAAAGGAGATTGTGGGGGCCACCTATATTGGAAGACCACGACCAATAAAATATCGAGAGGGGGATAATATTGGCTGAAACTTTTTGCATATGTATACAAAACAATAATGAGTTGCCATGAATGTCAAGTTTTTCAAGGTAAGAGAAAGCTTCTCCCATTACCTCTACAACCTATTTCAGTACATGCACCATTTCAGCAGTGGGGCCTAGATTTCATAGGCGAGATTCACTCAGCATCATCTGCACAAAACAAGTGGATATTGACAACCACAGATTACTTTACAAAGTGGATCGAAGTGATCCCGACCAGGCAAGAAACAGATTCCGTCATCATTGAGTTTTTAGAAACTAATATTTTGTCCCATTTTGGTTATCCTACTAAGATTATCACAGATAATGTGGCAACATTCAAATCTAAGAAGATGACTAAGTTTTCTGACAGATATAATATAAATTTGAGACACTCTACAACCTACTACTTGCAAAGTAATGGATTAGGGGAGTCCTCTAATAAATCCTTGATCATTATCTTTAAGAAAATGTTAGAGGAAAATAAAAAAAATTGGCATAAGAAGTTGATCAATGCATTGTGGGCAGACCAGGTGAGTAGTAAGAAGTATATTGGAATGTCTCCTTTTCAAGTTGTGTATGGTGTCGATATTGTGTTTCCTTCATCATTAGTAGTATCGATAATGAAATTGTTGCAATAAATAGGGACTGAGGAAAATGACATACATCATCGGATTAATCAAATGATGCACCTTCAACAAACGAGAGATGAGGTATTTCAAAATACTTAAAAACTCCATGAAAAGATAAATAATATATATGAACAGAAAACAAAGGAAGACAACTTGAAAATTGGAGATGTAGTTCTCTGCCGGGATGCTAGAAATGGGGATAAGGGTAAGCATGGAAAATTTGAGAATTTATGGAAAGGACCATACCAAATTGCAGCTTCTTAGGGACATATTGCTTATTTTCTTGAAGATATGAATGGACAACAATGTTTAGGAGGACCAGTCAATGGTAGGCTCCTTAAGCACTATCTTTTCTGAAGCACATTTTTCAATTAGTTTTCCATTTTAGTGTAAATATCAGTTACATTTTCCGCAAGTGTGAAGTAGAGAATCAATGGAGTTTGGAGCCCGAAGTGAAGGCCATGGAGCTTCACTGATTTTTTTGCTATTTTCAAAGTTCAATTTTCAGTCAAGTAAGTTAGTATTGAGTAAATTTTAAGTCAATTTTGAGTTTGTCTTGAGTCATTCTATTTTTTCTAAGTTATCAGTTTTCATTCATGTTTATTAGTTTGATTTTTTTACCATATTGTCCCAATGGATAATGCTTTCTTTTCTACGGTTTTCTGGAACCCTCTTTCATAGTTATCATCCCCAATAAGGCCAATGTTAGTGTCAGTATTTTCATCCTGCCATCAGTGATCAAAAATCCTCTTTTCATATCATTTTAAGGGTCCCACTCAGAAATTTTTTTATCATTCCATTAGGTCAAAAAAAAATTTAATCACTGGTGGCAGGCTTAGTCCAAAAACACCACTCTTTCTCAAATTTGAATACTTGCTGGCATAGTTTCATACCTTGCCAACTGTACATCACCATAATGTCATCATGTCATCGCATCAATCATGTCATCATGAAGTCCACTCTTTCAAGGTTTCATTAGGTCTTTTAGGGTTTTTCAAGCTTTTTTTAGGTCATTATGGTTTTGAAGGTCCAATAAAACTTCATTTCCACTGCATAAGACTAGCAAGTAAAGGGTGATCCAATAACATCTCTTCACCATATGAAGATGATTTGTAAAGAAAAATTCTTGTTTTAGCATGCGATTTTGGTTTTCATATGTAATTTTTAATTTTCATTATGTAATTTTATGTCATTCAAATTGTAATAAATTCATGATTCCCAAGCTGCTAACTCAGAGTTCCAACATGCCAAAGCATAAAAAATGTCAAATCAAAGAGTTCTCAAAGTCATCAGATGATCAATTTGTCAAAGAAAAATCAAATTCAAAGGTAAAGATTCAAAGTTTAAAGTGAAAGTGAAGAAAGAAAAAGTGGGTCCCAAGGCCCGATTCATTCAAATGATGAAGTATAAATACCACCAAGAAATTGAAATCAAAGTCATTTTCACTCAAAAGAGTTGAGCTTGCACTCCCTTAGCCGGAAAAATTGAATTGCAGGGTCAAAGGTCGAGTTTTTTAGTGGCGTTGCGCTTTCATAGAGTGGCACTGTGCTTTTAGAAGTGGCGATGCACTTAGAGCAGGCAACATTGTGCTTTTCTCCCACTGGCGTTGCACTTCTAGGCAAGGCAATGTGCTTTTTCCCGATGCACTGTGCTTTTGCTTAGTGACCTCTCCAGGCACAAAAACTCAACAAATCTCTTCCAAACTCTCAAAAAATGATTGTTTCACCCTTTAACAAGTAAGTATAAAAAATTTCTTGCCTCCTTGCACTCCTAAACAATTATTTGATAGTGTTTTTTATTCTAAGTGAAATTAGCATTCGATCTAGTGAGAAAAGCCTAGTGTTATTCCTAATTCAAAAATTTTATGCCCTAATACCCCGCATTTCCTTTCCACCCATCTAAAAACCCTATCTCTAGCCTTACACTACCATTTCCTAATCCCTAAGTCCCTTTCCCCTTAAAACCCTTAGTCCTAGGCTTCTAAACTCCTAGGGAGCCACTTCCCTTAACCTATAATTTAATTATCATTTCCAACTCCCTTGACATTTTTAACTCCTATCACCTCCCAAAGCTCCATAACCCCTTCCCCAATCTCCCTAAATTTTCCTAGACTTATCCCTATTCCCTAGACCTATATTCACTCCCCTTTCCCATCCACCTTATCCCTAGGGTTTCTTGGCCACCAAAAACTATGGATGAAGACAAAGACTATATGGAAGAGGAGGGTAGACAAGGAGAGGAGGATAGAGAACATAGAAGGCCTCATAAAGGAGGACGAATCCTAAGGCTAGAGCCCAACAACACAAATGAACTGATGGCCTCTCCTATGACTGTCAGTTTTTTTGCGTATGTAGGTTGCCTTGATTTTTGCAACATGATTCAAAGGGTCCAACATCATACTATGTTGAGTAGAGTCTTCATATCAAACCTTAGAGACAATCAGGTGACCCTTGCAGGTGTGACCTTTAGTATATCTACATATGTCATTGCTGCTGCCACATGGATTCAAAACATGGGCAAGAAGTGGTTTGAATCGAAATATTTGGAGGATCAATACTATGAACCATTCATCAAACCAAGATACATAAATGAAAGGAAGAGGGTCTTTCCTTTCAAATAACTTCTTGATAGGTATGCACCCATGATGAAAATCATCATGTAGTACTTCTCTTGTGAAGGAAGGTTTCCTAGGCTCTACACATATCACATTAGACTGTTAATGCACTTCACAAGAGTAAGATTGCTTAATATCCCATACTTTCTATTCAGGATCATAGACAAAATGGCTTTCATTGTGCAAAAGAGAGACTATGACCAATAGATGAATAGCCTCTTCCACCACTCATTGATCAAAATCATTGTACTCCATCACCTTGATCATTTGGGCATCTCATGGGACACCTTCATTGAAAATGACATATTCAATTCTCCACATGCTGAAGATGTGCCTTCTTCATCTCATCTTGCTACATCTATGCCTCCACCTCAGTCCACTTCACCTACTCCATCACCATCACCACCGTCACCACCATTTCATGGTCAAGATGAGTCACCTAGTAGAGTTGAGGTTAGCAAGCCTAAAGAGGGTGAAATGAGCATGTTGTCAAAGACATATCAGAGAGGTCATAGGCAGGTATTTTCACCATAGATTGTGGGAGGTTCCCTGCCTTCTTCACCAACAAAGCAGGTACATAAGGGCAAACAAAAGATGGCAGAGGATGATGTACATGAGGAAGACCTCCATGAGACAGAGACTGTTTTTGACCTTGTTGACTTAGATGAGCAACATGATGATGAGGCCTCCAATTTTATTATCAAGCAGAAGGATTCACAAATCAAGGAGATTCAAACCAACTTAGAGAGATCTAAGTTTGTGATTTCCTATTATGAGCAAGAAAATCAACAACTTAAAACCAAGCAGGCAAGCTTCTCAAGGAAAAAAGAGAAGAACAAAGGAAAATACCTTTCTTGATGAGGCTTATGAGAGGTATGGTGAGACAAATGAGGCATAAGAACAAGTTCCAAGAAGAAGACCTAGGAGTAGAGGGTTGAAAAGAGCTCTAGAACTAGAGAGGAAAAAGGAGGCTGAACTTGCCAATGAGCTCACTTTGAATGAAAATTTTATCATCGTGGTCAATGAGAATCGGAAGCATTGGCTTGGCAGTGCCAACCAACATCTTGAGAAGCTCCTTGAGAAGGAAAATAAGAACAATGACATATTGAGAAAGAGGGAAAAACACTACTTCAATACAAATGAGATTGCAAGGTCAAAGCTCCAAACCCTAACCAAGAAAAATGAAGGGGACAAGCTTGATATACTTGTTGAGGCATCACTCATTTCCTAACACACCTCATCAACCTCCCATAGAAGAAAATTTGAGGAAATTTGAGCAATTTTTGAAAATTTTGGAAATTTTTGTGTTTTTGATAGTTTATCACAGTCACACTATCAAAAGCACAGTGCCCTAGATGCTGTGATTTTTATAGGGACCTCCAATGGCCAAAATGAAAGCATCATTGGATTTGGAAGGAATTTTACAGTTATGAAAACAAATTTACAAGAATTTTTTGGGTCAACGAGGTAGTCAAAAGGTCAAAAAAGACTCAAAAAATCACATTTCTGCCCTGTTTTGGAGGTTGGCGTTTTTCTTTTGAATAGTCTTGGGAGTATCAGTTTTTGGAGGGTCAAATCAACACCATTTTGAAAACCAAACATAGATATGGAAACTAGACTAGACAATCTTTCAAATGAGCTATCATGATCTCAATTTGGACACCTAGAACCCCCTCAAATGTGGCACTGAAGTTGGCGCTATGCTTTTGACCTTGGCACAACGATTTTGACAAATTTTCCGAGTTTGCTAATATTTCCTAATTTTCTCATTTTTTCTCAGTTTCAATTTGTAAATGGTGTTTTTACAAATTTAATTCATGATTTAAATGTAATTTTAGTGTTTTTACACTTACCTAGGCTAAATGCATTAGATGAAAACTTTTGATGAAGGTGTAATGAATCAGTTTCCAAAAAGTGAGGGATGAATCAGTTTGACCTCCCTACACTCTAGGTATCAGTTTAGTTTTCGGTGGAAATTCTCCTCCATTCAAGGATTCAACCCCTGAGGATGGGATAATTTTTTTTGTGGTCTATATCTTGTACTTTTTGACTCATTTCAGAGGTTGGATGTTGTTGCATTGATCATTGACTCTAGTGTAATCATTATTTGGCAAGAAATTAATGAAAGAGTTGCAACTATTTCTTTGTGATACCTCTGGTATGGAAATTTAGCATTGTTCTTTTTATGTTACATTGTGTATGAATGTTTTATTTCATGATCCATTTCATCTCTATTATATGTTGATTTTCAATTTGATAAGAAGAATAGATCTCTCATGCTTTGTTTTGGGACAATCTTCATAGTTTGTTCATTTTCTTCAATTTAGAAAGAATAAATGGTTTTCCTTTCTCTTTCTATCTCCTCATCAGTCTGATCCATCTCACCCTAAAACCCTAAAGTGTTAGCCTTCCTACCTACCTTGCCCCATTGAATCTCTGCAACCCTAATATTATTTTCCCTGACCTTGCATATTTGACCTAATTCACCCATCCAGCAACCCAATTTCAAACAAACAAACCCCTATACTCATACCTAGCATAAAACCCTAATTAATCCAAGCCTATTGGTTGTGCTTTTGTGGAGAGAGCCCTCTCCGGTTTAGTAGGGATAGGTACCAAGATAAAATATTGGTCTGTGGTTACCTTTGTTTGGACTCTTTCTCAGCCTTAGAGATCTGGTGGAGTGATAATAGAGAGTTTGAAAGCAGGCACAATGAATGGTTGTGAAAATAATTTTGATTTGAAATTATATGATGGATTACATGGAAATGAGTGGGCCCCGCCAATGGTTCTTTCATGAAATATAACTCGTCGGGATCCTTTTCCTTTATTATTGATTTTTTCTCTTTTGAAAGCCTTTGTGCGCTTTATTCCTTTGGAAATATCGCATCACAATTTTTAGATGGAGCGCTTTATGCTTGCTTATTTCATTTGCGATTTGTGTTTTGTGATGAGGGTTTTAAATTAATTTTCTGCTTAGGGGATTGGCCAATAAGATACGACTTTAATCTTTGAAATACAAATTCCTATATTATAAGTCACAAAGTGTTTTATTATCTTAATCTAAAAAATTTAAAAGGGTCCCCATTATTTTCTAAGAAATATACTCACAAATAATGGGGGTTTTTTGAATAGCACAACACCACACAACATGAGAAAGAGCCTTTAATTTTAAATGTTTCTAAATAGGCAAGGAAAATAAACCATTCATCCCCAAGTTTCCCTAGTCAATATTCAAAATAGGTTGTTTAGTTGGGAGTCTATGGACTATTAGTTGGATGAGGATATTTGTTTGAGTTACATATATACTTGCATAGAAATTTTGATACTTACAACAACTAGTGCTTTATGGGAAAGTGTAGCCACTCCTAAGTGAAGAAGCATCAATGATAGTGAAGAAACTACTCCCTGAGTATGCAAAGGTTAGTCTTGCTTCTCTTTATTCGTGGGCTAATAAGATGCGATTCCACTATGTTGTGTCAAGTCCATTACACTTAATTGAAATGCAAGATAATAAGTGTTATTATGTTTATTCCAGTAAGTTATTCTATCTGATATAAACCTCATCCCATAATTAATTACTTTAATTTGGGTTTTGTTTATGTTTTTAGTCAAATACTCTCGAATTTCCCATAAATTTTGTACTTTTATGTATCTGTGTGTTTACCATCATAATATGGGTATAACATGAATTTCTCAAGAGAATTATCTCATCTTGATGATAAACTAAAGGATTTTAACTTATAATAAATATCTGAGTAACAACCTTATTAGAGATCTCATAATTATATTGTTGGTTTGCAAACACGGGACTGCCATATTTCCTAAGGAGAAATAGGCACGTGCCTTGAAGGTGCCAAAAAAAATTACACTTCTCAGCTTCAAACTTATGACAACAGAGCCAACGAAGAAAAATGTATGTTTATCTTGTATTTCCGTCATCTTACAATTGTTTCTCTATATGTGACATTGTTTTACATCTCGAAGTACTTTCACAAAGAATTATATTTGAATGTGGCCTATTTCAAATACCAATGGATGTTAATACCCATTTCTATAACTCCCGGATCTGGGTGAGCAATGAAGGAGGGTATACGGCGAGCCCATGGTGTGACACATGGCTCAGCCACATGGTCACACATGGGCTCAAGCCGCGGGCATTAATATATGCCAACTGCACTTACCTTCGCTCCATTAATACGCTCGCCTGTTGATGCAATCACCTATATTTCAAAATGATTCCACACAGTAGCTTTCCTCCATTGCCCTCGAGCTACATCTGCCCCTATGTGGTCTCAGAGCCGAGCTCTTGAATGCCCACAGGGAGGTGATACAGCTTCTATTACTGTATTGACCTTGCTCCAGGCCACCACGTCTCCCATAGCCTCCATTGCAACCTTAATTTCGACATTGAGCCTTCTTCTTTTTCGTTCTCTTCTCACTCGGCTCCTCCGTCCTCAGCTCTTTCGGCTCCCCCGACCTCTGCTCACTCGGCCCTACTTTCCTAGCCCATCAACTGCGCCTCCATGAGAAACAATATGCCCAGGTGCCACTGTGTGCACTACCATCGTGGCAATGGAAGTGGGTGTGGAAGGGCTTCTAGGCCTCCTCTCTCGAACAACTCTGATTCTTCATCTTCTTCCCTTGAGGAATCCATCGGTTGTTGTCCTGCAACTCGCAGCAGTAAAGGCTGAAACCTAGACCCGAGGCGGTCACGCTTGTTAACTCCTGTGTGCCACCCCACCAGTCATTATTCCCCACCGCTGCCATATCTGGAGACGCTGCCTTCTCCTTCCAATGCACAATCTACTCAATTCCATTTCAATTGCACCATGGACCATCCACATATCATTGCCACCATCTCTATAAGCTTCAAGGAGGAAGCATTCAATGCTGAGGGCCTTTGCCCCAGAAAAAAAATCAGAAAATCCACTACAGATTCGAAGCCTTAGCCACCCTCGAAGAAATCTGAAGCTCTCCCCGTCGTCCATGGCACTCCATCCTCCAGCAGCAAAAGCAAGGGCAGCACCGGCAGTGGAAACAGTGGCAGCGACATCAGCAGTAAGGACTGGTCGAGCGATGATGAAGGCAAAGGCAGTGCACACACTGCCATCAATCCTGAACATGTTGCACCTCGTGATGAGATAGAAGATGACACCAAAGAGTACAGGTGCCTAATTGTGGAGGAGCCTCCTCCCTAGTGCAATAAAATCTAGATTTTACAGGTTTCTTTTAGTTTAGGTCTCCTTTTTTTGGTTTACTATGTTGCTCCTAGTTTTTTTCATCATTCACCTCTACTTTTTGTATGAAGCTGGTTTCCCCATCGTGGGCAGCTGCAGTAAAACTGGTTTGACTAGTGTTACACAGCAATTTTTCATCATCCTTGCAATTCCCCCTCCCACATTGGAGGGCTCATTTCGTGACCTGTGAGTAGTGACATAACTTGAAAACATTTTCATGGCATTCCCCTAGACATGGAATTTCATTTCCCTGAAGACAACTCCTTGTGAAAAACCCTAAAAATATCCTTTTCATCATTGGCGCGACTAGCCAATGTTATACCTGTGCCAATGGGGGAAATCCTCCAAAGAGGGTGCTCCAATTGGCGCTCTGTCTCAGAGTCACACTCACGCCAGGCTTAATAAAGGGTGTTTTTTAAAAATAAATGGCAGAAGATTGACTTTAACCAACTCCTGAACTGGTCTCTAAGTTGAGTTGGGACGTTTGGCTCCAGATTTCCATGTAGAGGAAGTAGTTTTCCACCTCTCATGAAAGCTTCCTTGAGGATAGGGCCAATCCCATGATTATAGGGATCCCAACTCCTCTTCCACCATCTATATAAGCTTGCCATTTCCCTTTGCAAGCTAATCTCCAAGAGCCTTGATAGCCAAAAGAATGCTGCAATAGCCCTTATAGTGCCAAATCTATAGCAAGGAGATTGACGATCGAAGAGAGAGGCTTGTCCCCATCCTTGACAAGCTTTACCGAGACGTATTTCGCTGACGACCTGTCGAAGGAGAATTCAGCATCAGAGCCAGGTTGTATTTTCCTTTTTTGAATTAATGATAAGCGACTATTGGTTATGGTTCCACTCGTTTTGTTCATTATGATCATGATTTGTGTCTTCTCTGACTGACGCATAGTTGTATATATTGGATTTTACGCTTGTGTTTGTTGTGTTTCTTGCGCGTGAAGGTGTTCAATCGCGACGAGCGTGAGGATTGTGATCTGCCAGAGCAAAGGAACGGGAGCGCCACCTTCTCTACAAATAGCAGCGTTGGATTCGAGGTAAGCCTTCTTCGCAAGTTGGTTTATTGCAATTAGGGACCTGCGCCATAGCGTGTTACGATTGTTGCTAGACCCGCTCTGGGCTAGTAGGGATCGCCTCTGTCCGCAGAGGGGATTTACCTCCATAACAAATTGGCGACTCCACTGGGGATTTAGCTTGTTGTTTGCTTTATAAACTACAGACGAAGCCTGAAGTTAGCCAGATAGCCTTCGAAACGCTCTTGCTTTGCATTAGCGAAAGTAGATGAATGTTGCTTCCGTCAATCTTCGGTTTAGTTTATGAACTGGACACTTGGAGTTTTGTCTTGTCTCTTCAGTCCATCCTTGAATTTGCTTTCTTGATCAGCTCTTTTGGCTGGATCTTTCAGTGTGTTTAGCCTTTTGCTTGACTTTACCATCACTGGTCTGCTTCTTAGATCGCTCTTTTTTCATTTTTCCTTAGTAAACTCAGCTGGCGCGCTTTTTAGCTTAGCAGTCGTGCCCATTGGCGCAGGTTGCTAGTGTATTACCCGCGCCAATTCTATTCTGGTGCTAGTTACAGCCTCACAATCACGCCAATCCTGTGAGGTACTAGGGTTTGCTCTGCTTTGAGATTTCTGAGACTGATCTGGGTGTTTGGTCTTGTTTTTTCGACTGCTTGAGTGTTTTGGAGCCTTGTTTGACTGACTGTGACCGTCTTCCTTTGGTTGTTTTCCCATATCTTTCGATTTTACATTTTAGCCCTAGGGCATCTAGGTGCTATTGTGCGTCGAGCCTCCCTTGGGAGTTCTTGGTTTCTGTCTGTTCAGTCAGCTTTGTGATCACTTCTCTACACTTGTTTGGTAGTTGTCTATCGTTTCATTGCGTTATTTAAGTGATTGGCTTCTTCTTCATTCGAATTCCGCTTTGTCTCATTTTGGGCCTAGATTACATGGTTCAATTGAGTCTTTGGAGTTTCTTTTGATTTGAGGGACTTTTTATCGATTTGAGATCTCATTGTGTGCTTCCATTGAGTGAAATCTGATTGTTTTTCTCTTTTGCTATCATTTCTCAAATTGCTTGTCTCATTAGTTTTCATTTTGTTAGTGCATTTTTCTCTTAAACAGTGAAAATACAAAAAAAAAAAATATTTTTCTTTGGATTAGTTAGTGTGAATTAAATCTTTTCGGTGTTATTAGTGATTAGTAACTTTGAAAGAAAATCTTTTAGTTTCCATTAGCTGCATTAGAGATATCGTTGGTTGTTTTCTGGTCATTTTGTTGTTGTGTGAAAAGCTCTTAACTCTCCTGTAATTAGCTTTCATCGAACGAAATGATATATTGTGGCATGTAGTGTGCATTTAAGTGATTTTGAGACATAACACTCGCTAGGGCCTAGAAACTAAAACATAATTGAAGATAAACATTAAAATTCATTCAATTTACACTAAGGTAGCATTGAAACATTAACGAAATATCTAGAGGTCTAGGCTAGAGACGTGTTTCGGCGTCTTTAAACCTAGTAGTTGTCGTTCGCCTCTTGGCTTTAGACAACACTAGTATGGAGTTGTGCTCCCCGTACCGTCACGTATATAAAGAGAGACCCCATTAGGTTTCTATCATTTATCTATAGGAAGCTGAGTCTGTTGCCCTATACCCGTGATACACCGGACACAGCATTCGGGGAGATTTCCTGCACGTACGTTAAGTCCTTGGTTGATTTCTCTTTCATTTTGAAACCAAGGTGTATATTGCAGTTCACGGTTATTTGGTACACCCTTTTGCCTAGTACTCCTGAGCAGTCATTTTGATCTTATCTGACTCCGTAAATTTGAAAAGATTGCCAAGCGCTTTTCCTTTCATGCTTGCTTCAAAACTGAAAGAGATAGAGTCATCTTTCATCCATTTCTCGACTCTTAAAACATGAAATGGTGAAGTTTCTAAGTTTCAATGTCGTAAAATAAATCACCCACGATCACACGCCTTGTTAGATTTTGCTTGTTGGATGTTTGATTGTCTGCCTTAGTTCTTTTTCAGCCCGTGTGTTGTGTTTGATCTTTTCCTTTCGTCATTACTGTCACAGTGGCGGAACCTTCAGTTTCATCTACTGGTAGTCCATATACAGACGATTCATCAGAGGTCTCACAAACCTCTGCTGAGTTACAGCAGCCCATCGTTTCTGAGTTTCCCGACGGGGGAACGGTTCTGTCTGAGCTTCCCTTTGGAGGACCAGTTGAGTTCAATTGGCCCTTACCCGACCCTTGGTCTGGATTTGGAGTAGGGGAAGATTTCCCTCCTCTTACATCGGGTTCACCTTTTTTAGCTGTTGTTATTCCTCCTAGCCCTTGCCGTCTGTTACGAGATCTAGCGGCAGGTTTGAATATGAGTGAATCCAGTCATTCTGCTAGCGAGGAAATCCCCATGTCTGGTGAAGATTACCAGCTCTTCCTAGAATTAACTCGGAAGTTATTTCCAGAAGACAACCCCGAATCATCTGTTATGTCTTCACCTGGTCCCTCCCTACTAGCAGGGTATAGATCCTTAGGTCAGATTATTGCCGCCGCTGCCTCTATGGGGGTATCAGCTCCTTCTACGAGGCCGGTTGTTCCTTCATTGGGGATGTCTCCTAGGAAACCCATCATGTCATCCCCTCAGGTCACTTCTGTACCCGTCAGGCCCACTGTTTGTGTGGCTGCGTCTGCACCTGCTGTTACCACTCAGTCCGTAAGGACCACATCACTTCCCGAAGACGTCTATATAGCTTCTGCTATGCCGGAGAACATCTCTCCTGGGGAGTATCGATTGTCCCTACAACAATCGAATCCCGAGGTCAAACAACCCTCTCAAGATCCCAACCGCTCGTATTTTTCGCATTATGCATAGGATGGTACACCCGTGTACATTTTTCCATATCAGTACGATGAGCATGGGAACCCTTTGCGTTTACCTGCTCCTGAGGCTCAACTTCATGCTTAGGGTTTACCGTATAACCAGGATGGGTAGCCTTATAACCTACAAGGACAACCTTTTCAAGGCCAACCTTCGGGCCAGCCTGGCTATCCTTATGACCCGCAAGGTTATCTTGCGGGCTAGCAGGGGCCATCATATGGTCCGCAAGGGCAGTATTACAACCCCTCAGGTCAAATCGTGCAGCCTCTTCCTGGAATCCAACCAGGGCAACCTCAAGGACCCACAGGTCAACCGGGGTACCAACCCGGACCGATATACGGTCCTGGGGGGCAAGTCCAACCTTCGCAACCCATGCAACCTCAGTATCCTGTTGCTCCAAATGTTGCACATCAGCCAGGACCGTCTTATGGTCCTGCTGCAGGTCAAACCGGTTACCAGCCACCGCCTAGCTCCATTCCTCCACCAGGCCAACCGGTCCATCCGGCACAACCCGGTGTTCCTCCACCAGAACAACCGGTCCATCCGGTACAACCCGGTGTTCCTCCACCAGGCCAACCGGCCCATCCGGTACAACTTGGTGCTCCTCAACAGCCAGGTCAACCTGTACAACCGGCATAACCTGTTTATCCGGGTCAACCTGTTCAACCAAGGCAGCCCATTCAGCCAGGTCAGCCTATCCAACTAGGCCAGCCTATACATTCTGTCAACCCTGCCCAGTAGCCAATTTACTCGATGCCGCAACTGAATCAACTGGTGCATCCTAATTATCAGGCTCAGCAGGGTCCCACCTATCAGGAGCCCACTCAACCTCAAGGCGGTTACTACCCTCACGGTCAATCACAACCAACTTACAATCCGCCCCAAGGTTCCCATTATTACACTCAACAACCCGGCTACACCTATACTCAGCAGCCAAATCCGCAGACTGCTCAAACGGGGCCGATTTACAATCAGGGTCCATACTCTGGTTATCAAGCCCCGTACACTGGTTACCAGCAACCAAATCAGACTGGTTACCAGCAACCAAATCAGACTAGATATACATCCTGTACCCCCTACGATCAGAATCCTGTTGGACAGAACCCATGGGGGCAAGGATATTCTCAACCATCATGGAGTACAGGTACCGGTCCTTATCGAGGGCCTGGCATGCCGTTCAATCTGAAGTAGCCGTTCTTAGCTACCTTGGAATTACCGGACGCTTCTAAATTAACCAATGATCCGATTTTTCACAATCCTTATTGGCCTCCGGTTCCGACCAAGGTACCCGGCGACTGCCCAAAGTTTGAGGGTAAAGCTGGGGAAGACCCCCAAGCTCATGTAATGACTTACCATCTTTGGTGTTCGTCCAATTCTTGGGTCGATGATTCAATTCGTCTGTGTCTCTTCCAGCGCACTCTTACTGGTATTGCCACTAAGTGGTATATCCCGTGGCATCTTTCAGGATTTCAATACTTTAGCAATGGATTTTCTGACTCACTTCCAGTTACCGATTCGCTATGAAGCTGGGACGCATCTCCTGACTTCCTTGAAGCAGGATAAAGCCACCCACATATCTGATCACATTCATGAGTGGTGACGTCATCGTAGGCTGATCAAGTTTGATATACCTGATCAACTACTAACTCATTGGTTCACCACATCCTTCGTTAACAAAATCTCTCAAGATATTGCTATGGGGGCATGTGTGACTGAAGAACAAGCCATCGCGCGTGCCCAGTATCTTGATCTGGTATACTCTCAGTCCGGCACGCTGTATGATATTTTGACTGATGCTCCACGCCCAGGAACCTCTAAACATCCTCCCACCCCGGCAGTGGATGGTGTTATTGGTTCCGTGTCGCAAAATTCTTGAAAATCTTCGAATGGGAAGCAGAAGTCCAATTCTTCCAATAATCCTGCTCTTCCCGCCCCCCCAGATTCTGGAAAAAATGCAGAGGTCAACGCCATTCAGGCTAATCCTATGGAAAAAGCCTCCAAAGGAAAGAAGAAGGGCAAAGGAAAATCCAAACCCGATGCCCCAAATCCAGAGTCTTCTAAATCTCGTACTGATGACGGTTCCCAACGCAAATCGAAGTACCCCTGCCTTATTTTTAAAGGAGATCATTATACCAAGGATTGTCCCCGACGATCCGAAGTTAGTCAACTTCTCAAAGGCTCCAAAGGGACTCTGGCAGTTCTAAAAGAATAGTTCTCGTCTCAGCAGACCCAAATGGTTGAACAGCCATCGCCATCTGCACCATTTGGGTCCCAGGTCTTTATGATGAATGGTGCTGCACCTATCTCAATTGCTACGAGTTCGAAGGATTATGCCGGATCGCGTCAGGCAGCTGGAAAGGAAGTTGTGGATGGCCCACCTCCCCCACCTGTCTCTGGTTCTGTGGAAATTGAGAAGCCTACAGCTAAACCTATTGTGAGGCCACCTTCTAAGGGTGTTCTGTGAAAATCTTCCTACAACCCAAACGCCCGTGCCGCTCAACACTATAGTATTGTTGAGGATTTGGCACAGGCGCCTTCTGCCATGTCCGCATTGGAAGTTCTTCAAAGTTTCCCATCACAACTGAAAGCATTGTTGTCTGCAATCGGTGGAATTGATCCTGCCGATTCTAGTCTTCTCACCTTCAACTTAGAAAAATTTACCCCCCGACTTCCGCATCAAATTGCTCTTGTGATACAAGTCAGGATCAACGGTCTTAACATCCATAGGGCCGCTGTGGATGAAGGTGCCTCCACCTGTGTCATTTCATCTGCCTGTTGGAAGGCCATTGGCTCTCCGACTCTTTCATCATCTCCCAATGCCTTAGAAGCATTCGATGGTCAGGAATCCAAACCCCTGGGTGTTCTCACGAGTTTGCCAATTACGTTACAAGGAAAGACAATCAACGTAGAAGTAGAAGTGGTTGACGCCAAACTTAACTACAATCTACTTCTCGGCCGCAGTTGGACTCACGCCATGCTATGCATGTCGTCCACCCTCTTTCCACTTTTGAAGATCCCTCACGAGGGAAAAATTGTTACTGTGGATCAGTTGTCTTTCTTCACTTCATCCTCTAAGAACAACGTTCCTTACATGGATAAGATCCCCAATCCCCCTGACAGTGTAGGACCCGGTCTCTTCAAGGACCCCGTCCTCATGGGCATTTTTCCCGCACCACCACCGCACACCGTTCAAGTTAATATGGTCTCTAGGTCTGACGACCCATGGATCATCCCTTCGCCTGAATAGGTGACCCATTTTGGAGAATCGATGCCTTTAACTCCAGTAGATATTAATTACTGTGAAATCGTCGCTGCATCCGATCCTCCCCCTCCTCAACATGTTCCTTCGAGCATGGCTTTAGATATCTATTCCCAATCCCCTTGGCTCGGCGAGGCCGACTCGCTTGATCCTCTTAAAGATATTTTCCCTTCTAACGAAGCCATTGTTGAAACAATGTCTCTTGAGGAGCTGCCTTAGAGCGATGGACATCATCGTTCCTCCTTCATGCCTAGCGTGGGGGCAATGTCAGTGTTGGAAATGTTGGCATTGATGGCAAAGGTGAAGACAAGAGCAACACCTAAACTATCTATAAGGCAAAAGAGACAGAGAGGTAGCAGAAGCAGCAGATGAAACAAAAGGATTGGTTTCAGTATTATATGTATATTATTCTATGTGAAAGAACTATCTATGCATTGATGACCTAATTGCATATGTGCATCCTTGTATTTTTTTGAGTTTACAAATTTGGGGTATGTATAATGTTGTCCCATACACAGTACTTAGAAGAAGGGTTTAGTTATAAACTTTGTTGTGCATAACAAACGAAATGAGATCGAGGTTGAGAACTGGTTGGGGGTGCTGTAGCGAAAAGAAATCCCAAGGGTTAATAGAGGGTTAAATGCAGCAAATATTGAAAGTGAACGTAATTGAAGCAGTGAGGGGCAATGGATTCCTCGCTGGCTCGGTCGAAGGAACAGAACACTGGTACTTAAGAATCAAACCTGTGAAGGTATTTAAGTGAGGAATGAATCTGGAGCGATTCCAGTAAATAAAGTGACACAGGGTCAGAAAAAAAAGAAAAAAGAAAAAAAAAAACGAGTTTAAGGCAGGACTGTGTGTAAAAGGGAGCAGAACCCTGTACTAAGCGGAACGCGGAAGAACTACGTTAATGTAACGGTGCGAGAAGGAGAATCCTTTTAAAATAATAAAGGACGACGGAACGCGAAGGCAGGCGGAACCCCGAGCCAAAAAGGGCGGAACCAAGAAGAGTGAACAGTAAAGGTGGTTTATGGTTTTCATTGCACCACCATCTGTCGGTAAGCGGTATTCCCGAATTCATAGCGATTCCATAGAGAAATTGACACGCGTCCCTGAGCAAATTGGAAAACCACCGTTTGAAGTGTGCCATCGCACGTTATACATCGACTGAAGATGCCGAGCGATATTGATATAGACCGTTGATCTGGAGGCTCGACATCTAACGGTGATCGCTCGCTGGACTTGGCCGAAGTTTAATGAAAGAGCCTGGAGGTTAACTAAGGTACGATATGTGCGGTTGATTGGTCTTTTGGTTGTATTGTGGGCCCGGGGCGGAGATATATGAAATGAATCTGGTTTATTAACTGTAGTACAAGGTCCGATGGAAAATATTAATGATGTTTATTAAGGTTTTCCGGGTTATTAAAATAAGGTGGAAGACTAAGGTTTCAAATCTATAAAATATTTCCCGATTATGGTTGGACTCCGTTGTAATGGTTCCAATATTAAAGAATTTCGTAATATATATATAGATATATTACGTATAATGGAATATGTGAACGTGGGTCAATATATGTACATGCCAAAGGTCAATTAATATGGTTTTAATAGCCAAAGTATTATGCACCTTATATGCAAAATCCCAAACCATATATATATACGGTGCGCAATATATATAAAGACAGGGTGCAATGCATCGTGGACCCGGAGCCAAAGGACGGTATACATTTATGCACTGTGCTAAAGTCATAAGGTTGGGTTTTTATTATGGTTTGACCACAGTTTTGAAGATGCCGAGAGTTGATTTTACCAAAGGTTCTGTAGTTGAAACTATTCAAAAGGTGTTTTAAATTTAAAGACTTTGGAATATGTGGGTCCAAATATATATCGTCCCGTGTGAAATATTGTAAAGATTGAAAAATGAATGAATTTATATGTATGGTTTTATAACCATGGAAAAATGAAATATCCGCATTAAATCATTTTTTCCCAGATTGAAAATCAGCAGGTATATATGCAGCAGGTGCACAAAAGCACAGTGAACAGGTGAATAAACACAGGGATAAAAGCATGGGTCTGACAGAGGTAAACAAATATTATAGGTTTGACAGGTATACATTCACAGGTGCACACAATTACAGTGAACCAAGGTACACAGAACAGTCACTCAACAACTGCAGAAAAGACAAAGCCAGTAAATCCAAAATCCAGAAAAGAAGCTGAGTGGAATTGAGATGTATAATTGAAAAATGTAAATGTAAATATTTTTTATATTGTTTGTGATGCAAAGGCAAGTATCCTAAAGAAAAGAAAACTCCCACTGTAGCATGGAAATTTGTACATATTGTTATATTTTAAAATTGAGTTGGATAAAGGAATAAGAAGAGAGAAGCCGAAGAGGCATGACTGTTCACTCCAAATTCCTTGTGAAATACAAACATTCATGTGAGGATCTCTATATATAATATCAATTTGATATGCACAAAGATTTAGAGAGAGCTAGAGAGTGTAAGAAAAGAGAATGCAGAGTACAGAAGATTGAGGCAGAAAAGATAAGAAGAAGGAGGAGCAGAACGAGATGCAGTGAAAAGTTAGAGAATGCAGAAATGAAGCAGTGAGACAAGAAGAAGGAGGAGTTGAGTAGAGATGATGCAGGGCTGATATGAGGAATGATGAAGAGATGCTACAGAACAGAGCTGATATCCAAGGTAAATCAACAAGTGTTTTCCTTTGAAAGAGTAAGGAAGTTGGAGCTTCCCTATCAAGTTGTAGCTTGATAGATGTCAGTTGTAGGTGACTGAGGTTGGAGCCTCCTGTAGGTTGGTGCCTGCAGAAAATTGATGGGAGTTGGAGCTTCCTTGCAAGTTGTAGCTTGCAGAATTGAGGTAGGAGCCTCCTGTAGGTGGGTGCCTACAGAAAATCAGTGGTGAGAGGGAGTTGGAGCTTGCTTTTTCATCACAACAATAATAAGATGTGGTTTTCTCCCTTTATGGGTTTCCACTTATACCTGGTGTCTCTGTGCATGATTTCTATGTGTTGATGTGGTTTATCTAATCTGCTTAATACTTGTTGCTCACATATTAAGACTATTGTTACATTAACAAATATACTTGATACTTGCTGCTCACAAATTAAGATTTCTCACATATTAAGTTGATCATGAAATGAAGGTGTAAACAAGTTTTAAGGAAAAAGTTGTAAAATTCCATGTATGTGTTAAACTGATTCACCCCCCCCCTCTCAGTTTAACTAAGGGTTCAACAATTGGTATCAGAGTAGGTTCCTTTGGTGTAAGCTTAATAGCTTGAAGGAGATCTGGTTGAGTCATGGACTATCAAAATGTACCTGTGCTAAATACAAAAAAATTTCCTGAATGGAGAGAGAAGGTTAAAACAGGTTTAATGGCTGATGAACCTAAGATATGGAAGCTTGTTTTTGATGGCTACTGCACAGACTCCCCCACGGTGAAAGAACAACAGAGGAATGCCAAGGCAAAATGTGTGATATATAACAATATTCATAACAAGGACCTTGAGTTGATAATGGATTTAACCTCTGCAAAATAAATTTGGGATAGATTGCACTTCATACATGGAGTAGACACTAAGGACTGCACTGACAAGAAGGATAAGAGAATTAAGAAAAAGAAAAATTTAGGTCAAAAGGAAAATATTCAATCTAATGAGGTACCTGCTAGTGTGAATGGTAGTGAGAACCATGAAGAAATTGCAGCTGAAGAAAAAGCCAAACTTGACACAGCCTTGACTGAAATAGGAAGATTGAAGCATGAAAACAAAGACCTGAAGACATTGGTGCAAATTTTTGATGAGAAAGAGTATGAAGATAAGAAAGAGATTGTTAGCCTGAAGACTCAAATTGAAGAAGCACGGAAAGTAGAAGATACTCTGCTGCAACAAATGAGAGAGAGAAACCTGGAATGTGAAAAATTGGAAGAAGAAGTAGTGAGCCTAAGAAAGAAATTAGAAAAGGCCCAAAGAGATTTATTAATGAATACTCCTCAAATGAAAAGCTCTGAACAGTTGGACCACATTCTAAAGGCTCAAAGGTCACCTCTCATAAAGGCTGGGATAGGATATGAAGGTGAAACCAGTAAGTCCAAGGATGAAGATAACAAGAAAATCATTTTTGTAAAAGTTGTAAAGAAAAATGAAGCAGCCCAGCAAATTCCTCCAGAAGCATAAACCAGCAGGAACGTGAGTTGTGAAGAAACAAATAGAATCAAGCAGCAACATGAAAGAACAGAGAGTGAGAGGATGAAACAGTCAGCTACTGAAGGCTCATATGCTCCTAAGGATGAATTGAACAAATTCGAAAGGTGTCAAAGGAGGTTCCTTCCTCCTATGAAAAATAGCACATGTTTTTCTTGCCACAAACAAGGACATAATGCAGCATATTGCAAGACAAATCCAATCCAGTCCAACCAGCAAAGGATGCAGCAAACGAGAAGACTAACTCAAGCAAGAAAATGGAAAGGAAAATCCTTCACCAGGTACACAAATCATTTCCATAGCTACTGTTATGCATGCAATAATTTTGGACATAAAAGTGTTGATTGTAAAATGTATTCAAAAAGGGGAATGAAATATTATACATCAGCTCAAATATGCTTTGATAAAATAAGATGTTATATATGCCTCAAGCTTGGCCACAAAGCAAAGGACTGTAAACTGCCATATATATTAAAGAACTCTAGACATATGATGGAAACAAAGCAAATCAAACAAAAATATGAATCTAAAAGAAGTGCAGACATTATGAAGAACCCCAATAAAGTATGGAAGGAAAAGAGAAATGGGGAGCCTATCATCTCAATAACATAATGAATCTAGCATAGTCTCAGGGGGAGCTGCTCTAGAAAACAAAGAAAATATCCAATCAGTGATAAATATGAAGCAACATGCTAGGGGGAGAGCAGTTCATAAATAATCCCCATGAAAGTAGTATAAGAAGAGCTCCTTGGAATGAAGACAGCTATATGGACAGGAAGGGAAAGGATATTTCTCCAACAGAGAAATATAGAGAAAGAAGAACACCTGAAGCACAAAATAGCCAACAGGTTGATGGAAGGAGAGAAAGCAGCAAGAAGCCTTGGGAGTAGAGAGAACATCAGCCATGAACATGTAAACTAAGGAAAATCAGCACATTAAGAAGAATGAGTAAGAAAAGTGCCTGTCATCATTAATATCATTGCACCACTCATCTATGAAAAGTCTCCTTGGAGGAGTACAATCAAGTAAGTGATAAATTTCTGAGTGATCTGCCCATGAAGAGTCCTAGGAAAGAAATTGAAGATGTCTTCCCTAAGATCACTATGTTAGAACAGTTGAATTGTATGTAAAGCAGCAATGGTTCTAGAGCTATCATAGAAAATAAAATGCAGTGACATTCCTTCAAATCAGAATGACAAAAAAAAAAAAGGGATGGTACAAGAAGCATGCTTATTAAAAGATTACCAAGCATTTTCATGGAACAACAATATGGTACATGTCCTCAGGATCAAAGGTTATGGCAAGAGTACATCCAGCATGAAAAGGTCAGTAGTAGTACTAAAGGATCAGTATTTTGTTCACACTTGAAGCATTATATTGAACTTTGAAGCAGTATCCTTCTCTTTATATAAATGCATGACTTCCGCAAGTCAGCACGTATATATCTTAAAGGCCTCTTCCTTAAGATCAGTATAACACCATGTGAAGTCTATTTACAAAGATATCAATTAAACATCATGAAAGTTTTTGTGGAAGATCATCATGACACAATAGTTAAAGTATCTGAAGGTTAAAGGAATAGTTGTGATTATCATTGAAGCTCAAAAGTATTTTATTAGCTCATCCAAGCATACTTCAGCATGAAGTATTTGCTGGTAATCCACCTTTAAAGAGAGATTGATTATTGACATATATACTCCATTATGTCATTAATAAATCTGTATGGTTGATAAGTGAAACTGACCAGTACATTGAAGGGTTTATTTTGAAAATACAGTGTGCAAGCAGTAAAAGTCATTTGGCCTCTCATATTGAGAGATATTGCCTAATCTCAGAATAAGGTGTAAACTCTGGATTGATTCATTGTTCACATCAACAACAAGAACCTCTCAGTCTTTTAAAATTAATATCCTTGTCAGCATCCTAGATCATATCATCACCAACAGGCAGGAAAGGTGTACCATAGCAATAAAAGATGTATTGGTATCATTATCATAATTGAATAGGTGTGGTATTGTAGATGAGTATTGCAGGAAAAGACATATTCAATCTACAATCTTCTTCAACAGAAATATATATTAGCTCACTACATCAGAAAGAGACAGAAGTATATTTGAAGCCTTCTCAGTATTTTAGTTTTTGATCCAATCATACATCTCTGATTAGATAAAGCTTGTACAATGTGTTCTATGAAGGATCATTATCCTCACTTTCAGCCTTATACTAGTGAAAGGAGACTGTGCTTTTGGATCGTACCAATTTACAGTGTATACTCAAGTCCAATAATCCTCAAAGTGTTCTCTCAACAAGTCTTGTACATCAGTCTAGAGCAGCATGGTACAAAGTCAGCAGAAGAGGGCCTAAACATAACTCAGAGAGAGGAAATGCAGAAAGAAAACTAGGAAATGAGCAACCCTTTGCCATTGATGTCAAAGGGGGAGGAAAAGAAAAAAGGGGCTTCTAAAAGGAAAGCATTAATGTGTTGCCATCAATGCCAAAGGGGGAGACTGTTGGAAATGTTGGCATTGATGGCAAAGGTGAAGACAAGAGCAACACCTAAACTATCCATAAGGCAAAAGAGACAGAGAGGTAGCAGAAGCAGCAGATGAAACAAAAGGATTGGTTTCAGTATTATATGTATAGTATTCTATGTGAAATAACTATCTATGCATTGATGACCTAATTGCATATTTGTATCCTTGTATTTTTCTGAGTTTACGAATTTGGGGTATGTATAATGTTGTCCCATACACAGTACTTAGAAGAAGGGTTTAGTTATAAACTCTGTTGTGCATAACCTGCGAAATGAGATCGAGGTTGAGAACTGGTAGGGGGTGCTGTAGCGAAAAGAAATCCCAAGGGTTAACATAGGGTTAAATGTAGCAAATATTGAAAGTGAACGTAATTGAAGCAATGAGGGGCAATGGATTCCCCGCTGGCTCGGTTGAAGGAACAAAACACTGGTACTTAAGAATCAAACCTGTGAAGGTATTTAAGTGAGGAATGAATTTGGAGCGATTCCAGTAAATAAGGTGACACAGGGTCAGAAAAAAAAAAAAAAAAAAAAAAAAAAAAAAAAAATTGTGCTGTGGATCGTGTGTAAAAGGGAGAAGAACCCTGTACTAAGCGGAACGCGGAAGAACTACGTTAATAAATGCAGGCGAGAAGGAGAATCCTTTAAATAATAAAGGACGATGGAATGCGAAAGTGTGCGAACTCGAGCCAAAAAGGGCAACTCGAAGAAGAGTGAACAAGAAAGGTGGTTTATGGTTTTCATCGCACCACCATCTCTGGCCTACAAGTGGTACCCCACCCGTCAGCCGATTCCATAGAGAACCGACACGCATCCTCGAGTGAATTGGAAACCATCGTTTCAAAGTGCGCCATCAATCCCAGAGCATCGACTGAAGACATCGAGCGATATTTATATAGACCGTTGATCTGGAAGCTCAACATCTACCGGTGATCGCTCGCTGGACTTGGCCGAAGTTTAATTAAAGAGCCCGGAGGTTAACTAAGGTACGGTGCGTGCGGTTGATTGGTCTTTTGGTTGTATTGTGGGCCCGGGGCGGAGATTTATGAAATGAATTTGGTTTATTAACTGTAGTACAAGGTCCGATGGAAAATATTAATGATGTTTATTAAGTTTTTCCGGGTTATTAAAATAAGGTGGAAGACTAAGGTTTCAAATCTATAAAAGATTGCCCGATTATCGATTGGACTCCGTTGTAATGGTTCCAACATTAAAGAACGTCGTAATATAGATATATTACGTATAATGGAATATGTGAACGTGGGTCAATATATGTACATGCCAAAGGTCAATTAATATGGTTTTAATAGCCAAAGTATTATGCGCCTTATATGCAAAATCCCAAACCATATATATATATATATATATGGTGCGCAATATATATAAAGGCAGGGTGAAATGCATCATGGGCCTGGAGCCAAAGGACGATATACATTTATACACTGTGCTAAAGTCATAAGGTTGGGTTTTTATTATGGTTTGACCACAGTTTTGAAGATTCCGAGAGTTGATTTTACCAAAGATTTTGTAGTTGAAACTATTCAAAAGGTGTTTTAAATTTAAAGACTTTGGAATATGTGGGTCTAGATATATATAGCCCCGTGTGAAATATTGTAAATATTGAAAAATGAATGAGTTTATATGTATGGTTTTATAACCATGGAAAAATGAAATATCCGCATTAATTCATTTTTGCCCAGATTTAAAATCAGCAGGTATATATGCAGCAAGTGCATAAAAGCATAGTGAACAGGTGAATAAACACAGGGATAAAAGCATGGGTCTGACAGAGGTAAACAGAGATTACAGGTTTGACAGGTATACATTCACAGGTGCACACAATTACAGTGAACCAAGGTACACAGAACAGTCACTGAACAACTGCAGAAAAGACAAAGCCAGTAAATCCAAAATTTAGAAAAGAAGCTGAGTGGAATTGAGATGTATAATTGAAAAATGTAAATGTAAATATTTTTTATATTGTTTTTGATGCAAAAGCAAGTATCCTACGGAAAATAAAACTCCCACTGTAGCATGGAAATTTGTACATATTGCTATATTTTAAAATTGAGTTGGATAAAGGAATAAGAAGACAGAAGCCGAAGAGTCATGACTGTTCACTCCAAATTCCTTGTGAAATACAAACAGTCATGTGAGGATCTCTATATATAATATCAATTTGATATGCAGACAAAGTCATAGAGAGAGCTAGAGAGTAAGAAAAGAGACCCCCATGTGCATAAGATCGAGGTAGAAATCTAAGAAGAAGGAGGATGGTAACGACATGCAATAGGTGTTGTGAGAATGCAGAAATGGGGAAGTGAAAGGAGGACAAGAAGAAGGAGGAGCCGAGCGCAGGACATGGCTGATATGAGGACTCATGAAGAGATGCTATAGAACAGTAGGCCGATATCCAAGGTAAATCAACAAGTGTTTTCCTTTGAAAGAGTAAGGAAGTTGGAGCTTCCTCGTCGTTGTAGCTTCACATGCCAATTGTAGGTGACCGAGGTTGAGCCCTGCAAAATTGATGGGAGTTGGAGCTTCCTTGCAAGTTGTAGCTTGCAGAATTGAGGTAGGAGCCTCCTGTAGGTTGGTGCCTACAGATAATCAGTGGTGAGAGGGAGTTGGAGCTTTCCTTTGCATCACAACAATAATAAGATGTGGTTTTCTCCCTTTATGGGTTTCCACTTATATCTGGTGTCTCTGTGCATGATGTCTATGTGTTGATGTGGTTTATCTAATCTACTTAATACTTGTTGCTCACATATTAAGACTGTTGTTACATTAACAAATCTGCTTGATACTTGCTGCTCACAAATTAAGATTTCTCACATATTAAGTTGACCATGAAATGAAGGTGTAAATAAGATTTAAGGGAAAAGTTTTAAAAGTCCATGTATGTGTTAAATTGATTCACCCCCCCCCCCCCCCCCTTCTCAGTTTAACTAAGGGTTCAATAAATTTCGGACTGCCTAGAGCATGATGTATCTGATCATCTCTCTCCTGAGCTCACCAGAGCACAGTTCCTCTTCTTGTGCCAAGCTCCTAAAACAATGAAACAAGTGGCTATGAGGACAGTTCTCTTAAGTGTGTCAACCTCGTTAAAATAATGAAACACGAGCCTGTTCAATTCGAGTTTTGATAGATTTAGTTCAAATCTCTTAGGTTTTCAACCTTCACTCCATTTCCTATGGACTGAAGCTTGGGGGGAATGTACCTCGAATTGAGACACCATGTTGGGGGCATGCCCGTCTTCCTCAAGCATAGTTTGTGTTTTAAGCTTGCATAAAAATAAAACTCATTTCCAAGCATAGTTTGCATGTGTGTTTTCATGTGTGATTTTAAGCTTGTATAAAAATAAAATGTGTGATTAGATACATTATGTGAACTTTTTCATTGGGTTGATTGTTATGCAACTGATACATCGAGATAACATTGTATTAGACATTTTCATATCATATAAAAAACATTATCGCATGTAAAGAGATCCATCCAGAAATAGGTATATATATATATGTGTGTGTGTGTGTGTGTGTCGAAATGCTTACATAGTGTGCATCACACAATATCAAAAAATATACATGTTCGTCCTAATACAGACGGAGACGACATGTCTCTCAAAAATATGCATGAAAAGCCCTAATGTCTAATCTGCATGGTGCTCGTCCTGACGAGCCACCGCACGCACTAAGCATCTCAGTAGTCGGTGGAGGTGACTAGGCACCCCCACAGTGTGTCGTTGTGCATAGTCTGGGATCCCCCAGGCGATGCCCTCCAGGTTCTGAATCAGTTCACCTCCCTTGCCACCCTCAGCCTAAGGGTCATGTTCGACATGGGTTCTCTGCATAATGGGCGGCATGTCCGCAGGCCTCTCTGGGCTGATATCTGCATACACATAAAACTGTTATTAGAATGAACATGTATTACCAAAAAATCATAAATACATAAAAATCAGAAAGAGAGTATCATACCCAACTCCTCATCCCAATCCTCCCCCTCTGGGAGCGGAAGGTCAGGATCTCCAGTGATATTGGTCCTAGCATAGGGCCAATCCTCGACCACAATCAGCTGTCACTGCAACCACCCAAAAAACTCGGGCCTCCAAGACATCTGTTGGCCTCCCACTGACCTGGGCATAAGTGTTTCCCAGCGAGCCATCCTCGGCTCTCGTGGTACCGGCTCAGCAGCTATGGCCCCTTGGCCCTAGAAAATAGGTAGTCGTTCCAGGATGAACGACACCAAAATGGAACCGTAGCCAAACTGATTTAGTTTTACTTGCTTGCATTTTGTCAGCTACCTCTTCATATTGACCGTCACTGTGGTAGCCCAATCGAACAATGTGGGGTTCATACACTCAGAGGCTAGTATGAGTTGGGCTTTAGTCGCTTCGTGTAGTGCCTGCGATCCTGCAGCCTGCGTAATGGTGTGTAGCACTACTCTGAGTGTTAGATCATGGACAGCGTCAACGTCCACCTTCCCGCTTCCCGATCCAGTTCGCCCCTGGGCACACCCTCGCCATTACTTGTTCCATACTTTCTCCAGAAGGCCTGCTGCCTGTCAAAATGGGTACTGGGCCTCTGCGCAACAACCCGATGATGAAATATACGTCGGAAACCTCAATTTCCAACACTTGGTCTCGAATTTTAAATACTTCTTCGTTTTCATCCCATATGCTGACCAAGTATTGTAGCAGCTCAGGTTGAGCTCGTAAACATGGAGTAAGAAAGAATTTTTTGAGTCCACATTTCTTCAGTGCATTCATACAGGCTTCATTCTCCATAGCCATTTCATCTTCCTCCCCATGTTCCCTCTCCTTCCATTCAATAACCAATGTGCTTGGTTATCTACATCAACACAATAAAAAATTCTTTGTTAGATCTCAGGTACATTCGAAAATCCACATGGGTAGCTCACATTTTAAAAAATTTAAGCGTAAAATTAAGTTGCGCCATTGGCGTGACTGTTTTTCTAACATTCACACGAGTTGGCGCGACCCCTTTGTGAAGAAATGTCCATTGGCACGGGTCCATGCCAGATACCCGCGCCAATGGAGCAAGCCCTAAAATTTTAAATGGGGCCCTCCAGGATTCTAATGCACAGTAAAAACTTATAAAAAATGGATTAAAATGGAGCTTAAGGGAATGCCTTTTACCTGGAACAAACGAGGAGCTGAATGACGTCCCGGATCAGTCGCAATCACTGCCGCAAGTTTGCACACAAACAGACCACTGTTGCTCTCCAAGTAAGGTAAAAAGTAAAAGTAAATCTATTTTACCATTTGAAGCCTATTTATAGCTTTTTAAGTCAAGATTAGGTTTTAAATGTCATTTCTTCTAGTATTTTGATATATCTTATCAAAAATGGATTTTACACTTGCTTTTATGTGCAGCAATAGGTGTTTTTGCGACTTGGACAGTGATACGAGTTGTATTTTATACTTTTTCGGACTCGGTAAAAACACGAAAAAGTCATTTTGGAGTCATTTTTCAGCTCTTTTCTGACTCTCTAAATATGAAAAGATTAACGAGTCCCTTGTCGCTTCGATCTCGTTAAATTGGTTATGAAACGACATCTACCCAGTATACGTTTACCCCTTTTTCGGGTTGGGATAGATTATTTACAAAAAAGGAATACCCTAGCCTATCACGACTAGGTGGTTTTCTCAGACATAGTTTTCTACCTTTTTGGATCTGAGGAACTATCTACGAAAATGGACTGTTGGAGTTTACTTTTCTGTTGTCTTTTCAAACTTTGTAAACATGAAAAGGTGTCGATTTCTTCCTTTGTCAGACTCGTTAAACCCTGATGACATCGGATCCAGTCGAAATGACGATATTCGAGTTCTTCCTTCCTAGGGCTCCTTAAATGTACTAGGATGGATTCGTCCGAAGGACGGACTTAAATCACAAGCATATGCTATCCCCTTCAAGCTTGTTTTCAAAAATAATTGGGGTACTCGCCAAAAATGGTGGGGAAAAATGGAACCAGCATCATTGTCGTGTCGGCAGTATGTCGCTCTTGAACATGGCACTTGTCTGCATTCGTGTCGGGTTGGGGACATCTCATCTCGTTTTCCACTTGCCTTCGTGGGTTTGGGTAATCCCTTTTGACCTCTCATCTGCTCTTTGCCTCGTCATCATGACCTCTGATCTTTTGATGTCAAATACTACCAAATTCACTGTCGTTCCGCCGATATGTTCGAGAGAAGTTGACCTCTGCAAATTTCAACCTTCCTCTGATTCTCATCTGATCCTGATTCACAAAGACATTATGTTCCTCTGTCTCGCGTCGATGATGTGGGAAACACTATGGCCCACCTTCGATCAAGGTCACTTCCTGTCGACTTCAGCTCATTATCCAGGAAGCTGATCTAGAGATGCCCTTCTGGTACCTTGGACCCTGCATGCCTCAATGATAGGTTCTTCGCATTCGACGCAAGGTTTTCATCATTGACCTTCGATCGGATGATTCTGCGAGTGTTCGACGCCAGCTCATTGTTCACATGCCGTAGACTGTACCTATAGTACCTTGAGGGCCATTGTCATTATTGGTGGTACCTCTCACGTCTGTTAATAGCTTTCATCATTGGCTGGTAATCAGGCGATGTTCTTTCATGTTCGACTTCAGCTCACTTATTCGCATGCTTGAACTTGTACTTTGTTCAGATCGAGATGGAGCGCAAGACCCTGGATTTTGTCTGTTAGAATCCAGGCTGCGATTTTGTGGATTATTATGATTGGTTACATGACTCATTCATTGGATGGCTGCATCCATACCTTGAATCTGGATTATTGTATACTCTATTATGGATGGTTGCGCCCATACCACATATATCATGTATATTGAGATATCAGTTTTACTTCTCTACGCAGGTTTTCCGACGGCGGTGTTTTCAGTTGGACACGTTCTCGTAAAGCACTTCACCCCTCTCTCTCATTCGAGCCTCATGCTTTAGGGGGAATCTGTTACACAACAATTTGTCACCATCCCTGCAATTCCCCATCTCGCACATTGGAGGGCTCATTCCATGACCTGTGAGCAGTGACATAAATTGAAAACATTTTCATGGAATTCCCCTAGACATGGACTTTCATTGCCCTGAAGACAACTCCTTGTGAAAAACCCTAAAAATAGCCTTTTCATCATTGGCACGACTAGCCAATGTTATACCCGCACCAATGGGGGAAATCCTCCAAAGAGGGCGTGCCAATTGGCGCTCTGTCTCAGAGTCGCACTCGCGCTAGGCTTAATAAAGGGTGTTTTTTAAAAATAAATGGCGGAAGATTGACTTTAACCAACTCCTGAACTGGTCTCTAAGTTGAGTTGGGACGTTTGGCTCCGAATTTCCATGTAGAGGAAGTAGTTTGCCACCTCTCATGGAAGCTTCCTTGAGGATAGGGCCAATCCCATGATTATAGGGATCCCAACTCCTCTTCCACCATCTATATAAGCTTGCCATTTCCCTTTGCAAGCTAATCTCCAAGAGCCTTGATAGCCAAAAGAATGCTACAATAGCCCTTATAGTGCCAAATCTATAGAAAGGAGATTGACGATCGAAGAGAGAGGCTTGTCCCCATCCTTGACAAGATTTACCGAGACGTATTCCGCTGACGACCCGTCGAAGGAGAATTCACCGTCAGAGCTAGGTTGTATTTTCCTTTGTTGAATTAATGATAAGCAACTATTGGTTATGGTTCCACTCGTTTTGTTCATTATGATCATGAGTTGTGTCTTCTCTGACTGAAGCATAGTTGTATATATTGGATTTTACGCTTGTGTTTGTTGTGTTTCTTGTGCGTGCAGGTGTTCTATCGTGACGAGCGTGAGGATTGTGATCTGCCGGAGCAAAGGAACGAGAGCGCCACCTTCTCTACAAACAGCAGCGTTGGATTCGAGGTAAGCCTTCTTCGCAAGTTGGTTTATTGCAATTAGGGACCTGCGCCATAGCGTGTTACGATTGTTGCCAGACCTGCTCTGGGCTAGTAGGGATCGCCTCTGTCCACAGAGGGGATTTACCTCCACAACAACTAGTTTCCCCTTCAGGGGCAGTCACAATTTTGATCTTTTGATGAACAATGCCTCTGGAATTGGCTAGTCCAGCAATTCCAAATGCCAAACAATCCTTGTGCTATATGTTCTATAAATAGAAATTAGACTTACTTAGAAGAAAAAAAATACCCATTTGTATAACTTGCAAATAATTTAATAGAAGCTTTACTGTTTCTATCTCATTTTATGGGAAATTTCCATCAAGTCATATCCTGTCTATTTATACATCTTCCATATGGATTATTTATTGGGAACTTATTAATTGATATTAATTAATGAAAAATATATCTGCAACCTTTACATGTGGGATTCGTTAGAGATGCGGGTAGTACCCATAACTTTATTCATTGTAAGGTAGCCAAGAAATTGAATTATTTCCTATACTCAGCACCATAATTTCAAGTGATGGTTGCAAATGGAGGAACTATAAATTTCTCAGGAAAATGCCATAATATCAAGCTAGCCATGGGGGAATATGTATTGAATAGTCCAATGCTTTCCATCCCAATGGGAGGTGTTGATGTTGTACTAGGAGTACAATGGTTACAATCTTCGGGGACGATAGCTTTTAATTTTCAAGAACTTTTCTTGAAATTTTTTTCGGAAGGAAAGGAAATCAAATTACAAGGTATCGCAGGGAAGCCAAGAAATATAATAAGATCTAATTTCATGACAAAGCTTCTAAAGAAAGTACAACAAGGCGTAATTTCACAATTATGCTCACTAGAAGTTCCAACATCAAAATCATCTATTTCTCCAGATCTCCAAAAATACTTGGATAATCATTCCAAGGTGTTTGATACTCCCAAAGGACTTCCACCTATTCATGATCATGATCATGCTATTCATTTGATTCCAGGAAGTGTTCCTCCAAACATCAGGCCTTACAGATATCCTTATGTCCAAAAGAGCGAAATTGAACGTATGATTGCAGAAATGTTAGAGGCTAGTATAATTCAACCTAGTCAAAGTTCTTTCTCCACCCCACTAGTATTGGTGCACAAGAAAGATGGATCATGGCACATGTGTCCGAGTTATAGGGAGCTCAATAAGCTCACTATTAAAGATAAATTTCCCCTTCCTATGATTGATGAAATATTGGATGAATTACATGGAGCAATTTATTTTACCAAGTTGGATCTTCGTTCAGGATATCATCAAATTAGAATGAAGACTGAAGATATTCTAAAAACAACATTTCGTACTCATGAGGGTCATTATGAATTTTTGGTCATGCCTTTTGGCCTTACCAATGCACCTTCTACATTTCAAGGGTTGATGAATTCCATTTTCAAACCCTTCCTTAGAAAATTTGTGCTAGTATACTAATCTACAGTATGTCTTGGAAGGATCATGTTCAACATGTTGACAAGGTGCTCAAACTGTTGGAGGAGAAACAATTATATGCAAAAACATCCAAGTGTTTCTGTGGAGTAAAAGAGGTGGAATATCTGGGTCATATTGTATCTCACGAGGGTGTTAAGGTAGACCCTAACAAAATTAAATCTATTAAGGAATGGAAAGTCCCCACAACCATAAAGCAGTTGTGCAGATTTCTTGGGTTAACGGGGTATTATCGCAAATTTGTTAAGAATTATGGGAGAATAACAGCACCTCTAACAACATTATTAAAGAAAGATGCATTTTCATGGACTCCTAAAGCAACTAAGGCCTTTGAACATCTTAAAGAGGAAATGTGCCTAGCACCAGTCTTAGCTATGCCAGACTTCACAAAAACCTTTATTATGGAATGCGATGCCTCAGGAAATGGATTTGGTGTTGTTTTAATGAAAGAAGGAAGACCTGTTGCTTTTGAAAGTCGTTCAATCAAAGGAAAGTATTTAAAAAAGTCTATTTATGAGAAGGAAATGTTAGCAATACTACATGCACTAAAGAAATGGAGACCTTACCTAATGGGAAGACACTTCAAGGTAAAAATTGATCATGATAGTCTTAAACACTTTTTGGAACAAAGAATATCTTCAGAAGAGCAACAAAAATGGGTCACAAAGATTCTGGGTTATGACTTTGAAATCATCTACAAAAAAGGGAAGCTAAATTTTGTTGTAGATGCACTCTCAAGAAAGGATGAAGAGGTGGAAGCATTGCTTTGTGTAATTTCTATTATCCAACCAGATTGGATAACCGAAGCAAGGGATGAATGGAAGAAGGACGAAGAAGTGTGGATACTCATTTGTACTAGTGAGTCTTGCCATATTCAACATTTATATTATACACCCCAAGGACTTTTTATCATCCAATCTTCTCGAAATTCACGTTTTGAGAACATTTTCATCCTCGAACTACTAGATCCACCATCTTTTCCTTCCTTTTCATGGCCAAGAATTTCTAGGCCGTCAACAAAATCTTCATTCATATCTTCATTAGCTTCATCATTCAAATCATATATATATATATATATATATATATATGGAATATATTTAACATTATAAGTTATTGATGTTTTAGAATATCCATAAAATTTATCTATAGTTGATTGACCCTTCCTTTTTGGAGGCATTTCTATTTAAACAATTTACCTACATGCAAAACAATTACAATAAATTAATATGTATTTTTTAACATAGTTAGCTTAAAATATATCATCTATAAATAGAAAATAAATATAAAGAAAAAGTCAGTTTATATTTAAGAAATAAATCATAGTTCTCAATAAATAAAAAAATAATTTAACCTTTCATTGAATTCTAAAATAATAGTTTGAAGTTTAAATTTTCTTTAAGTTTTCAACAACATATAGAAAAAGACAAATATATAATTGCATTATCTAATTTTAAACCATAATTAAATCACAATAATGGAATAAAGAGTGGAGGATTGGTATTCATTACATAAGCAAACATGTCAACTCAATAAGGTGTTATTACTAAAAAATCTGTAGGTTTTAACCTTGTACAGAAATTATCTACAAACGAATCTTAAAAACAGAAAATAAACAATAGCGAGAGCATAAAACACAAAACAGATAAACACAGATATTTTCCCCTGGATTCCAAATCGAGACAACCAGCTTGATTTTTCATTATATTCCTTTTAGTGTTACAAAACATATATATACATGCCAAAGCATACATAAACAACAATCCCTTAACCCTGGATTAGAACATAACCGTAGTTCCCTTGATCGGATCTACATAATGCCAGGGGCCGAAAACCATCATGCCCCAAAACCATGTGCAAACTCATGCACAAAACCATGGGTAGGTCTGCCCACCAGAAAATAAGGACCAATTTTTTTTCCCGGGGCGCTACCCCGGACCCCGACAGGGGGGGCTGTCGCCCCCCCTGTGACCCCCCTACTGCGCTCGACACAACATATAGGGGGGCTATCGCCCCCCCTGTGACCCCCCCACTCGTGATTAGTCATGGAAAGAATATAATACATACCCAGCATTCTCCAACTTGTTGTTTTCTTTCCGCAAGGGGCCACAGCAGAGCTGAGTCATTAGCCCAGCTTTGCAACACCCATTGTTTCTCTACACCAAGAGAACTTTTGAGTGCTCACAGACTTCTTCAATGCATCTGCAACATTCTTCAAAGTGTCCACCTTTACCAACAACACCCTTTTAGCCTCAACCATATCTCTAACAAAGTGATATTGAACATCAATGTGCTTTGTCTTTGAATGATAAGCAGGGTTCTTAGCCAAGAAAATTGCACTTTGGCTATCACAGTCTATCCTTATAGCTTGCTGTACCAACCCCATACTTGAACACACTCTCTGCAACCAAACTGCTTCCTTGCTTGCATGAGTGGCTGCTATGTATTCTGCCTCTGTAGTTGAAAGCGCCACTACAGACTGTCTTTTACTCATCCAACTGACTACACCTCCAAATAGGCCAAACACATACCCACTTGTAGATCTTCTTTGGTCCAGATCTCCAGCCCAGTCTGCATCAACAAAACCACGAATGTCCAACATTCTTTCCAATCCTGGTCTTCCCCGGTAGCACAATCCATAATCACTAGTGCCACGTAAATATCTGAAAACCCGCTTCACTACTGTCCAATGCTCCTTCCCTGGGTTTGACATAAACCTGCTCAATACTCCCATTGCATGTGCAATTTCTGGTCTAGTACAGACCATTGCATACATCAGGCTACCCACTGCACTTGCATATGGAACACGGGACATATCCTCCTCTTCTTCTTGTGTCTTGGGACACTGTTCAACAGAGAACTTTACACCTATAGGAATCGGAACATTCGCCGATTTACTATCCTGCATATTGAACCTCTGTAATATAGTCTTGACATACTTCCTCTGGTTTAACCAGAGCTTCCTCTTTTCCCAGTCTCTCTTAATTTCCATGCCCAAAATATAGTTTGCAGCACCAATATCCTTCATGTCGAATTTGGAGAAAAGTTGGGTCTTCAAATCTTGGATAATTTCTTTGTCATTTCCAATCAACAACATATCATCCACATACAAGACCAAATAAATAACATGGTCACTAAATAATTTAAAATAGACACAGTGATCCTCCTTGCTTCTAGTGAATCCAAGTCCCCGTATATAGGTATCAAATTTCTGATACCACATCCTTGGTGATTGTTTTAACCCATACAAAGACTTCTTTAACCTACATACCAGTTCTTTCTTCCCCTTAACCATAAAGCCTTTAGGTTGTTTCATGTAGATCTCCTCTTCCAGATCCCCGTGAAGAAATTTTGTCTTCACATCCATCTGTTCTACCTCAAAATAAAATGCAGCAGCAACAGATAAAAGTAATCTAATAGAAGTAACTTTGGAAACAGGAGAAAAAATATCACCAAAATCAATTCCCGGAACTTAGGAATCACCTTTTGCTACCAACCGAGCTTTGTATTTCTCTACCTTGCCTTCTAAATTCATCTTCTTCTTAAACACCCATTTACTCCTGATGAGCTTTCTTCCAGCCGGCAACTCCACCAGATCCCATGCCTCATTTTTATGCAAGGATGCTATTTCATCAACCATGGCCTCCTTCCATAGTTTTCCATCCTCTGAATCTACTGCCTCCCTGATAGTTCTGGGATCAGCATCAGTTATAGTTAAATAAAAATTTGAACAGAAAGTAGATGGACTATACCTTTTTGGTTGTCTCCTTTCCCGAACTGATCTTCTCATAGATGGAGTTTGTGGCTCTTCCTCTTCTAAGTCTCCTTCTATTATAGAGTCTGATTCATCCTCCTTTAGCTCAAACTCTATCTTCTTAGGTTCCCTTGGTAGGACTTCATGTTTAACAATATATTTCACCTCTCTAAACACCACATCTCGGCTATACACAACCTTTGCACACAACCGTCCTTGTTTCTGGGTTCCAAAAGCTTGTCCAAAGCTTGTAACCCTTTAAACCATCCCTATACCCAAATAAAGATGCACCTTTCATATTTATTATCCAACTTGGTCCTTTCCTTTTTTGGAACATGTACATATGCATCACATCCAAATACCCTCAGATGTGAAAGAGAGGGTTTCCTACCAGTCCATACCTCATGTGGAGTCTTATCCTCCAATGCTGATGAAGGTGATCTGTTGACTAGGTAACATGCAGTCTCCACTACCTCTGCCCAGAATTCTTGTCCTAACTCGGTACCACTGAGCACGCTTCTTTCCTTTTCCATCAAAGTTTAGTTCATTCTTTCTGCAACTCTGTTTTGCTGAGGTTTGTATGGAGTAGTATTATGCCGTGATATACCACACTTCTTACAGAACTCTTCAAATTCCTTCTTGTAGAACTCCCCACCATTATCTTTCCTCGACACCTTTTATCTTCCTCTCTGTCTGGCTCGCCACCAAAGCCTTAAATTATTTAAATCTGTCAAAGAATTCAGATTTCTTCCTCAAGAAATATATCCATGTATTCCTTGAGAATTCATCTATGAATGAAACATAGTACACAGACTTACCCAATGATGGAACTGACACATGTACAAAGACATCACTGTGTACAATCTCTAATATCTTATTCGCCCTTTTAGCACCAAAAGGAAAACTCACCTGATTCTGCTTCCCATATACACAATGTTCACAGAAATCAAAATATAGAGAACTATTAGACATACCTTCTATCATACCATTTCCATGCAGTATCCGAAGGCCCTTCTCTCCAATATGTCCAAGCCTTTGATGCCATAGCATGGTCTTTTCTCCAGAGACCCCTAGGCTTTCCACTCCACTTTCAGGAACCACAGAACTGTTGCACCCATCAATAACAATGCTGCCTTGAAGCTTGTACAGAGTTCCAATATGAACTCCCCGCATTAATACCAATTCTCCCCGAACCATCTTAAAGGCATCTTTCTTGAACACTGTTTTTACACCTGCATCATCCATCTTGCTTACAGAAATCAGATTTTTGGCCAATGCAGGAATGTGAAAAACACCAAGAAGTGTTCTAATCCTTCCACCTTGCAGCTTCAGCTTGACTTTTCCGCGTACGATGATTCCGGCCTTCCTATCATCACCGAAGAAGACATCACCGCCATCATATTTCTCATACTCGCAGAACCACTCCTTATGGGGAGTGAAGTGAAAGGATGCACCTGATTCAATCAACCATAACTCATGATCTACATGTGTATTTGAAGAAGAAGCCAAATACACATCCCCACCTTCATCCGAGGTGGTTTTTGCCTCCGTAGAAGGAGCATCATCAGATCTCTTTCCTTTCTCAGGAGCTTTAGATCTGTAGTCCTTTTTGTAGTGCCCTTCCTTTCTGCCTTTCCAGCACACCTTTACAAACTTTCTAGGAGATTTAGATCTCCCACTAGATTTAGATCTCCCACTCAAAACCTTATTCTTGTTTCTGTTCTGGGACCTTCCTCGTACAGTTAAGTCATATCCATTTTGACCCTCCACATTTCTCCGTCTCATTTCCTCCGACAGTAAGGCTAAGACAATGTCATCAAAATTCAAGGTAGTTGTATTGCTACCTATTGCAATAACTAGACTGTCCTGCGAGTCTGGTAGAGAACACAAAAAACTGATGCACTTATCTTTACCTGAGATTTTAATATCAACAGATGATAGTTGAATTACCACCGTATTGAAGGCATTCATATCCTCTGTCACTAAGTCTCCATCCTTCATCCTCAGGTTATACAACATTTTCCGTAGGAACAATTTATTCACCAGAGACTTAGATTGGTACAGAGTCCCTAGCTTATCCCACAAGGTCTTCGTCGTAGGTTCCCCAGATACATTCAACAATACTAAATTTGAGACACACAACCGTATTGTGCTCTTTGCCTTCCGATCTAGCTTCTTCTGGTCTTCATCTGACATTGACGTTGGTTTAGTACCCAGATCTACTGTGAACTACTGATATTTATCCAACAGCAGATCTTCCATCTTGAGCTTTCACAACTCAAAACTCTAACCATTAAATTTCTCGATCTCTATCTTCCCGCCGCTCACCATCCTCTTTCACCGCAAGAATCGATCCCATAGGTCTCCCACTAAACAGAGTCTACCTCAGGCCCAAGCAAAAAACCCCTTAGCAACAAAGGCATCCCCTTTTGGGTTAAACTGCCTCAGCAAAATGTAGTTTTAACCTCCCGCTGTCTCTTGGTTCAAGAAATGGTCTTAAAAAATAAAAATAAACAATAGCAAGAGAATAAAACATAAAATAGATAAACACAGAGATTTTCCCCTGGATCCCAAATCGGGATGACCAGCTTGATTTTTCATTATATTCCTTTAGTGTTACAACACATATATATACATGCCGAAGCATACATAAACCCCAATCCATTAACCCTGGATTAGAACATAACCGTAGTTCCCTTGACCGGATCTACAAAATACCAGGGGCCGAAAACCATCGTACCCCAAAACCATGTGCAAACCATGCACAAAACCACATGTGCCCACCACTCAGAAAAATACACCAAAAAAATTTTTCCTGTGGTGGTCGCCTGTATCTAATGGGCAAGGGCTGCCCCCTCCCTATCGCACCCTGTGACACAAACATGGGGCTATCACCCTTGCCAGAGCGCTCCCCCTCCTCCACATCAGTTGTAAAAGAACATAACATGAGCACCAACAAAATCACACCCTCATATGCATTAGTGATCACCATAAAATGTCATAAATTCATGTACAGTAATGGTTTCCATGGGAATTAATTAGCCAGCCAAAGTCAACTAAGAAAACTATGGAAATGAAAACGACATTGGTAATGGTCACATAAAATGGTTATAAGTATTTGGTGTGCAAAATTATTTAAGACAATATTAAATCATAAATGAAAGTTTGTATGTGGTTATATGTTTTCTTCTATTGTTACTTGCATGCAGGTGTTACTGATACTGAGATCAAGGAAGGTGGTATCACTACCTCCTTGTCCTAATTTGAAGGGAAATCTTTTCAACCAAGAACTTTGAACCTAAACAAACATGATTATGGGTATTTGGTGTGCAAACTTAGTTAAGACAATATTAAATAATTAATGCAAGTTTGTATACGGTTATAAATTTTATACTATTGTTCCCTTCATGCAGGTGTTACTGATATTGAGGTCAAGGACAATGGTTGCTCTACCTCCTTGTCTCGATTTCAAGGGTAAATATTATCAACCAAGAAATTTGAACCTCGATAAAGATGATTGTGGCCGAAAGAAACAATCACACAATGAAATGTCAAAAGAATAAGTCTGAGAATCCTAGTCACTTGATAGAATGAGTGCAAAGAAATTTTTTGGGAGAAAACTAAGTTCCTATTTGAAAAAAAAATCCATGACCCCATACAAACAAAACCTTGGGATCAATATGGAAGAAATAAGGCCACAAAACACCTTTCCATCAACACCTTGCAACTACACTGACAAGGGGAACCCTACAAACTTGTAGGGTTATAGGAAAAACTAAGATAAAACATATCAACCCGCTTTCCCTAAACAAATAGATTTCTATTTATGGTTACATATTACCTTTTAGTGCTCTACTGTTATGCTTATTGTTCCTTGAAATCTGCAATTTCTTAAGCAATCTATTTACAATAGCTTATGTATTTTTATGTCATGTTGTAGAGCTCACCACTAGGAGCGATTAGTTATAAAATAGGGGATGATGTTGTGCCCCCAAGTTGCCGAAAATGTCTATGCTTGCACAAAAGTGGAAACCCTAAATTTGGGTTTCTTACCCCACACTCTCTTATATGGGGTTCTGATTGACAAAATGTTGGGCACATCAATGTGGCGTGACCATGCCCATTATGTTGCAACTCATCATGGTGCTCCAAAATCATCTACTATGTGGACTAAGCAATGTGGGCGCTTGTTCCAGCTAAAGGGATGTCACACAATGTCATGGGTCTCTTGGGCATGAACTGGCCTCGAGCTTTAGGGGCATTACAACAAGGAATCCTTTATCACATTACACTTTATAATAAATTTTTTAACAACATTTAATAGATAGGTAATAATTAATTTTAATTTTGGGAGAGTACACCATTACTTGTGGGATTAAGGTTAGATGTTAATTAAAAGTACATGACTCCCTTAAAAGTAACCTTCACTAAAATTACAAGGAATACTAGCATTTCTACAAATACCAAAACTCTCTTTGGGCATTGGAATAAAACATAAAACCGCTTTTAATTGGCTAAGGGATTGTTTTCCTGACACAAGGAAACTCTTCTCCCTTACTAGTGGGTCATTTCAAGTAACATGGTTTTACTTATTCAAGGATGATGAGTAGATCTACATTCCAAACAAAAGCCAATGATGATTACTATCACTATTAACATTATTGATTAACAACTAAGTTATATATAGAGAGAGAGAGAGAGAGAAAGAGAGAGAGAGAGAGAGCTTTTGCAATAATAAAACCAAGAAAATTGTTAAAAAATGCAAACAATAATCACAATAATCCAAAATGAAATGGATAGGCATTTAAGTGTTATATGTGATTACATACCTCGATTAAAATAACAATGTTTCATGCATTGAATCTAACTTAAAATTGAATCCCTGCATCAAACAATAATTAAATTTATTAATTTATTTATTAAAACTACTTTTCCTATACTATATTGTAGAGCTTTTAATTCCTTTTAATATAAATTGAGATATCAATTTTCTTTTTTCAACAATTATCTTTGAAAAACTTGTTATTTTTATCGCGATATTTAAAAATCTCACTTATTATTTAAATAATTATATTTATTAAAACTAATTTTTCTATACTCTATTATAGAACATTTAATCTTTTAATATAAATAATTTGTATTTAATTTATATTTAAATATAAATTATAGAGCATTTAATCCCTTTAATATAAATATTTTATATTTAAATATAAATTAAGATATCAATTTTCTTCTTTATGTAACGATCTTTGAAAATCTAGTTACTTTTATCACGATCTTTAAAAATATCACTTATTATTTAAATAATGTACAACTCCTTTTGGTAACATACCTTAGATCCCTAACATAACACTCTTCTCACTCAATCACAGTTCTCTACAATAATTTATATTGTAATCCATTTTGGGTTTAATAATCTATTTGCACATGCAATTTATTTGAAGTTTCCCGTTATTCAAATTTAAAGTGGTACTCCTCATTACATTTGGTTAGATTTCCTCAAATAATATAAAGGAAGTATCTTCCTATTTCCACTTATTGGGTTTTCGGTTTACAATTTTTATGTTATGAAATATTTTAATTTTAATTCTATTATTATTTTTATTATCAATTTATTTTATTTTATTTATTTTTCATTAATTTTATATAGTTTATTTAATTGTTTTTTTTTAAATATTATCAAAATTTTCTTTTTTCATATGATTTAACAATGCAATATTTTATGTTCTTCTTATTTTTATCAGTTTTTATTAATTTGTACATATTTTTAATTTCTAATTTTCCTCCTCTCTTTTTCATCCTAGGTTTTGGAAAAGGTTTGTTGATGACACTTGTGTGGTGTGGCTCCATGATAAAGAGAAAGTGGACCTTTTCTTCCAGCATCTTAATGATCAATCTGACTTCATTAAGTTTACCATGGAATTCGAAGTGGATGGTAGCCTACCCTTTCTTGATGTCCTTCTTTCGAGAAATGCTGATGGTTCCTTCTCTCATCAAGTCTTTAGAAAGAAGACGCATACTGAGCAGTATTTACATGCTAGTTCTCATTATTTCCCGGTTCAAAAACTTGGGGTTCTCAGTACCATAATCACCAGAGCCTTTAGAATCTCTGATGTTCACCATTTTGAAGGTGAAATTGATGTCTTCTATAAGAAAGGTTATAGCAGGGCTCAATGTCTTAGAGCTTTTCAAAAAGCTGAAAAAGGTCCTAGGGTTAAGAAAGATCCTTGTGATCAGTTATCTGGAGTTCACCTTCTGTTTATCCAAAGTACTACTGATAAAATTGCTAGGATCTTGAAGAAACATAATGTCTCTTCAACATTCAATCATCTCCGCACTATTCGAAGTTCGCTTAGATCGGTTAAAGACCCGATTGGCCCGATGGATGGTAAGGGTGTTTACTTGATTCTGTGTTCCTGTGGGACACCTTACATAAGTGAAACTGGTCGATCAATTAATCAAAGAATTCATGAACATGTTGCTGACCTTAGACATGGTAGATCTCGGTCCTCTGCCTTAGCAGAGCATGCTGAAAAAACAAATCATCATATTTGTATTGAAGATACTGAGGTTATTGCAAGGATTGACCATTTCCACCACCGAAAATTGAGGGAAGCTTTGGAAATCGAAAAGAGGTTGGTTCACCTTAACAAGGATGATGGGTGGAGTGTTAGCAAATGCTGGATTCCTGCCCTTCACTCTTAGTTAGTTTTTTTTTTTTCCTTCCCTGCCCCTTTTGCTCCCTCTGGTCGTTCTTTCTTCTCTTGCTTCTGATTCCTCTCTCCCAATCTGTTCATTTTATTTTATTATTTTAATTTTGATTAATATGATTTTTATTATAGTATTATCCTTATGATTTAATTTGAAAATTACCTCTTTAATAACATTAAATTATTTAATTTTATTATTATTATTATTATTATTATTTTCTATTTTATTTTATTTATTTATTTATTTTTATTTTATTTTATTTTATTTATTTATTTATTATAAATTTTTTTTAATTTTTAATTTTTTTTAAATTAGAGAACATATAATTTAAAATTTTAAAATAATAATAATATTAAATTATTTTTATAAAATTATTGATACTAAATTATATAAAAGTATTAATACTAAATTGTATTCAAATATAATTAAATTAAAATATTTTAGAATTAAAATTAAAAATTAATAAAATATGACAAAAATTTTATTCAATTTCTTATTCGAGTCAAATTAGCTGTTTTTTCAACGGCTAGTTGGAGCTGCCTTATCTATTTAAATAGGTTTCTTAATCAGATATCTCATCTTGTCCTGATGATGAACCACACTGGCTGGTTCGAAACGCGTTGACAAAAATTTCTTACATGTGATTTTCACCGAAAATTTTTTATACATATTTACATATTTTTAACCTATAAACATGGTCAATACAAATATTATTAAAATAACTAATTAAAATTAAAATACATATTCTAATATATTTTTTTAATAAATTACTTTTTTATTTTAATAATTAATCAAATAATAATAACAACAATAACTTTATTTTCATTTTTTCTAAAAATTTATTGAATTTTAAAAAAATAGCCACAAATTGAATATTAAATAGTAAAATACTTTACATTTCACCTTAGTGTATATGAATGAGAGTTTTTATCTGTTTGTGATAGTATAATTTTATTAATTATTCAAATTACATTTACTAATATATGGTGATATAAAAATGTAAATTATTAAACGAGAATTATATCAAGTACCCATCTTTTTTAGGTAGCAAAAAATATCTGATTTTGAAAAGTGTTATTTCAGAATACACATTTTTTTAGAGCATATTTTTGACACCTTAAATTCTTTTATGTACCAGGAATGAACATTTTTTTTTAAACATTAGTGATCTTCATGCTAATTTCGAAAAATGTTGATGCAACATCAACCCATTTCTTTAGAGGGCTTATTTTTTACACTTTAAATTTTCTAATACAATAAGTGTGGATATTTTTTTTTAAATGTTGGTTATTTTCATGTGGATTTTGAAAAACATCAACATTTTTTTAAAGCATATTTTTGACACTTTAAATTTTCTTATGTCATGCTAATTTTTTTTTAAATTTGATTATTTGACCATTTTTCAAGTTGTCTTATTCCTCTTCTGGTTTTTCGTCCTAAGATGCTTGTTTTTTAAGGGTTTTCCAAACATATATTTTTTGTTTTTCTTAGCAATGTTTTTTTATCATAAAATTTTTAATTTTTTTTACAAAGTTAAAAAACAAATATTAACATTAATAATTTGAGGTTGAGATTTTTTATATATTTATATATTGTTAATCAATACTTCAATACACATAAAATGTCACTAAAAATTAATAATTGTAAACACTCAACAAAAAATGCACATTTTTAATATAGATATAATTAAAAAATATGTATTTTAGGACTTCTTCGCTAAAAATGATATGTTGAATAAAAAAAAATTATGAAAAAATTTGAAAAAAGAAAAATCGAAAAATAGAAAACTTTATGAATTTTTTTATGAATTTATATATGATGACATTTGAAGATTTTTTTTTTTTTTTCCAAAAAAAAATCATTTACATAAAAAAATTTAATTAAAAAAAATACAAAACAAAATTCCAAAAAAAAAAAAAAAAAACATAAAATTAAAACAATTAAAGAAAAAAACATAAAATATAATAGAAACATTTGTAAAAGCAAAAAGAAAAAATAAAAACAATTAAAAAATACATTTAAACAAAAATAAATAAAATTAAAAACAATTAAAAAAACATTTAAAAATAAATAAATTAGAATTAAATAAATAAAACAATTAAAAAGAAACACATTAAATAAAAATGCATTAAAAATAATTAAAAAATATTTAAAAAAAAAATTAAAAAAAAATTAAAAAGGTAAAAATTACAAAATTACAAAATTACAAAAAAAAAAAAAAAAATCAAGGCCCCACGAGACCTGGGTGGGGCAAGGAAAATTTCGGGAATTTCCTAGTGTTTGTGGGTCTGTTGGGTGGGACGGGGAGGAGGAGCCATCTGCACCTCCTCCCCACCCTAGCGGCCCGTCCGTTGGGTGGGGTGAGGAGGAGGAGCCATGTGCACCTCCTTCCCACTTAGGGCCCATGGGGCTGCTAAGCTAGGTGGGGAGGATGAGTTGCACACAACTCCCCGCCCACCCTAGCAGTCCCACTAGCCTTGAGCAGGGCAAGGGTGATTCCCAGAATCGCCCTTGCCCTACCTAGAGCGTGTAAAGCCTCATTTTTTTTATCGTTTTTTTAAATTGTTTATATATATATATATATATATATAGTAATCTTGGTGGGACTGCATCTTCATCATGTCCAATATATCACCTTGATCGGGGCGGGGAATTGAACCAGTGACTTCACATCAAGGAGTGCCTTAACATATTACTCGATCACAGTTTATCCAAGACCCCGTGGACTATTTTGTAAGCCTGGCAAGACTACATCTTCATCACGCCCAATATATCAACTAGATCACTTCACATCAAAGAGTGTCATAACAAAACACTTGAACACCGTCTATCCGAAACCTAGTGAACATGTTTTATTTTTTATTATTATTATTTTTTTTAATTGTTTTTTTTTTAACGTTTTTATTTTTATTTTTATTTTTTTCAATTCAATTCATTTTTTTAATGTTTTTTTTTCTAATTATTTTAATGTTGTTGTTTTTTTTTTAATTTAATTTTAATGTATTATTTAATTTTATTTTTTAATCAATTACATTTTATTTTCATTTTCTTTAATTAGGTTTATATATATATATATATATATATATATATATATATATATATATATATATATATATATATTTATTTATTTATTTATTTATTTATATTTTAATTTTTATCTGTTATATATATATATATAATTTTTTATAATATATTTTTATTTACTCATTATTATTTTTTTAAACATTTTATGTTTTTTGGTTTTATTTTATTTTTTCATTTTTTTCAATGTTTAATTTTTTTTTTCTTTTGTATTTTGTATTTTTTCTTTTTTGAAGCTCGGGGACTACATCTTCATCATGTCCAGTATATCACGTCGATCGGGGCGAGAAGTTGAACTAGTGACTTCACATCAAAGAGTGCCTTAACAAATAACCTAGTCATATCTATCCAAGACCCCGTGAATTCTTTTGTATTTTTCATTTTTATTTATTTATTATTTTATTTAATTAAAAAAAAAAATCGGTATAGTCTGCGTTGATCATCGATTAACAACCCAATCCTATTATATGTCAATTTGATAATTTATTTTAAAGTTATCGTTATGATGGTTTGAGTTCGCCCCCACAATGTGTCAATTTCATGGTTGGTCTTTAAGTTTTCATTACAATGAGTTTAGTTCGCCTACACTACGTGTCAATATGAAGGTGGATTTTTTAATTTTTGTTGCAATGTGTCAACTTGTCTTAAACTAAAATTTTAAAATTGCTATACTTTTAACATTTAAAAAATAAATCTCTTGGTATAATGACACTTTCATTCAGGAGTTCATTTTTAAAGTTTTTTTAGTCATAAAATTTTTCCATAATGTTATGGTTGAAATAATGTTGAAAACTTTAGGTTTTTTTAGTAGTTATGATCTCTGGGTTTAATTCCATGGTTGAAAATTTCTCAAAATTTTAAGTTTTTTCTTTGTCATGATATTTTATCTATAATGCTATGGTTGAAAACAATTACAAATAATCTTTCTTTAACACCATGGCTGAAATTTTAAGGTTTTGCAGAGATATGATATTTTATCTTTAATGTCATGCCTGAAAATCATTGGAATTTTAAGGTTTTTTAGGGACACGATATTTTATCTTTAATGTCATGTATGAAAGTTGTTGCAAATTTTTTTCTTTTTTCTAAATTAGGCTACTTCTATTATATCACACAACTCAAAATATTACAGTCCTCATCCTCAGAAGTTGGCAAGCCAATTCCGGAGGGAAATTTCGTTATCAAAACAACAAAAAAGGGGCTACCCCAGACGGGGAAACCAACCCTGGAGAGTCTAGAAAAAGCTGCCCGTAGTGGGAAACCAACCTTGTGCATTACATCTTTAAAACAAAACCAGAAGACTAGTAGCATTGAAATAGCAAAAAATTGATTAGAATGAGAGAGAAGCACCCAGAAGTTAAGCAGATGGTGTGTTGTCATCCTTTTCTGGTGGTTGGAACGACTCCTCTTCAATTCTACATGCATATTCAAACTCATCGTCCTCCTGCTTGGATGCATGCGCTGTCAACGGAGGAAGAAGCACCAATTGGGCATCAGGAGAATGAGAAGAAGCCGTGTGAGCCTCAACACTCACACTGGTGCCATCTTCGTCTGAGCTCGAGTTGTTCAATGCCTGCTGAACCGGCAAGGGCACCATCTTGCGAGGGGAGAAGGAGGAGGCAGGAGAGATGGTGGACTTGCGACATATTTTCATGGAGCGAAGACTGGAGTCAGAGGCTTTAGAGGGGGATTTATGGAGGTGGAGAGACAGGCAAGCAGTCAGGTTGATGGAGTTGAAAATTGTTGCAATTTTAGGTTTTTTCAGAGTCATGATATTTTATTTTTAACGTCATTATTAAGAAAATGTTCGAAATTTACCTCGAAAAAAGAGAGGTGTTATTCCAACATCAACACTTTTCGTTTTAGGGGTGCTTTTTGCACAATTTTTTTTTGGCTTGTATCAGATTTTACTTCCTTTTATAAAAAATGTTGAAAATTGACCTAAAAAAATTGTTATTCCAACATCAACATTTTTCGTTTTCAGGTTGTTTTTCATGTTTTTTGGGAGTTTTTTTTTCCTAAAGTTCTCATTTTGAGTTTACAATTCTTGTTTGATAATTTACATTGTTACATTATCCCTTTAATAAAATCGTTCAAAATTTTAATTGAGTAATTATTATTGTTAATTGGATTTCTTTGTTTCGATGAATACTGGTTAGAAATTTACTTACTATAAAATAGATACAATGCTTATGAATTTATATGACTTTGATGGTTGATGTTGAGTAATATTTATTCTATATGATGTTATATGACCATGTGTTGATTGTTTAGTATAATTTATAGAAAATGATATTCTAGAATCAACAATTTTAAACCATATGTGTGCCAATGCATTTTTAACTAAAGTTGTGATACGAAGTACAAGATAGCCTTCGACTACACAATTTTCTTGGTGATGAAGAGTTTGGTAAATGTACTTAACACCAACATCACTGCTCATTGCACAAATTTATCAACTCTCTAATCATCAATACGCTATCTATAAAATGCAATAGCAATGGGTGAAAGGAGAATTGACAGAACTTTGTGTCGATCTTACCTTATGCTTCTTATATAACAATTCGTTCTATAAAAAAGTGAAATGGTTCACAAAAGAGGCAAAAGGAATGAAAGACCACTAAGAGAAGAATAAGCTACAAATGAATATATTTGTGAAAATTTCATAAACCTCAACAACTTTGAAACAAACCCTTGATGAAGCTATGGAGTATGCAATTATGGGTTCAAGCCAATACGACTAGGGCTAGGGCTTGGAGAGAGCGCTCAAGTGTTAGGGATCATGGAGTGGGTGCAGGCATAATGGTACATCCACACATAATCAAAGTTCATATTGTCTGCATGCATGTAATTTACATATGGCAGGTTACTGTTATTGTTATGTTGTAGTCACAAATAGATATATTTCAGTGGATTAAAATAAAGCTTTGGGTTGAATTTTATATAATCAAGCTATAGAAGCTAAATCATATAGCCACTAATTCACTGCCACCCCAATTTGTGTGTTGCACAAAGGTTGTATAGTGAGTGAAAATAGCCTAATGTTTACCATCATCAATCAAACAATCCGTGTAAAATTCCACCCCTATAGTTCATATATTATTATCTACCCATTCGGTTTTAAATCTTGTAAGACCTGCGACTTGGAAGGAGACTCTATTTAATACTCCAAAAATAGATCTAATGCAGTAAAGACGAAAAAATGCAGGATCATTCATATTGTGAGGTAACGTAATTCAATATCTATTAATATATTTAATTTCCAGATACACATGTTCAAATTCAGCTAATAAAATTATCGAGGTATTGCTAAAAGTAAGCTAAAAGAAGTTATATCATGCCAAAACGTTAAAATAGTAAGTGAAATGAACTCATAATATGCAAATATTATAATTCATGCTTTATTAATGAGTTTTAGGGTTTCATTTTGAGAAACGCGTTCAAATTCAATTGATGAAGTTCAAGGGGAAAGCTCACCTCACCTGTAATTACAACATAAAGGTGCTAGTAAGATGGATTTGAGGCTAAGTACTTGTATATTTGTGAGGTGTTATCAGACAATTCATATTGTTATACTTTAATTTCTCTCCAATGCTCCATGTTCTTCACATTCATTGATAGGGAATTAGCTCGATCCATGGCAGAAATAGCGAGAGGTACCAAGTATTTGAAAGTGTTTGACACACTGATAGTTTGCTAGTGATAATTGATGGCCGGAGGTAGGCGAATTCGTCTCGAGCCTCAACTCTCTACTATCCGGAGGGCCCTAAAACCCCATATTCATTCGGAAAATAATGTACCAAAATGCTTTTCATAATAACTATGAATATTATCGCAATGTGCAGGTGTGAGATCTTCCGTTGATATTTCCTCTAGTTCTTGGAATTTATTGTTGTAAACATCAAGAGATCAACATAATCAACCAAATGTTTTTTCTGCAACATTCATTTTCTCATATAACCGCCATAGTTCATTATCAATATTCATCGGTTTCATTAATTCATGTCATCTTCCATGACATGTCTACTCGTGGAGTCGTGAGAGGAGTGAGAATGGTGGAATATATTAAGTTTTAACTCCTCAAGGAAATCATGACATATTAATTAGATGAGTGAGCACTAAATAGAATCCACATCACCCCAAATCAGATACTTGGTTGATCAGTTAATCATCGTTGATATGATAACATCGTCGTATTGCTAATTTACTCCAATCATCATCTTTGTCGTCCTATATGTACGTTGTCAACTCAACTACTCCAGGCTTCATTTCAGTCTATAGGGGCCACAATTTTTTGAGTAATATTTTTTTGGTTGCCTTTATTTATTCTATATTAAATAATTTGCATAATTGAATGAAGAGAGTTTTTTAGTTTTTAAGAAAAGATTTTTTTTTATATTTAATTAAAAATTAACAAATTTATATTTTAAATTATTAAACTAATATAATATAATTTCTTTTAACATCAAATTTATATTATATTTTAATTTAAATAATAAAATAATATAATTTCACTAAATTCTATCATCAAATTTCAAAAAAATCCAAAAATCACTTAACTACACCTTATTCCCATACATAAAATAAATTACCGCATATTGAAATTTTTGACAAATATCTACATCATAAAATAAATTACGACATATTGAAATTCCTATAAACATCTAGGTAGAGTAAAAATCAAAGAAAAGTGACATGGGAGTCTCAAAAACATGAAACCCCACTCTCATGTACGTGGCAAGTTGGCAACTCTCTCTCACACACACACACATATATCATGTTAGAGTGACACATTTATGTCAATTTTCTTATCGCCCACTGCTATTGTGTTTTATGGATAAAGTAGTGATGATTAGAGAGATGATTGACTTGCACAATGAGAAATGATGTTGGTTTTAATTACATTTACCAAACCCTTCATCACTAGGAAAACTGTGTAACTGAAGCCTATGTTGTACTTCATATCACAACATGTCTTATAGCTATTAATTTTCCTTGCAGTTGCACCATTCAGTGAAGAACTTGAGGATTTATGCCAACTCCAAGTAGATGTCAAATTTCCAACAATGCTTGGGCCTAGAGCTTCATTAGGTACTGATATCTAGAAATTAAAATGAAAATAAATGGGCTTTAATGACGTTTTAGAACTTTTTTAACCGTCAAAAATGTGTTTTTCACCATTCCAAATACGTCAGAAAAAATAGGGATCTGAAAATTCTAAACGTCAAATAAAGGGAAAATGCCCATCAAATTCCATCCCTGCTCTCCAGTAGAAGTGAGCAAGGATATTTGGATATGACCAGTCTGCTCTACCTTTTTGTGGGTCCAGGGAAAATCTTTGCGGGAACAAGGATTCCACCTGTTCTGCCATAGGATTTTTCTGGTCTGCCACACTTTATACCAAAGATTCAAGGTAACCCCTACCATATATACCTTCAGTTGTTTGTCAACGTTTGGTTTTATTTTGTGCTTCTCAAATGAAAAACATAACCCTATAAATAGTAATCAAACACCAGAGATAGTGGGTCTCCTTATGATAACACTAAACCCAAGAAAAAATGACAAAATAAGGGAATTTGGGGGAAAACACTGCACTGTCAAAGGTGGGTTTACAAATGGAACTTGGGGGATGTAATGAGAGGGGAAATAGAAATAAACAGGAAACCTTCATATGCACTCAAATCGAAGAAATATTAACTTTTGAAAATTCCAAACAATATAAGAGGATCCTATAATAAAGCCAAGTCAAAATAGCTAGAAGAGTAATATGGAAAGGGCATAGTAAATTTATCGCAATCCTTCCAAAGTTAATAAGAGTTAACTAAAATAAAATCATACATGATGCACAACAAGATCATGTAAAAACAATGATAAGAATACAAGAAAATCATGAGAATCTAGAAAATCAAGTTGAAAGGATATGTTGGCAAAACCAACAAATTAATGGCAATGAGGGGATGAAGCAGCAAGAGGAAAAAACACAGAGGGAGGTGGAAGGGGAAGACAAGTTGAATCAATACAACCCTAAATCAACTCCTTTAACTTGATCTTCAAACTTGTATGTTAATGAACTAATGGAACTAAAGAGGAGACTTGAGGGTTATAAGCATTAACATAGGAAGTATAGCAAATCGAAAGAAATCAAGGATACCAATCATAAATTCACTCAAGAAAATAAGTTATTCAAAGAAGAAATAGTCAAACTGCAAGCCAATATGAAAATAGGCCAACAAGAAATATCAATCATGAAGCAAGAACTAAAGAAGATTAAAGATGGTAATTCTCTCAATGAAATGGAAGAAAGAAGCACTTCACCTTTACAAGAGTTAGAATCAGCAATAGAAAATATAGAAATGAGGGAACCTAAAATAAAGGAACAATTGGAGGAGGAAAAATTGTGGGCACAAGTAATGAAAGGGTTGACAGAGAGCCAAAGAGAAATCATAGAGAATAAAATTAAGGTACATTTAGGGGAAGAAAAACACTCGAAGGATAAAGCAGCAAACATAATAATAAAAGGATTGAAGGAATATGGTGAAGGTGAGCACATCGATAAGTTAATTGAAGGATTTTTAGATGAAAAATTGGATTATGTAGGACATATCCATCAAGCAAGCAGAATTGGTAGAATGTTACAAGATGGTAGGAATAGGAATGTAAGGGTAAATTTTAAAATCATATAGGACAAGAACAAAATTATGAGGAACAAGAGGTTTCTTAAGGGAACACATCTCTTCATAGATGAAGATTTAACCCCATTAGAATTAGAAGAGAGAAGGAAGGAATGGGAAAAATTTGTAGCAACAAGAAATGTAGGCAATAAGGCATAGATGTATAAAGGTAAAGCTCAATTCAGAAACAAAACAACACATAGTAAATAGGAAAGTGGCCCCCCCTAGGCACTCTTAGTAGTAAGTTAGAATTGCAAAGGTTATCCTTCGAGGAGAGGGATTGATTTAGGGCCCATAACTGAGGGGATGAACATAATTGTCCTCCTTGAGACACACAATCATGAGGGATGTAACGTTTCCAAATTTTGAAGGCTACACAAAAATGTAAGTAGGCTATGGTGGGGTAACAATTTTGGTAAGATAATCTTGGGAAAAAATGATACAAGTGGAAAAAGAGGACCCAAATAAGCAGTACATATGGATAAAAATTGAAGTTAAGGATCTCATAATTTACCTTGCATCATGCTACTTTGCTCCCCAAAGTTCAAAATTCTATAAGAAGATGAAATTAGACAAAGAGGTACCATATTCATCCTTAAAAAAAGATATACCACCATACAAACACAAAGGAGAAATAATCTTAATTGGATATTTTAATGTTAGAATTGCAAATAGCCAATCTCTTTGACTTAATAATAAAGATGGAATAGGGGAAAACCCTTTATGGATAGAAGAGGAAGGCAACCAAAAGTGGGAAAGAGTATCTCAAGATGAAAAAGGAGCTATTACACAATATGGGGAAAAATTGTTGGGAGTTTGCAGCTTGTATGATTTGATTATATGTAGTGGTTTAAAAGCTTGGAAAAGCTTGGGTAACATTACATGTCACACCTACAATGGTCAAAGTGTGGTGGACTATGTAATAAGCTCAAAGAAACCCATGAAAAGTTTCATAGACAATGGTGAAGGATTGTCCCATAGAAATGAAATCAGATCATAATTCATTACATGTAAAAATTGGCATACAAAAAGATAGTCAACACAAAGAGGAGATGCAACAAAATGAAAAGAAAGAATCTACTCAAGGTACAATATTTTTTACGAATGAAAACCAAGAAAATTTTCCAACAACCCCCAAAAATAAATTGCACGAAGGGGGAACCAATGGGATGGTCAACTCAAATTTAAAAACTATGGATAGCATAACATTGAACTCTATTATCCTCAAGGTTGTCAATTCTTACAAAAGATCTAGGCCTAAAAGAAGAAACAAAAATATCTTTCCAGCAAACCCACGGTATGATGAGGGTTGTAAGGCAACTAAGAAAATGGCCAAAATATATGGTAATACTAGGGAATATGCAAAGCCAATCAGACTAAAAAAATAAGTTATATGCAAAAAAAAGGTTTTTTTTACACTTGTGAGGTGAAATCTGAGAGGCTTTTGGAAAGAATTGCAACAAAACATCATCAATAAAGAAGAATATCACAGATCTTGAATGGTTAAAATATGCAGAGAAGCTATATGAGAGAGGGCCAGATAAGGACAACCCTCCGATAATCAATTCAAGAACTAAACTTTTCTCTCTGAAAGACATTAAATATGGAATAAAGAAGCTTACAATGGGAAAGGCTTGATAGATGGATGGTTTACAGGTAGAATACTTAAAACGGGGCTTGGAGGCCCTCACACCTCACATTAAAAGAATATTCAATGGTGCCATTCAGAATGGGTTTCCGACAAATTGGATGACTAGTGTTGCAATCCTCTTCCTCAAAGGTGGTGACATCAACAACCCTTCAAATTACTAGACCATAATGATCAATCCTCCTTTTGGTAAACTTTTTGGGATCATGATATAAAAATGGAACAGTGCTTGGGCTCAATAGAAAGGAAAGAGGGAAAAAGGGAAAGCAGGCTGTAGAAGAAAGCATTCTACTATCGGCCATTGCATTACACTGATCCAGCTGGATATTGGTGGCCACCTGCCTATTCCACTTGGACCCCCACCATTGTTTCTTTCTATTTCTCAGGTTCCTTAATTGTAGCACAGTTTACTATTTTTGGAATTTTTTTGGGTCATGAACTTTTGGAGTCGTTTTGAGGCCCTAAATGATGTTTTTTGGGAAAACCGGGGCCAACATGGATCTTTCACTAATATTCACCACTCGAAATTGTAGTCCTTGGATAGATATTTCTAACGAGGTATCATGCATGTAAAATGGAGATCATATGCCAAAGTTACGTCCTTGGGAAGTTGATGTACCAATTTACCCAAATGGGCCAATAATTTTGGCGTTTCATCTCTTAGGGTTAGGTTTGGGATGTTTAAGGTTTTCCATTGTTTCTAAATAATAAACAGGGCTTCGATCCTCATTGTAACACAGTTCAGAGACATGTAGCCACCACATTTATTCTCATAGATAAGCTATCATCGCTCGAGCTAGTTTATTTTCATTCTATATGTAAGCATATTTCAGTCTTTGATATTAATGAAATGAAGTTATATTTATGATGCATCTTTGTTTCCATGTTTATATTTGTATTATGTTGTGTTACTGCATAAATTTGGATCAATGGTATCAAAGTGGTCTTTTCTTTCTCTATTTTCTTTGTATGTCCCCAATGAGGTCAAGGTATAAGGATTTAGGGCTCAAGTTGGTTGAACCCTTGCAAGGTCAGCCTCACAAAACCCACTGGTCTCCCATGAAGGACGAAAAGAAAGACGAGGGAGAAGGAGATCCTATCAAAAAAGGAACAAGATGATGGATAACTTTGCCCATATCCTTCGGCGGATGCCCATAGGCAACACATCTTCATCCGACAGCCACTCTGGAGGCGCCACTCTATTTAAGGTACAAGTCAACTTTGACATTCCCACATTTTAAGGCTAGATAGATGCAAATGTCATAGATAAATAGTTGAATTTGTTGGAAGGATATTTTTCTGTTCATGATTTTTCCAATAGGGAAAATATTACTTTTTCACTCTTGAAAGTCACCCCACACGTCAAGGACTGGTGGGAAACCTACTATGAGAATAAGAACAAGGGGAACCCTCATAATTCTCAGCTGCAACCACTTGGAATTCTTTTTAAGACGTTGTGGTAGTGTATTTGGTGCAAGGGTGTACGGAATACACTTCTTTAGCAAGTTGGCTTCTACCTGCACAAGGTCACAAAGAAAAATTATTGTCTATTGTTAGTGGAAAAAATTTGACATAATTTAAACTACGTTTGAGGGAAAACTAAGAATAAAACATTAAGAACAAAACAAAACACAATATGAAAAAAACGAAAGCTCGATGGAGCAAACAGCCAAATAACACAAGTGGAGAATTCCCCTTTATTAGGTGTCGGTGGTGAAAAAAGATACAATGCTAAACACTTGAAGAGGCTCCTTTGAGCTATGGAGCTCAGATACCCAACACAAGGAGGTCTCCTTCCCTGGTGTTCCTGCAAGTGTCTCTTCCCTCTCTCAAAATATAGTAGATCAATATCAAATGGTGAACCTCTCTCTCTTGGACTGAGATGTTGGTTGGCCAACATATGAGTCCTTCCAATCCATCTGTTGCTAGAGTATGCAAGCTGGTTTCTTATGAAGCAATCTAACCAACATAACAATGTGTCTCCATTTCTTCTTCCAAAGGCTGGTTTATATAGAAATTTTTTGAATTTATCCTCCTTTTCTTGGCCCAAGATTGATAGTGACTCAAGAGTGGAGGAGATATTCCTTTGTGGGCTGAAATTAATCCTCAAGGTGGCTCAAATCCGGCTATCCTTGACAGTACTAGGTGGAGAATCATCCTAACCAAGTGTGCTAAGTGGTCCTAGATGGTGACATTTCGCCATCTTTAGGACCACGTGGCTATCAAAGGAATAGTCGCGCGGTGCACAAAATTCCTTTGATGTTGGTGCGTTGTCCCTTAATTGTCATCTGAACCTTAGGAAAAATTAAATTTATGGCCGATCCTAATGTATTCCTTCCATAAAAATATTTTTCTATACCTTCTTCTTGACATATGTCTGAGGTCTAGGAAACACTGTATAGCCGAAATACACACACACACACACACACATATATATATATTATTTCTTTGTGATCCTTTTAAGAGAGAGAGAGAGTAACTTGCTTTGGAACTGAGTTGGGAGACCCCTTATCTTAAGTAAAAAAGACACCATTCTCTATAGGAAATCTGCAAGAGATAAAATAAGAAATATTTGTACAACACGGGCATGTCCCATGCTCGTGATGTTTGAAAAGTTAAGCTAATCTGACAGATACTAGTTCTGTGATGTCACATTTGTGGTTTGTGACCTATTGTTGATTGATGACGATGGTTGTTGAAGCCATCGGGGGCATTTTTTCTTTGAACCAAAAAAGGCTGAATGTGGTACCCACATGCATGGCACGTTTGGAGAAAGTGCTCAATGGATGCATGGGTCTTTGGATGTTTGGGTCCTTCCCGTGTAAGCATTGTTGAAAGAGATGCCTACTGATATACGGATCTTCGATGAATTCTCACAGAGTGCAATGGTTATGAAGTACGATACCATCCGAGGATGCCCCTATTATGGTGAGGACTTATCCAAGGTATTACCTCCTTCCTAGAAAATGGTTGTTAAATTCGACAAGAAGGAAGAATAAATTGATTGGTGGTTATCTTGATATATTATACAAGAATGACGCTCTTTTGTTTTCCAATCCCTTGGGACCACGAGAGTGATTGGTTACCATTTTCAGAATGATACTAAATCTTGGCACAGAGTGATTAAATGGTCACGTTCATCACACAATATGCAGGCTGGGGCTAGGCATGTGGGGGGTTTGGGGGTGGGAAGTTTCCTTTTGGTGGATGCCTCTTTCAGATACACAGAGAATGGCCCTATTCACTTCATTCTCCTAGGTTGTGGTACTTTCTACGGACTTTGAATCTGATTTTTATAAGTTGGCAAGGTTGGTTATGGCCAAATGTAGTGGCTTTAATGCTAAATAGAATTTGGGAACGTAGGGAAAATGGAAAAAATGGTGTTTATCTTGGCATATCTGAAAATAATATTGATTGGTTCATAGCCCTGTGAAGTATACCGGGTTAACCGGGTACCATCTTTGAAACAACTCTAGAGCTACACATTGCACGATAAAATGATCACGTTCGTCACATAATGTGCAAAGCTGGTCTTGAGGCTGAGGATGGTTATGGCAGAGAGGTGTTTTCTCTAGTGACTATCTCTCTTCCAATATATATAATTTGGTCCTTGTTGCTTTAATCCGTTGAGTTGCAGTGTTGTCCATGGATTTTGTGTCCGAGTTTGCTAAATTGAGATTTTCAGCAATTAAACATCACATAAAATCGAACAATGATCAGAGACGATGGAGGTTGGGACAACGACACACGCGATGGTTGCTCTGACAGATGTGGCACATGTGTCTTCCGTGTCGTGATAAGTTGCTTTGGGAAACATGTGGTATTGGGTACTAATGGTTGAAAGCCCTTAATTTGGGGTATTGTATGATCAAGTGATCAGGTTCATTGCACAATGCGTAAACTAGGACATGTGGTGTGGCCTATATGTGCCTTCTTTAAGCCGTTGGGTTGGATGAGTATGAGCATGATGCGGGTTCTTTTTGTACATACAATTTTGGCCCTGTCCGCTTTCATTTGTATGGATTTGGTGGAGGGGTCCTCAAGATTGGATTGCTCTAGGGCTTGTAATGCATCCATATATCGAGGCATCTCCAAGCAATAATGGGTGTAATGCCCATAATGGTCGCATATGGCACACACATGATTGGTGCATAATTTTTTCCCTTGGTTTTTCTTGACCTGTTGTTTCGGGGAAAATCACCCTAGAGGTTTGTTGGGCTTAAACCTCCACAGAGCAGGGGCATGCTACTTAAGAAGGACTCACACAACCATACATGTTCATGAAAAACTAAATAGAGTAGATCGAGGAAGTTACCCGTAGGTCCTACGGTTGAAGTAGATCCCGCGGGGTCCAAACCCCCAGCAACCGTCCTTCCTTCTTAACCTGGAAGACAAGAAGAAACAAGCACGAAGAACTGGTTGTACAACATATATCTACTCTAAATGTTAGTGAAATCCATATAAAACATCAGATACACCATAATGAATGCTCAAATAACAATTTTCTCATATATGTAAGCAGACACTAACACGTATATTTCAGGAACAAGATGGTACTTCTGTATTATAAATAGCATGTACAGAAATAACGAGTGGAGAGATCACCTGAATCCTCCCACGATCTTCGAGCAGACCGTCGTCTGGATCCGTCCCGCCCTTGCCTCACTAAGATTCCTTCCAAACTGGTGCATACGAGATGACATATAGGGAGATGAGCATCTCAAGGAAACAAGGGTTTCCTGTAATGAACTGGGAAAGTGCAGGAGGCACGGGGAATCAGACTTGGATAGGGAATACCAACAGAGTATAATATCAATAATTCTCTCTCTCTCTTAGGCCATACACATGAGGGGTTTTTATACTCCCTCCAAGTAGTTTCAACAGTTGGAAACAGTTGGCCACGTGTTGGGGTGGTTGAACTACCTGAGTAACCATCAACCCAGCCCGAAAATAGGGAATAATTATATATTTTTTAATCATTTTTAATGGCATACGCGGAAAAGTGCAGCTGGACTCGCGTATACACGCGGAAAAGTACGGGCATAATCGCGTATGGGGATTTTTACACTGTTTTTAAGTGAATTTGTCCAAGTCTGTAGGAATGGGTGCCCAAAGCCATAAAAGCAATCATGAATCATATGAAGGTGAGAAATGATGCTATAACATATGCCTCCTAATATATGAGGTCAGAAGGGGTACATGATGGCCGAAATGTATTATGCACATAGAAAGAACTTCGCAAGGACAAGAGAGGACTTCACCAGATTTCAGCCTGCCAAAAACCAATGAAAGAAAACAGAGAGTCAACTCATGCTGAGGTGGGCATACCCATGCTCAGTCAAAAATACATCATATAGAAAGTACCGAATAGATCCAACATGTATACAAGTATAACTGAACTGAAAGTACACAATGAATCATCTGAGCATGGCCCGGAAGTATAAGTCTGAATCAATGTCCAAGTATCACATATAAGAAAGCTGATCAAGGATGCTGCAATTGGATGTCTGATCAAATAAGTAACTGAATCTCCAAGTACCAAATCATAAGGGGTGGAACAAACGGTACTATCACGCAACTCGGGAGCCAACATATAGGATGCTGTTGTACTGAACTGCAACATATAAGAGTGGACGGCATCACTGGCAGAAACTGAATGGACTGTCAAAAGTGAACCGAGAAATGCTGATGCAACTCGAGGTCTTCACCGATCACTATGGCACAATTCTACACAATGGGAATAAATGAGTTGAAGTCGACCATGTGAGAAATCGTTGGATTACCGGTCAATGATGTATACCGTTAACCAACGCGAGACAACCCACCAATAATGAAAATGAGCGTCAAGGTGCCCCAGTACAATCTAACAAGTGCGAATAAATGAGTTGAAGTCGAACGCTTGAAAGAATCTACCGATCAGGAGGCAATAATGAATCCCCACTGTCGATAGCGAAGAGTCTGCCACTGATGACTGCAAACCCTAAGGTACTGACAAAAAGACTCTAGACCTTATTCCCAGAGCAATGAGTCGGAGTCGATGGGAAAAGATCCGCTGGAAGGAAGGCATTAAGGCATCCCACATCAGTCCAGCGCGAGTGTAACCCGCAGGCCAAGATTTGGAAGGAATCGGACGAAGGAGAGTGATGGAACCAAAACCGAAGTACGTTTCCGACGTGCACAAGATGAAGCTAGCGCACGGAAGAAACCCTTTGAACCAACCAATAATGAAAGCTGACACAGAGGCGAGAAATCCACCGATAGGGTCAAATGAAAATCAAGGTACTGCACGAATCCCAAGTGTGATAATGTGTGCTGACGTCGAACACAGGGAAAACCACTCATTCAAAGACCCATGATGATGATCAAATGCTGAGCACGAGGTCACCTATCAATGATGGAAATAGGCCCAAGGTGCGGCTCTAGGTTTGCTCTCAGAGCAATGTGTCGTAGTCGATAAGAGACAAACCCGCCAACAAGAAGTCAATGGGGACCTTCTCAAACCAGCACGAGCAGAAGACCAAAACATCTGATGTGATAGAACAAGATACTGACAAGACCGGGAAGGCCGACTGATAATGAGTCAAGAGACACCGCAGAATGGCCGACTCTGGTTAGACTTCCCTTGAACAAAAGCATGACTCATGATGACCATGGCAGTAAAAAGTGACACTGTATAAGTCTGTTATGCAGGAGGCAGAACAAACTCTCCATATGATTGGAAGAGATAACCAACCGGGGGAGAACTGACAAGTGAAACATGGTAAAGGCTAAACCTAGGTCAAAACTAAAACCATCCCAAATGAAGGAAATATATATAAGTATATGTGCTTTGTTCAAGGGCGACAAACTGACTCTGTACTGCCATCAAAATAACGAAGATACATCCCGTTCTCGCTCTTTTTGTTATATTTGATTTTTTTGTCTTTTTCATATAATAAGCCTGAAAAAGAATAAAATAATGCTATGGTACAATGGATAGAACGAGTATCAAAAATCAGATGCACTAGTTCCTGGGATTGGAACAATCCTATGCTCAATGCAAGGTGGCAAAAACTGGTAAGTGATACTCAGAGGAACGTTCCATCCATGGGTAAAAAGGTGTCAAGTCGTGATAGCTAAGTGCATGCAATGGTTAACTTGTACAGAAAGTCAAGGTCAAAAGTTGGCTTAAACATCGAGTCTAAATGAAGCCGGCTAAAGGCCAGGATAAACAAGTAGCCAATATGCAATGCAGTAATACAACTTAACGACACCAGGGAGCCTCTAGGGTAAAATCCAGAAAAAATGATAGTGATGAAGAAGAAGAATGAAGCTTCAACACATAAGACATGGCGGGACTAAAGAGGACTCCCGAGCCTACATAAAACGCAGCATGGGCAACAAGTGATAGTGAGGAACTAACTATGAAGCCCATGTAAAGGAAGGATCTACCATCAAGTCATGATTAAATAATCGGCGAGTGAAATGGGTGTAATACTCATGACCTGATGGGATCGACCCTAGGGCAAGTGATCAGTATGGAGGCTAGTATGCAAGATGCAACGGAAAGTGATTTCCCTAACCTATATGCCAGTGAAGATCATATACCTGCCGCGACGAGTCGGTAATCATGGATCAAAAACTGGGAAAAATCTCAAAATCATCAAAATGTACCTGAAAACATACCAAACTGGGCACTTCCAAGCATCCGGGTTATGCAGCTTAAGATAGATCGGAAAAATGAGCATAACAAATTTTTGCGAAAATTTTCAACTTTTTAGGCATAAATAGACAAATTACCTCATATTTGGTTCATTATTGCATTGTTGATTTGGAAAAAAGTGCTCTGGAGCAAAAAACTTCTTTCGTCAAATTAGGAACAACCAACCGTCGAAACGCACCGAATTTTCAGGTAGGCTCCTCAATCATCCTTGCAAATCATTTTGTCCGTTTAGAAATTAAAATTTAGTGAATTTTACCATTAAAACCCTTGCTAAAAAATGCGGACTTGCGCATACGCGGGTTCATAACAGGAAAGTCGCGTATACATGCGACTGTGCAAAGAAAAAGTCGCGTATGCGCAGGTCCAAATTAAAAAATGCGTGGCTAATGCATGATTTAATGAAATTTGACAGGATGACAATCTCATGGAGGGAGCGTGAACATAGCGCAATTGATCAAGAGGTCATGCAAGATCGAGCAGCGCAAAATATCCTTCGGAATTGCGGATTGTTCAAATTCTTCAAAATGCCAAATATGAAAAGCAATCCTCGGTTGCTAGAAATGCTCGTCAATTACTGGGAACCAGACCAAGATTGTTTCGTGATAGATCAGATGCCAGTACGCATTGAAGTGGAATACATATACTTTATTACTGGACTCTCCCGGAGGGGAGAACCAGTAGACTTGCACGGGAAGCCCCTAGGAGGGCTAACCGTGGAAGACTATGTCCACGTGTATTGCGTAGAGGGTTCCAAAAAGGTTGGAACTCAGATTGCAATTAAAGATTTACGGGATTTGCACATGAAAATCCTCCTTTTCACCATCGGCAGAGTGGCAGGATCTGCCTCACTACATCAGGCATCCAGGACGCAAATGAGCATAGCAGTAGAATGCTTGACTCATGTGTATGATTGGTGCACAGCCCTTTTACTGAACATGAAACAACAGTTGACCTCAATCCGCCAAGAGAAGACCAAACACTTTGGCTACGGTACAATTTTGACAACATTCTTCTTTGAGAAGATACCAGCATTGAGACCCAGAGTTATCTCTACCATCAGTAGCCCGCGGGACCCAAGAATTGCCCGTTGGGCGGACATGATGAAGAGATTGGGGGGTAGTGAAGTACCCCGGACCACATGGGACAATGAGTTCTTCCGTTGGTGGGGAGAACAAATCATCGCAGTGGACGACTATCCCTATGCCGGGATGGACTTTCGTGGAGATCCAGATCTAGTTCTTCCACCAAGCACAACATGGGTTACAGTCGGTGAGTTTGCAAATTTTTTTGACTTACATAATTTTTTTGGATTTTTTCAAATATATATGAAAAAATGAAAATAAACATGTTTTTTATTGGATTCATAATGACTGACAATGTAAACATGATCATGATACAGATGTTGGACCAGTGTGTCCTGAGGGTTTCCCGCGCCACAAGCGCCGCAGGGGCGAAGCAGATACAGTGGATTCAGATAGGACTCTCCAGGCTGTGCAGAGGAATTTGGAGGGGTTAACCCGCCAAATACCTATGGCTGCCATGGAAAACCTGCCAGAAGCCATCCAGAGACGGGTGGTAGGAGTGCCCCGAGACTGGGTACGACTATTCCGCCGAGTTGCCACCGCGGTCACGTTCTATAGGAACACGACTTCTGGGCAGGGACCTCAGGAGTAGACAGATATTATGTATTAGATGACTGTATATTCTTTTTTGAGACTGAACATCATCGGGCATAAGCCCAAGTTTTGTATGACCTTATGGATCCAAATTTTTGTAAAGGTTTTGAACACTCTGATGATATATATACAGCGATATTTGATGTGATGTGATAAATGTATCAAATGTATGATGTTTTTGATGATTAAATTTTATTGTATGGAATGATTAATATGCCAATCCAATGCTTGATTAGCTAATGAGTCAGCCAACCAATTGTCAGCTCGAGGAATATGAATGAAAGTTAAAAATTGAAATGATCTTTGTAACAAACGTACCCTCAAGAACAATCGTAATAAAAATGGATCTCGTACCCGATAAGTATTGTTCAACTGTGACACCACCAGCTGAGAGTCCAAGAAAACTACCAACGAATCAACACCCAAAGATATTGCCTCCGAGAGTAGATGAACAACTACAGTGTATTCTGATATATTATTGGAAGCAGGACCAATGCAGACCCCTCTTGATACTAACAGCTGACCGGATGGATAATGAAGCACCCAAGCCGCGGAAGCTAAGTTCCGGGTGTGTCTACTAGCACCATCGGCGAAACCAAAATGACTCATGGCATCCAACACAACCTGCCAAAGCAGATCAAAAACATCACCAACTCATCAAAGATCGAAAATCAACCAGATATGTACAAAGCAAAAACTACTATATACAAAAGCAACATGCCAGGCCGAAACCTAGGCATAATACTTCTTCAAATAGAGCCCATTTCGGGGCTCCAGCAACTCGTTCCCTTCAAAATCAACCAAGGTATATGCTCCTTTCTTAAGGAATTTTTTAACGATATAGGGGCCATACCACATAGACTTAAACTTTCCTGCCCCCGGGGCATCTTTTTTTTGGGCATAGACCAAAACAAGGTCACCTTCCGAAAAAACCCTGGGTTTGACCGCCTTATCGTACTGAACTTTAACTCGGTTTTTATGCGCTTCATTCATCGTGGCGGCATCCCGACGCTGCTCATCGAGATGTTCCAGATGAAGAAGTCGTTCTGCCAGACTAGAAGTGTCAGGAAGAAGTTCAATAGCTAATTTAAGAGAAGGAATCTCGCATTCAATAGGAAATATGGATTCCACCCCGTGCACTAGCTGAAACGGAGTAAAGCCAGTTGCAGTTTTCACTGACGTCCTGTATGCCCAAAGTGCAGGATATAGCATAATATGCCAGTTGGATCTATGTTTATCAATTGTCCTTTGAAGAATTGTCTTCAAGGATTTATTCACGGCTTCCACTTTCCCATTGGCCTGAGGATAATATGGAGATGAATGCTCCTGCCGGAAACCCAATTTGAGAGCCAACTCAGCCATCATACTATTCTGAAAGTGACTGCCATGGTCAGTGACAATCTCTCTAGGTATACCAAAACGAGCGATAACTTGGTTGAAGAAGAAAAGAGCTGCAGTCTCACCATCGTTCCCAAAAGTAGGCATAGCCTCGACCCACTTCGTAAAGTAGTCTACCGCTACAATAATGTACTTGTGACCTTTTTCCGAAGGCGGGTTACAAGTAGTAAAATCAATACCCCACTTTGTAAAGGGTCCGACAGTAACGGCTGGAAAAAGCAGAGCTGGATGAGCGCGCATTTTTCGAGTATAAACCTGACAAGGATGACACCTTTTGACCGATTCAATACAATCTTTGAAAATCGAGGGCCAAAAGTATCCAGCACGCAAAATCTTTTGGGCTGTAGCAAGCCCAGATAAATGACCCCCACAAGCTCCACTGTGAGAATCATTGAGCACAACCTCAGCTTCCTCGAGAGTTAAGCAGCGTCTTAGGATTGAATCAACCCCTCGACGGTATAAAGCATCACCAATAATCAGATAATTCTTGGCTAAGTGACGCAGCTTACGACGCTCATCTTTCGAAAAAGTAGAGGGAAACTTCGCAGTCTGGAGATACACAATGATATCCCCGTACCAAGGATCCTGTGAAGAGATAAGAAACAAGTGTTCGTCCGGAAAGGACTCATCATAGATCATCTCTTCTCCACAGGGCAACTCGGAGATCAATTCTGCGAAAACTAATGATTTCTTGGATTTGGCAGACATGAACTCAAGATCAAATTCTTGTAAAATCACAATCCATCTATTATATTTGCCCCCAATCACTCGCCTACTGAGGACAAACTGAAATGGATTGGCAGCTGCCAAAACATAAGTTTTTCAAAGAATAATGTAATGCTGGAGTCGCTGCACAGCATGAACTGCTGCTAAAGCTAATTTTTCTATTGGAGTGTATCGGAGTTCAGGTCCTACCAAGCCTCGACTAAGGTAGTAAATAACATGCTCTGCAAGAGCATCATCCTCCTGAACCAGAACCATACTGATGGTAGATTCTGCTGCTGCCAGGTACAAAAGGAAATCTCTGCTATAATCAGGTGGACTCAATAAAGGAACAGAGGTCAATGCTTTCTTCAAAGCATCGAATGAGCGTTGAGCGTAGTCGTCCCAAAGAAAAGGAACTCCTTTCTTCAACAGTCTCATAAATCCCTTTGTAACTTCAGCATAATTTACGATAAATCTCCGAAGAAAATTAGACTTCCCTTGAAGACTTTGAAGCTGACTAATTGAGGACGGGGGAGGCAACTGAAGTATTGCCTCAACCTTGAAGGGATCTACCCTTATCCCTTCCCTAGACACAATGAATCCCAATAGTCGACCGGATGTAACCGCGAAAACGCACTTGTTCGGATTCAATCTAATCTTATAGAACCGACATCGTTCAAATATTTGCCGGAGGTGACCAGGATGATCCATCCTCTTTCGAGAATGAGCATCTAAATCATCTAAGTATGCCTCGATAATCTTTTTGATGTCATGGAAGGCGTATGACATGGCCCATTGAAAGGTAGCCCCAGCATTTTTAAGACCAAAAGGCATCTTCTTGTATGCAAATGTACCCCAGGGACAAATAAAGGCAGTCTTATGTTGATCTTCAGGACGGATAGTAATTTGATTATATCCGAGGAAACCGTCCATGAAGGAGAAAATCTCATTACCGGCACACTCGTCAATGATCTGATCGATAAATGGTGTGGGGTAATTATCTTTAGGACACGCTTTATTTAGGTCTCTAAAATCGATGCACACTCGAATCGTTCCTTGCTTTTTATCTACAGGAACGGGATTTGAAACCCATTCAGTCAAAGGAACCGGGAAAATGAATCCCGCCTTAAGCAGCTTCTCAACTTCAGCTTTGATAGCTGCTGCCTTCCTAGGATTGACCGGACGAAGTTTTTGCCTCACCGGCTTAGCGTTTTCATACGTCTTGATCTCATGTTGGACAATAGATGGGTCTATTCCAGGCATTTCCTCATAAGACCAAGCGAATACATCCCTATACTCTTTAAAGAGCTCGGTGTAAATTTGAACCTCTTCACGGGAACATTCAGCTCCAATGAAGACATTCTCGATAATATTGGGATCCCTGGAAATGTTCACCAGGATAGTAGGAGAGATCACAACCATGTTCCCTTCAGCATAAACCTGTGTTGGTGCCAAAGGGTTCAAGACTGGGTGAACAGGACCAGGAGACGGAGGACTCGGAAAACTTGTTTCAACTTCGTTCAAATCAGGTAGGAAGTAAGACTGATGATGCAAATCATCCCACGGTCTATCTATACCTGTCATGGCTTCCAGGATGGCCTCTTCGGATGGAAGAGTGGTATCAAGGCAATCCTGGGCTGAAGAAGAACTAAGCGTCCAAGCCGGAGCCACATCACCATCCAACTCTTCCGGTGAAAGAGGAGCTGGGATAGATTCTGCAGTGTCAACAATAGACTGATATGCAATCTCAGCTGTAGAAATCGGAAATGCCATTCCACCCACTTGACCTTCCGCTAATGTGGCAGTAGGGGAAGGTAAGGTCCAAGGGTCCGAAAAATAATGAGTTCTGAAGAACTCTCTTCGAAGAGGAACCTTGGAGGATGAAATAGCATTAATATGAACCGTAGGAGGAGGAATATCAAAAGTACCCATCAAGGAAGAATACATTCCAACTCCTAAATTCTCAACAGGCGCCTTAGTATTATCCAACTTAGGAATAGATGAGTCAGTAGACACATTCAGGTCTACAGGAGGACAGTCCAGTTGATCCACTGTAACAATCCTCCCTTCGTGGGGGAAACATATAATTCGAAATAATGAGGATGCAATGGAATCCATCTCATAAATCCAATTTCTCCCCAACAGAAGGTTGTAGTCCAAGCTTGCATCCACTACCTCAACCTCTATATTGACAGTTTTTCCCCCAACACAGATGGGAAAAGCTGGGACAATACCATGGGGTCTGTGAGAATGACCATCGAACGCAGTAAGAACAATGCTAGATGGAATAGCTTTGGGAGATCCAAGTGTCTTCCAGCATGTGAGAGACATCACGCATGTGGAAGCACCCTCATCAACAACCGTTCGAAAGATATTGCACTTCCGATACGACGATTTAATATGAAAATCCATGTGATGAGGAAGTCTCTTCTTAAAATTAGTCATATCAAAAGTAATCAGAAGAGAATTTTTTGGATCAATAGCCCCAATAGCAGTGAGCAAAGCACTGCGCTGAGCCGGACAAGACTGGAGTACCTCTAAAGCTGACATAGCACAAGGACTCTGCGCCAGATCTTCCACAATTGAGTAGTTCTGGGCAGCCCTAGCATTTGGATTAATCGTTGATCGCTTAGAAGATGCTTTGGGCATCCGAGGCATAGACTCAACAGTAGGCTTCGTAATGTGAAGCGGCTCAGTAGCATCAGGAACTTCCTTAGCTTTCGAAGACTCTTCTCTGCCATAATCATGGGATCTCGTAGCGATATCCGTGTGAGCACTCATCATAAAAATGTTCGATGGAATTTCCCCTTCCTGGGTGCCCCCAGAGGAAGCCCCAGGATTTTGGTTCGTGCCAACAACTAATTGCTGCCCTTGGGGAAAAGGGTTTGTTAACACAGCCTAGGAACTAGAAGAACCCTGCTGGGCTAACAAGCGCTGTGCATCCTGAATTTTAGGGCAAAGGTGTGTGAGATGGTCTCCAGTACACAACTTGCATGGAAACTTCACTTTCTTTTTCTCCTTTGGACCCTCACCAACACGCTCGTTGGTTTTATTTGCATTACCCTTCCCATTCTTGCCCTTCTTCTTTTTATTTCGTCCCTTCTTCTTCCCATCGGATTGCTGATTTCCTTTGGGATCAGAAGCTTGGACAGCATTTATGGACAGAGACTGGGAAGGCGATGACTCAGCAGGCACAGCCTGACTAGAAGGAGCAGATTGCAAAGACAACTGCTGCAGTTGAGTAAGCAGGCTGGCTGCACCACTATTGATCGATCCGACAAGCCCATCACCATGAGGACCGGGCTTAGTTTTTGATAAATCTAATTTGGAGCGAGGAGCATTGGGCAAATATTTATAAAGGACCCCAGACTGAGAATAGATCAGTTCCAGCTGCTGGGCCCTAAAAATGGCCTGCTCCTCAGAAAATACCCCAGATAGGGATACATCTTTTGAAATGTCTGACAGAAGAGATTTCAGAAACCATTCGAGAAGGAATTCTCCTGGAATATGAGCTTTAATAAGCCTCTTCCTTCTCCTCCATTCCTAAAGGTGATCAGAAATGTGAGTTGCTTCGTCCTGCTTAAAATTAGCCAGGAGTTCCGTCCCAGCCTCATATCGGACAGGCAACTGAAAATGGTTTAGAAATGTAACAGCCAGTTCTCCAAATGTAGCAAAACTGCCCCCAGTTAACTCGATATACCATTTGGCATCGTTTCCAGTTAGGGTGCGTTGAAATAATCTCAACCTAATCGAATCATCGATCAGGGAGTTCGAAGAACACCATAAGTGGAAAGTGGTGATGTGGTCGGCCGGATCCTCTCCATTCTTACCTTCAAACTTTGGAATATCTGAAGGAATTTTGGTCGGGACCGGAGGCCACCCCGGACTATAACGAATCGGATCATTAGTCAACTTCGACAGATCTGGCAAGTTTAACGTTGCCAGAAAAGGTAAGCGAGGCGAAGCCTGAGGATTCCATCCTTGATGGGATGGGTTCCCAACATTCTGAAAAGAATACCCTGGATTTGATGAGGCACCAGGTTGCCAAAAAGGACTCGTAGAAAAAGGAGAAGAACCTCCTCCCCACGTCGAGTTACCAAAGCCCAGACCAGTTCCCCCCGCTGAAGTATTAAATGAAGAGGAACGCCCCTGGTAGGGGTTCCAGGCATTAGATAGAGGAGAAAAAGTCTGATAAGCACTCGATGAAGGGAAAGAAGCATTCCCTTGATGACCTGCGTAAAACTGATTCCCTGCCCCCGCTGTAGTGAACACAGGGTTCTATCCTGTAAAAGTAGTCGAACTTTGCCCCCCAGACCAAGGGTTGAAACTCTGGGTCTGAGAAGTAAATGGAAAGGACCCTAGAGAAGGATTCGAACTAGGAATGTGTCCAGTTCCGAAGGGGAACCCTTGGAAAGAAGTTGATCCACTAGCCATGGAAGACATGGGTGTAGATCCAGCTGCAGTAGCAGAAAAGGAAAAAGAGGGATTCCCACTAGAGGGCATCCCTGAACAGAAGGGACCAGAATGAGAAACATGTGCTTGGGTGAAACCAGAGCCAAACACAACAGCACTAGAAGCAATCGAAGATAAAGCAATTGTGCCCCCTCCTTCAACAGAAGCAGGAGTCTGAATGCCTGCAGCACTCACGACAGAAGCCGCGTTCCCAGTCGTGGCCATCGAAAGGTATGAATGATACGGAAGATCTTCCGGTCTCTCAGACTCAGGTCCGATGTACTGAACAACGAACGGATAATCAGGAGGAAGAGGAGATGGACCTGACGAAGGAGGTTCAGGTACTTCTTCAATTTGAAAATCTTCTTCCTGAGGAAATAAAACTCGCGAGGTGAGCGGAACGCTCCTCTCAGAACCGACACCAGAATCAGCTATGAAACCTTCAGACCTTTGTGGAGGATCTCTCTCCACTGCGTCAGACGCCACAGGGTGGTAACCACCTGCTAAATCACTCCTACGCCTTCTTGAAGAAGGCTCTGGACTCTCAGGAGATAACCCCTGGATTCTCCTCGATCGACGAGGCGCTTGATCATCCACTTTTATAGATTTTAAATTAGACTCAAAAAAGTGAAAAGCTAGGCAAGCTAGGAGCAAAGAGCACTCACTAAAAGAAAAATCCCTGAGATACAATCAAGCAAACAACCTCCAAGTATTTCTGCTCCGGGTGATGAGGACCGGACACCAAAATACAGGAAAGCGAAATATAGGACCTCCCGAAAGCAGTCTGGGATGATTAGGGTCTAGAACAACTAGCGAAGGCATCAGAAACAGTTACGCCGACCTCCTAACGACAGCCTTTACCGGCTCAAGCACCCAAGCTTCGCAAGGGCACCCCCCAGAAGTACTGCTGAAAGTGATGCGACGTCTGCCTCAGGTACCACGGGTATTCCCCCCCGCAGTCACCTGTGTGGAACCTAGGAGTGGCAACTATGGGCACCAATCCGTGTTAGAAGCCGGGCGAAACGCTCTTGAGGTCAGATTCAACTACTCAGAGAGGGGGTATCCCTCTTCTCAGCCTTCACTTCCCCTCGCGCTTGACTCTCTAGAGGAGAGCTTTCCCGGTCCACCTAACGGAGTTGGATTTCACTCAATTAATCAACTTCTATGTTTTGTTTGAGCGGCCTTGGAGAGTTAACTCTCCACTCACCTAATCCAAGGCCCTACAACCTAGCTAGTTGGTGTATGACACTTAGAAAACTTTCTAGTTGATTTTAAATTATATCGCTTATTTTAATGGGCTGTTATGTTAAGTCACAAGGATGCGGAAATGAAACTTATGGTGTTTTGACGCAGAAAGAAATTAATAAAAACCAAACTACATGCAAAATGCAGTTATTGTCTTTCGATGAAAAGCAACTTCTACACGGGTTCTACGAGATTAACAATTATACTTTTCCTTTTCAGATAGCAAACTCACACTCACAAAAACTATGAAAGTGACTAAATGATTAAATGCATCTAATGCAAATCACTACAAGCATGCAAATCCTAAGATGCAAAATCTCCTAAAGCAGAGTGAAATTTTTCCCAAAAGTCCTTCAGTTTTAACTCTTCTTGGTTGTCCAGAAAGCTAGTTCCTGAAATCAAGAACTCTTAATATGAAGACACCAAAGATGCTTAAAACAAGAGGAAGAAATGAATGACAACTCCCTTCCAATTATTAAGCCAAAATCCGAAGGCAAGAAACTTCAATCAAGCTTCAAAAGATACAAAGAAACGAAAACAAAAATGCAAAAACAAAAGCAAACAACAAAGCAAAATGTTTTTTGAGCTTTTGTGTTTTATAAAAGAGTTCGAAATGACCAAGGTAAACTATAAAATTCCAAGCCAATCAATACTGAATTTCAAGCAAATACTTCCAAAAATGCTGCAAATCTTATAAGGCTAAATAGTAGCAAGATCAATACAAGCAAAAGAAGACAAGAAAACTCAGCCACTCAGCCTAAAATAATAGTGCAATCCTGCCGCAAGCAAAAACTCCAAAGAACCAAAAAAGACTCTTCAAAAGTTGCAACAAGACCTAGCCAACTGAACTCAAGAAAACCAATCAAGAAACGGGCAAAAATCGTAGTGCTAAGCAAAACATAAAGACAGGAGAGAGTAAATGAGCAGGAGCTCTCTGTTCTGATGAAGCAGAACAGCTAAGAATGCCCAGAAAGCTATCTTGGTACTCAAACCAGAAGTGCCGGCACTAGAAACAACACTTTGCCAAAAAGACTAGTTTTCAATCAAACGAAAGAGAGAAAAGACAAAAGACCACCTTCTTCACAATCCAGAGAGTACAAAGACACTGTAGGAACAGGTCTCCACAGCCAGAAAGGACTAAAAAGTCAAGAAATCCAAAAATTCAAAATCTGCCTAGGTATACGCTACTTCACAGTTTAGCAACAAGCGTGCATATGTGACTGTGCTAAAGTAAACATGCGTATACACGACTTCCTTTAGACAAACTTGCGTGTATACGCGACTGTGTGCATAAAAAATCACGTATATAAAGGTAAATAGTGAAAAAACAAAAAGGATCAAGCCTGGATAAGAAACCAGGACTTCAGACTTACTGAAAAAAGTAAACTGGACTGCAAATGAAAGTTAAAACTGTCAGCAACCTATCAAACAGCTGAAACCACCCAACAGGGGAATCACAAGAATGTGATCCCCAGTAGAGTCGCCAGTTCTGTTTCGGGGAAAATCACCCTAGAGGTTTGTTGGGCTTAAACCTCCACAGAGCAGGGGCATGCTACTTAAGAAGGACTCACACAACCATACATGTTCATGAAAAACTAAATAGAGTAGATCGAGGAAGTTACCCGTAGGTCCTACGATTGAAGCAGATCCCGCGGGGTCCAAACCCCCAGCAACCCTTCTTCCTTCTTAACCTGAAAGACAAGAAGAAACAAGCACGAAGAACTGGTTGTACAGCATATATCTACTCTAAATGTTAGTGAAATCCATATAAAACATCAGATAAACCATAATGAATGCTCAAATAACAATTTTCTCATATATGTAAGCAGACACTAACACGTATATTTTGGGAACAAGATGGTACTTCTGTATTATAAATAGCATGTACAGAAATAACGAGTGGAGAGATCACCTGAATCCTTCCACGATCTTCGAGCAGACCGTCGTCCAGATCCGTCCCGCCCTTGCCTCACTAAGATTCCTTCCAAACTGGTGCATACGAGATGACATATAAGGAGATGAGCATCTCAAGGAAACAAGGGTTTCCTGTAATGAACTGGGAAAGTGCAGGAGGCACGGGGAATCAGACTTGGATAGGGAATACCAACAGAGTATAATATCAATAATTCTCTCTCTCCCTTAGGCCATACACATGAGGGGTTTTTATACTCCCTCCAAGTAGTTTCAACAGTTGGAAACAGTTGGCCACGTGCTAGGGTGGTTGAACTACCTGAGTAACCATCAACCCAGCCCGAAAATAGGGAATTTTTATATATTTTTTCATAATTTTAATGGCATACGCGGAAAAGTGCAGTTGGACTCGCGTATACACGCGGAAAAGTCTGGGCATAATCGCGTATGGGGATTTTTACACTGTTTTTTAGTGAATTTGTCCAAGTCTATAGGAATGGGTGCCCAAAGCCATAAAAGCAATCATGAATCATATGAAGGTGAGAAATGATGCTATAACACCTGTTCCTTTTTACGAGTATCTAAGGTTGAAACATTTCTTTCGGTATGTAGAAGAGGTTTTAATTCTTATAATTTTGGCAAATATTAGTAAGATGGCCTATGATATCCCACAATGCGTAAGGTTGTAATGCCCTAGGTAACTTGGGGTTTTCCCCCTTTTTTTATTTTTTTTATTCCTCTTGGTAGTGCTAGTTGGCATCACTACAGGTGTTTCTTTAACTGCTACGACCTCTTGGGGGGAAATAGAGATCATACCTATAGAGGTAATTCCTAGAATTTCTAGCATGGCTAGCGGGACCAAATACCACACTGGTATTGTGAAAGCCATATTTGGAAATGTCATAGTTTCCATGACCTGTTTTGATACAAAACTAGGTGGAGGATACAAAAATGGGGTCTACGAAATAGCATATGGTAGGAATTTCGTACCCGTGGCTTCGACATCTGTACTGCTGGTTTCTGCTTCTGGGTTGGTATCGGTGTTTGATGAGCTCATCATGCACACCGGTGCCTCCATGCTTTCGAGGGCTTCCCCTGGTACAATAGGGGGATCTCATAGCAATGAGCCTAGGATATATGATGGTTCAAATTGGCCAGGGCCAAATTTTGTATACCTTGTGAGTGGTTATGTGGTGGTACCTATGTATGGTCGTACAAAATCTAGAGCAGTCATATGTTTCTTTTCGTAGTATGTGATTTGGTCAATGGTGATGATCTGATCATCGTGAGGGAGCATCATCACCCTAAAAATAGAGGATGTGATTGCGTTCATAGTGTACATGTAACTCTGCCCAAGGAGTATATTATTGTCTATTTGTGCATCTAAGACCTCAATGTCTATAAGAACTATTTCACCGGCTAGGTTCACTAGGAAATTTTGATAAAGACCAACGAGAGCTGATGGGTGCTCTTCATATGCTCTAAGCATGATGTCAGATGGTTTCAATTAAGGGGATACTAACTTTTTCCAAACTGATTTGGACATGATGCATGTGGATTCTCCTTCATCCATAATTCATTGGTGTATGGTGATATTCTGAATTGAAACTGGTATCTGGAATGCAACTAGAGAAGGAATCATAGGGTTTGCTTTGTCTAGGTCGAAAACCATTAAGTGAGAATCATAGGGGTCGATCGCACCTAAGGCAGAAAGTAAGGCCTTCCGCTGTGTTGGGCATGATTGTAGGAATTCCAATATTGACATGGTTGTTGGAGATTGAGCCAAGTCATCCAATAAACTATAGCTATGAGAAAATTTGGAATGATTTCATGTGCACCTGGTTGGTCCTTTGGTCGTTCTTGGAAGGCGCTCAATAGGCACTTTGGATATAGTTAATGATGCAGTAGGTGCGCTCGTAGTTTTCCCTAATGGGTTGGTATCCGAGGGAGTTTCATATTTCCTATTCCATGTTTGGAAGAAAAATTCTTCTTTGGCCATGTAGATTTCATGGTTGTTCCCTTTCGATCTCATTTTGGGGTGGTTGTTGTTGTTGGGTATTAAACACTCCTTGGTGGGGGAAAGGTTTCTGCATTACCGCAGACTATTGGGTAGGTCCCCCTTTTCCTCGCTTACCCTAAATTTTTTTCAATTAGGGGAGTTCGAGATAGTGGTGAGTGCAATATCCATACTCACTACATATGGCACAACAGTGATTTTTCCTTAGACTGGGTCTCTTGTTTTTCCCTTGGGAGTTACTACTTGGCTCTTGGTTTTGATATCGGTTGGGGTTGCCCTCGGCCTGAGACCGTGGAGGGCGTTGTTGATTACTGCCCCCCTGTCTAAGATCTCCCTTTTTCTTGTTCCTTGGCTTGTTCTTTGCAGTGTTTGGAGGATTATTGTTATTCTCTTGATCATAAGATTTTCGTTGTTGAGCCTAGGATGGTTGTAAAATATTCACAGGTGCATTTTTTGTGTCGGTGGTGTATTTTGTGCGGGAAAAGGGGAGTATTTGTTCTTATGTCGTTTATTGGTGTATGGTTGCTGGGGTGGCTCTCTTGTATCAAAGTTCCTAGCTGAGTACTGGTTCCCCTACAGGGGAGGATATGGACCTCCTTGATGTTGATGATATGGCATCGCCTTATTCGTCACGTTCTACAGAGGTGCAGGCTAACTTTGGTGGTGCCCGAGTTGTGATATGCTTTGAGTAGAATCATAAGAGTATCTTGGGTACTGATAACTATTTCTTGGTTGACATTGGGCTTAGGACCCTATCAAACTGTCAACGGTATTGGATGTGCCTGGCAATTCTCTATAGGTTTGCAGGCGCGGGGCATTTGGCAGAACATTATAAATATATCCCCATTGATTGTAAAGGAGTTCAAGTTGCTGGGATTTGCTAATGGTGTCTTCCTCCGAGGTAGGTTTTTGTGTGGCCACGTATTTTGAAATATCTATAGTGAGAGTTTTTAAAAATAATTCCGATGGAACACTGTCGTCGAGGTTAGTTTTGAACAAACTACAACGTCTCTGCCATTCATGGAGATGGTCTAATATATGAACGACTGTAGTTTGTCTGAAATGTGTCAGAAGTTCCATTCATGAGTGATGATGAATGAGGAGTTGGAAATATGTGAGGAATGTAGTAGCAAGGGTGCTAAAGGTTCTATGAAATGCAGATGTCTTCTCGACATACCATTTCGCCATAGGCCCTGTGAGGATGTGTTGAAATAGTCTCAGTCGAATGGTATCTTCAATGATACTATTCGACGAGCACCACATGTCGAAAGTCATTATATGATTTACATGGTCTTCCTCTTGCTTTGTGGGCATGGGGAGCCAATTAAGGCCATGTGAAATGGGTTTATTCATTAACTTCGTTAGATCTGGAAGATTTAATGATCGTAAGAATGGTAACTGTGAATTGATCGCCATCGTACTATATTGAGAAACAAGTATTTGAATGTGTTGGTTTAGGGGGGATGCCTGGAGAATGTTACCCTGTGGTGTACCCTGATGGATATTCTACTGACTCCCCAGAGGGGTAGATACCCTTAAACCTCGAGGGGTCGTCAGAGGAGTTGAGTGTGGTGACCCTGCTATGGTTTCCACTGGTGTTGTAGTTTGTGAACCTTTGGGGTTTCCAATCAAAGATACCTCGATAAAGGATGTTCCGATAATGGCAGTAGTTTGACATCCTTTGCGCCTAAATGGTGGAAGACCTGACACTCCTCCCTTCAATGGGGGGAGTTTTAAGAAACACCTAGATCGACGGTGTCCCATTGGGTCCCCTGTGATGTCGATCAATGTGAAAGTTTTAGTGATTTGGGAGGTATGATGATTCCTATCAAAGAAAAAATATAATCACATGCATAAAACAAAGCAAAAAATTAAAACGTGAATTTTCCCTTTAACTTTACACTATGTGGTCAATCAAGCAAAACAGTGAGGTTTTTGTTTGTTTTGTGTATGACACCAAAATCCTATATAGATCTAATCGTCTTTACACTCTCAATGTAACTGGGCCTTGCAAAGATATCTCTTGATGGGTATTGGGGCCAACATCCCGAAATAACTGGTTGTATCTTAAGAGACAATTCCTTGGCTATGAAAAGGAATCAGTGCTTAAGACATTTTTTAAGAATGTGTCACAGAAGTAATTATATCAAGTGGGCTTTGTTCAGTCCCTTTGGAAACTAATTCTTTAAAACCCTTAATAATCTGGTATAATGAAAGACTCTACAATGCCATTAATTTCTAATATCTGAATGGAAATGAATAATTGTAGAAGAACTCAAAATGATATGTTGTAACACATAATCTATCACTTTAAATTTCAGAATGAATTTATGGAGAGACAGGAAAATAAAAATAATATGTTGTAAACACATAATCTGTTACTTTCAAGTTCTTGAGAGAATTTGTGAAGGGAGAGGAGTTGGAGTGAAGGAGCGCAAATTAAGGTTATTTAACTCTTACTCACATATGTAATTAAGAGACCGATAGCTACTTCACTTCATTCTAGGAAGAAGGAACACAAAATGGCACAGGAAAAACGAATCAACATCAACAGTTGCAAGAAACTTGATGCTTCTTTCATCAATTCTTCAAAAAAGTAAGTACCAAAGTTTTAGTCTTCCAGAGGTCCAAAACTCGGAACCCCTCTTCTTTCTTTATGCCTTTCTTAAATACATCAAAAACAGTTTGTAACCGCTAGAACTTCTTGAAACTACTTCGACTGCCTAAACTGTTAAAACTACTTATTACATTGCAATTGAGGACATCACTATAGCTTCAATATTAACAAACAAAGAAAACAAATTAAAACTTGAAATATTATTATTTTTGCCGAATCTAATTTGTTACTGATGTGTCTCCTTGAAGTGTTGATGTGTCTCCCTGACAGATCGTATATTCTTGCCCTACATTTCCTATAGAGTTCAATATTTGTCTTTTTAGCTTCTGATGTGGTATTCAAACAATTATGCAATAATGCATCTTTTCCCGACTTGACCGAGCTGTTGCATTTCCAACAATTCCACCATGTGCTCACTTTTCCGGAATCTGCCTATGCCTCTATGTTTCAAACAATGTTATCATGTCTCCTTCTGCCCGACTCTGCCTCTTCTTCTCGTGCCTGCAATGTTCTATCTTATCTTCTCCTTTGATCTATGTTGGGTCACTTACCCGAGTCCACTGCCCGCATTCACATTTCTTCATAAAAAAATGCAACTACAAATAATCCCGAACTTTAAATAAATTCAAATTTTCCTTTGAAAACTATCGTGTTCGTCCCTTTATCGCATTTCAACATCTATAACATATTCCTTAGCGCCATTCCTCCAGAGCTTGCGATGTGCGATGTGCGATTGGAATATATTAAATCATAGTTCTGAGCTGCATCATGTCCGACCCTTTTCTCACTTCGCATTTTGGCCTTTATAACATATTCCTTAGCGCCATTCCTCCTGAGCTTGCGATGTGCGATAACGGCAGGGATGACGTGGAAAGTGGAGGTGGGGCCAATCGCAAATCGCAATCAGCGATATGAAACCTTGCCACATTTTGCATTTTGGAATTTATAACATATTCCTTAGCGCCATTCTTCCTGAGCTTGTGATGTGCGATGTGCGATTGGAATATATTAAATCATAGTTCTGAGCTGCATCGCGTCCGACCCTTCTTGCACTTTGCATTTCGGAATTCATAACATATTCCTTAGCACCATTCCTCCCAAGATTTCGATGTACGATAAAGGTAGGGATGACGTGGCACATGGAGGTGGGGACACCTAACTCTACCCTAGCATCTAATGTTTTGAACGCATCCATCAGCCCGACTCTTGAACTGTTCTACACGCGAATAAGCATGACTCAACTCGCCTTCACATCTCTGCACATAATGTTAATACACCAACATATAGATCCAAAATTCTTTTTCAGTATACAATTTTTTTTTACATTTACTAACATATATGCTTTTTTTTGGTGTTTTGAGAAATATTTCAAAATTAAATTCAAATGAGCCAAAACATCTGGCTCCACCTGAGGATAGTTCTTTTTTTCCATGAAAGTGCTAAGAACCGCATATTAGTGCCTTATCCATTGGGCATGGAGTCAAATATTTCTTGGTGTCATATGAACAATGAGAAATTCGGTATTTACAATGATGGAATGTTGAATTTTAATGCTCAAAATAATGCTTCAAATACTGCCCATTCATAGGCAGTGGCAGATATTCTCCATCTAAATCTTCTAGGATGAAAGTATTGTTTGATCTGGATTCAGAAATTCTGTATGGGCTGTACCAGAGAGGGTCAAACTTACCATGCTTTCCTTTATCCTCCCTCCTAGTGTCCCATATCAGTACTAAATCTCCTGCATGAAAGAGGATTTATTTCGCCTTCCTGTAAAAAATAGACTTCATTTTTTCCTGATAAGTCATCAAATTATCTCTAACTTTTTCTTTGTTTTCATTTAACTCAATCACCTTATTCATTCCTCTTACCATAGTATTAGGTTCTTCCTGAGCTTCTTGAAGGAAAGCAATCACTGGTTTGGCCAATTGACTAGGAAAAAATGCTTGAGTTCCATATACCAACTCAAAAGGTGATTTGTCAGTGGACCTCCTAGTAGTTACTCGAACTGCCCAAAGAAAAAAATTTAATTTTGAGTCCCAGCCTTTTTTATTTTCAGTGATTGTTTTCTTCAGAATCCTAACCAATGTCTTGTTTGAAGACACTTCCAATCCATTCCCTTGTGGTGGATGGTAGGTTGTGGAATGTGACAAAATTACATTATATGTTTGGCAAAAATTAATGAATCAAGCATAATTAAATACCTGAGCATTATCAGTTACAATCTTGATTGGACAGCCAAACCTATTGAATATTTTCTCCTCCAGAAGCTTCATCACCACTTGGTCATTTTCTTCTTCGTGGGGATTGCTTCAATCCACTTTGTGAAGTAATCAATAGCAGTTAGAATCCATTTGAACTGCCCACTTGATGGTGGATTGATATCTCCAATAAAATCCAGTCCCCACTGCCTGAAGGGATCTTCTATGAATACAGGGATAAGAGGTAATGGAGAAAGTCTTTTCTTCTCAGTAAACAACTGACATTTCTGACAACTTCTAACCAATATATATACATCTACAAACAGGGAGGGACAATAGAAACCTGACTTGAGGATTTTATGGGTTGTGACCTTCCAACTATAATTTCCTCCACATAGAATTTCATTATATTCCTTGATAAGCTCAATGGATTCACCTTCAGTTAAACACAACAAAAAATACTAGCAGGATCTTTCCAGTACAACTTTGCTTCTATTATGGCATATGGCTGAGATTTAAGCTTGACAGCTCTGTATTTGGTTCTATTCAGTAAATATGGACAAGAAAAGAAACATGGGTAATGAACAACATATTTATACCAATCTGAACACAAAAAAATATATTGAATGCATGTTTTGGGCTTATTCTGACCTTCTTTGTTGTCAGCTCCATCTACTGGTGCCAAGAGGTTAATTCCCAATGCTTGAAAATTTGTTTTTGTTAGAAACTTTGCTAAAACCTATCATTTGATTAACTTGGTGGATTTAATGTCCAAATCATACTCTTGGATTTTAGCTATCCATTTCCCTCTTTTTCCTTCAACATAACTTTGAACCAGCACATCCTTGACAATAAAATTAGGTACATAAACATTTATTTGGGATTGTATCACATAAATCCTGAAGGCTTTGAGTGCTTTAACCAATGCATATACTTGTTTCTCCAAAATTTTATATTTGAACTCATCATCTCTAAGAAATTTGATGAAGAATTCCATTGGCTTCTCCTTACTATCCTCATTTTTCTGCAATAACACAACAATAATAGTAGTGGGGGAATCGAATGAAAATATTTGAAATACCTTTTAGTAATCAGGACTTATTAAAACAGGAGCTTCCTGGAGTGCTTCTTCTATTCTAGTAAATGCTTCTCTTTCTTCTTTATCCCATCTCACTTCTGCATTTTTCTTCAACATGTCAGTTATATTTCTCACAATCTCAGCATAATTTGGTACAAATCTTCTCAGAAAGTTTATTTTTCCCAAAAATATCTTAATATATTTCTTGCTTCTGGGTAAAGGAATTGTTTGAATTTCTTCCACCCTTGTTGGATCAATTTTCACTCCTTGTTTTGAAACTATGTGACCCAATACTTTACCTTCTTCTAAGAAAAACAAATATTTCTTGGGGTTTAGTGAGAAACCAAAATTCCTGCATTTTTCAAAAGCTTTTTGCAGATGTTCCAGGTGTTCATCATCCGACCCTAAGAAAATAGTTACATCATCCAGATATATAACCACATACTTGTCACCTACAAATGCTATGTCCATGGCCCTCTAAAAAGTTGCACCTGCATTCATAATACCAAATGGAATCCTTGCATACATGAAGGTGCCCCAGGGGGTTGTCAAAGCTGCCTTTTTCTGATCTTCCTTATCAACTACCACTTGATTATATCCAGAGAATCCATCAACCATAGACATTCTGTAAGCTCATGTCACCTTCTGTAAGACATAATCCATTTTAGGTAAAGGATAATTATCCATTAGAGATGCTCTGTTCAAATTCCTGAAGTCCACACAAAATATTATCTCTCCATTTCTCTTCCTCACATGAACCAAATTCGAAACCCAATATGAATATCTGAGAGGGACTATGATTTTTTTTGCAACAATTTCTTCAATTCCTTTTCAATTGGAGCTAACAGTAATTGATTAACCTGTCTGAGATTTTGTCTGTGTGGTTTGATTCCTTCTTTCAATGGGATCTTATGTTGTATTATGCTTTTATCATACATTTAAGTCTTCATATGACCAATAAAAAACATCCATATACTTTTTAAAAAGATCAATATATCTTTCTTTATAATTTTTGGGAACACCTTTGAATAATTTTAGCATTTTTGGCTCTTGCTGAGTTCCCAAATTACAATCTTCCATCTCTTCCTCTTGATGTATTTTCTTTGAGTTAAAAACAACATCATGAGAATCATATAATATTTCAAGGGGAACTAGTCCTTTAGGGAGTACATTATCTTTCAATTGGATAATCTTCTGCTCACCTATTGATTTTTTAGGATTTATTATCTCTCCTTTCTGCTCTGTCTGTTCTTCTTCTTAATCTATCTCAACATCTTAAAAGCTTCCAATCAGTGTCAAGAAATGATTTATCTTCTCATCATCTTCAAACACCTACCAATGTTTCACATTATCAGGAATAGAGGGTCTATGTCTAATTTCAATATCATACCTTAACCTTGGATTCATAGGTGGCTTGAAGGTGCTAGTTGGAACTGATAAACAATATGGAAACATATTCTCCTCCCTCAAAATAAACTAAATATTGAAGGCTTCAAAATATTTCTCTATGAGATCCAAAACTGCATTCCTATATGATCTTAATCTAGGATGCTTGTTTTGAAAATGATTTTTAATCTGCCTTATTATCAATTCAGATTCACCAAAAATTGAAATACAATGAACTCCCATATGTTTAGAAACTTGAAGGCTTAAGATTAAGGCCTCATACTTAGCCACGTTGTTTGTTGAATGGAACTCTAATTTAAAAGAAAAATGCATTAGGTTACCTTATGGCGATGTCGGCAAGAATCTAGCTCCTGTGCCTTCCTTGGAGTAGGCACCATAAAATTAGCATTTCCAAATATTTTTTGAGCAACTCATTATTTACAACTGCTGAAGAGAGATGCTTCCCTATGTCTTCAACAAATTCTGCATCTTCATGCAGCATGAAACATGAAAGATCTTCTGTTTATTGACTATAAATAGAGGAATTTCCTATATCTTTCTTGGTAGTGGTCTTCATGAACCTTGTTTCCCTATACAATCTCCTTTCTTCCCCATTGAAAAAAAAAGTGGTAGCATAAGTGAAATCCAATTTTAGAACACCTCCCAACTTTTCTCCCCACTAACTTGACAAGAGCATTCCAAACCTGGCTGGAATGTCAACAACCACTACATCCATGACTATACTCTTTGCTGGAATTTGTGCCAAAGAAACTGCTACATCTTTAATTAACCCAACACATTTCACCTTTTTGGAATCAAATTAATACAGATCCCTGTAAGGTTTGGTAATCTGCAAGTTTAGTTCCTTCATAACAGACAATGGTGTGAGATTATGGGATGCTCCTGAGTCCAACATACAATTATGGAGAGTAAAATCATGAAGCAACAGAGAAATATAGAATGGTGGAACAGAAGGATATTCTTCTTCTACATGAGGACCAAAGGTGACCATTGACTTCTCTTCTTGTAATTTCACAGTGTCACTTATATCTTCAATCCGTGTGAGAGTAATAAATTCTAAAATTTCTTTCTTGTATACTGGTATTTTAGCTAATTATAGAAGAGGTACATGAATTTTTACCTTCTCCAACTCTTTTGTCAAATTGAAAGCATGATTTTGTTTAACATTCTTTTCAGGGTATTCTTCACTCTTTCTAGAATTTTCCGCTTGTTCGGGTACATGAACAACTCTCTCCAAAATATTAGTATCAACTGATTTTCTCTGGGAAGGTTCACCCTGCTGCACATTTGTTCTATTAAGTGAATTTACATGTTGCTCCCCATTACTAACTTGTTTTACAGGGTCCTTTTGTTTTGGAGTCGCCATTGGAGGAGGAATAGAATCTTGTTGTTCGTATTCATTAGCCTGCACTATAGATCTCTTTCTAGACCTTAAATCATACTTTTTATGTAACTCAGCTTGCATGAAATCTATGAATTTCCTACAGTATTCATCCATTTCATCTTGATCAAAGATACTTAAGCTTCAACATATTCTCTCTCACAATCTTCCTCTTCATCCTCTTCTATTGTGTACATAGCAGATATTTGATCTTCAGCTTCCTTTTGGTCATCTTTTGTTGATTCTCTGGTTGTTACTTCTATATACAATGGTGCTTGAACCTGGTCTTGATATTTGATTTCCCTCTGCAAAATTTGCAGGGGTTGTCTTCTGAATTGAGGGTTAAATCCTCCTCAGTTTTGTTGTCCTTGTCTTTGGTAGTTTTTACTTTCCAATTCCATCTTAACTAGATTATTTGACAAAAATTTTATCACCTTTGTCATATCTTCAATTCTTTGATTTTGTGATGATTCTTCTTTTGCTTTCCCCTTCTCTTGGAATGGATATTTTCTTTTCGCCTTCCCAGCGGTAGCCATATTAGCTTCAATTTCTAAAGCATATGTCTGTATCTTCTCTAGATTAGGGGATATCCTTTCTCTAAGCATGAAACTAAAATCGGCTTCAAAAGCCCAAAAAAAAACCACCTTTTCTCCAAAAGGAGGGGGCTTCATTTCTACAAAAAAATTGTTGTACAATTTATTGAATATTTTGATAAAATATGATATATTCTCATATGGTTTTATTTTGATTGCATTGAATTCTATTAGTGAATATCCATGATCCCTTTTTTCACCCCATATATGAGTGAATTAATTTTCCAATTCTTCCCGTGTATTAATAGAATTATTTCACAATATCTTAAACCACTTTCTAGCCTCTTTATCCAAAGACTGAACAAAAAGCCTCATTACAACATCAAGATGTTCTACATTCAGATTTTCAGGAAAATTACGAAACACAGGAAAGTGTTTTTATGCAATTATTTCATCTTCTCCAGTAAAACGTGGGAGTAATTTAAGATACTCTTGAGGCATTGCATTCATTGGTTGTGGAAGGTTAAGTGGAGCATATCTGTTCAACAAAAAGGCTAGTGCTGCCATGTTTGCACCTTGATTGAATTTTCCTTGGTTAGATGCAATCGATGAACCTGTTGTGAAAATGAACGGAGGTGGAGGTAAAACTAATATGGGAGTGGGTTGATGGACAATGGAAAAGGGACCAACAACTAGATTTTTTTGAGCTTGAATAAAAGTAAAATAAACAGACTCAAAGGAGTGTTCTTCCAACTTAGGTTCCTGAAAATAAATTGGTGTGAAAGGTGAATCTTGTTCCAAGAAAGGAAGTATTTTAGAGATATCTTCAAACAAAGGATTACTAGAACTACTGCCAGGAGCAGGCCGTGTAGGACTAGGATTTGAGGGGGTTTTTGGTTTCTGAACCCTTTTAGAGACCAATATTTCAGGGTTTGACAAAGAAAGGACCTTCTGCTGTGAGGTATCCAACCTCGTGTGAGGCCTTTTGTGAGCCAGAACTCTGAGAATAAAAAACACAACCAAATATTTCCTCCTCAATAAACAACCAGAGGAAATAATGTGAAAAACCCATGGAAAATAAACTTCGTCTCTTCGTCCTCAGCAATGGCACCAGAAAATGATGTATATTAAGAGACAATTTCTTGGTTGTGAAAAGGAATCAGTGCTTAAGACATTTTTTAAGAATGTTTCACAGAATTAATTATATTAGGTGGTCTTCGTTCAATCCCTTTGGAAACTAATTCTTTAAAACCCTTAATAATCTCGTATAATGAAAGACTCTACAATGCCATTAACTGCTGATATCTTAATGGAAAAGAAGAACTGTAGAAGAAACTCAAAATGATATGATGTAACACAGAATCTATCACTTTAAATTTCAGAATGAATTTATGGAGAGAGAGAGGAAAATCAAAATAATATGCTATAAATATAGAATCTATTACTTTTAAGTTCCAGGGAGAATTTGTGAAGGGAGAGGAGTTGGAGTGAAGGAGCACAAATTAAGGTTATTTAATTCTTACTCACAGATGTAATTAAGAGACCAACACCTACTTTACTTCACTTCATTCCAGGAAGAAGGAACACAAAATGACACAAGAAAAACGAATCACCATCAACAGTTACAGGAAACTTGATGCTTATTTCATTAATTCCTCAGAAAAGTAAGTACCAAATTTTTAGTCTTCCAGAGGTCCAAAAATCAGAACCCCTCTTCTTTCTTTCTATCTTGCTTAAATACATAAAAAACAATTCGTAAATTCTAGATCTTCTTGAAACTACTTCGACTGCCTAAACTTTTTGTTACATAACATTTTGTCACTGTCCTTGCAATCCCCATCCCGCACATTGGAGGATCATTTATGTGACTAATAAGAAGTGTCATGCCTTGCAAAGACCATCATTGCATCCCTTTCCATGAGGACAACATTCCTTCTATTGACAATTTCCTGAGCAGACCATCAGAAACACATGTTTTTTCCTTGGCGCTAGTAGACTGTTATGCCCTCGCGCTAATGAGGAAGATTAACACTTGGCCCCGCGCCCATTGGCGCTCTGTCCCAGTGAGATACCTGCACCAACCTATTTATGGAATGGTTTTTAATATAGAGGCGAAGTTTCTATCCTAACAACTTCGTGGGCGAGTCAGCTGGAGTGGTTCGACTGAATAACCACGGCCCCCCTCCTTTGGCCTCTTATTTCCACCTTTTGTGGAAACCTCCCAAGGGATAAGGACTCCCTTCCACCATTGTAGGGATCCCAACCTCCTCCTCTCCCTCTATAAATAAAGTTATCTCCCATTGATACACTAGCTGAACAATTATAGCTGAAAGGCTGAAGAGAATTCCTGAATAAGAGATAGAACAGAGAAAGAGACCTTTGTCGAAAGAGCTTAGGCTTGTGTCCTCACCCCGTCCGGATTCCCCGATGATCCTTAGAGACGCGCTTCGACTGAACCTCGCTGAAGGAGGTTGCAACGTCAAGGCTCCAGTTGTAACTCTTTCTTCTACTTATATATATACATGACTATTGTCTAGTTCCCATCTTGTGTTAATATAGTTTATTTGATGCAATATGCTTAACCTTCCTTGACTGGTTAGTTGATTATGAATGAAATCATTGTCTTGTATGCTGCTCTTGTTTGCTAATCTTCATGCAGGTATTCAAGCACTATTGCAGAAGGATTGTGACCCATCGAGACAAAAATCAAGAGGCCACAACCACTACAGTGACGACAACGTTGGACTCCAGGTAGGTCAATCTACCCCGTCCTTTTCATTAATTAATTAGGAACCTACACTTTAGCTTGTCCCTTTGTTTCTAGACCCACTCTAGGGCTAGAGGGATTGCCTCTCTCCATAGAGAGGATTACCTTCCCAAAAAATTGGTGACTCCATTGGGGAACAGTGTGAGTTTGTCATTTCGTTTCCCATTAAGAATTTGCCTTGTCACGTTGACTTCAATTGTTTGCTTGCTTGTCTGTTTCTTCTAGTTTGCTTGATTGTTTGGAATCCTCATGTTCAGCTCCAGAGTGTCAAGATTGACCTCTTCTCACTGGTTTTATCCTCTTCTCATAGTTATCCGGCTTGGCGTAGGTTTTCTTTGAGCAGTCGCACCGATTGGCGCTTGTTGCTTTTGTTGCTGTAGCACCAACCCCTGTTTGGCCCGGATTATCACCTCAGTTGGGCCAGATCCTGTAGGATTTGGTTTGACCTTCTTGTTGAGTTTTTGGTTAGTTGCGCTTGACTTTGGATTGTTTCTTTGATTTGAAATTGGTCTTTTGGAATTGTTTTGACTATTGTAGGCTTTCTCTTCTCAACTTTTTTTCTATTCTCTCATCGGTGTAGTTCATAGCCCTAGGGTTTCTAGGTGTCTTTCGCTCACTGAGTCTTCTAATTTAAGTTAGAGTCTTTTTGGATTTGGTCAGTTCGATTCTCTGATCAGTTGTATTAGTCTTTATTGATCCTTTGAGTTTTTGGTTTGTTTAATGATTACTTTTGTGTTTGTTTGATTCTCCATCTCTTTGCTTCGAGCATAGATCACATTGCTCATTTGGGTCATTTTGAAAGCTTTCTCTTTGTTTGAAAGAGTGAATTATTGGTTTGAGTGTGTTTGTGTTTTTATTGCTTTTGGATCATTCAGTTTAGATATCTACATTCACAGTACCCAAAACTAGTGTTCGATTTGATTTTTAATGTAATTAGTGCATTGTGTGCTTCATTCATTCAAAAAACAAAAAATTGCATTCTTTCGTTTGCATCTAAAATGAAAAGTTCTTTTGCATAACTAGCACTTTATGAACTAGGAAAGAGTTTTTTTTTTTTAGGTTGTATTAGATGCATTAGGGGACTTCTTTGCATGTTTTCATTGTTTTCTTCTTTCTGAAAGATCTCTATCCTTCTCTTATTTAGCATTCATCGAACGGAAAATGGTGTTCTATTGCATGTAGCTTGCATTTAGGAAATTTGATATCAAATTCAGTAGGGCCTTCAAACTGAAACATTAATTCAAGATCAACTGTAAAATTTATTCAATTAACCTAAGGAAGCATTGGAACCTAATGCAAACATTTTTAGAGGTCTGGGCTAGTTATGTCTTCCGGCGTCGTTAAATCTAGTAGCTGTCATTCAGCACCTGGATTTAGACAGCACTAGTACGGACTTGTGCTCCTCGTACCGTCGCGTATATAGAGGGAGACCCTCATAGGTTCAAATTTTTTATCCATAGAAAGCCGAGTTTTCTGCCTTGTAACCGTGATACACCAAACACAACATTCGGGGAGACTACCTGCACGTACATTAAGTCCTTGGTAATTTCTATTTCATTTGATCACCAAGGTGTATATGAAAGTTCACAGAAACTTGGTACACCCTCTTGTTTATATTACCTGAGTAGTCATTTTGATCTTTTCGTGACTCCTTAAAAAGATAAGAGATCATCAACCACTTGTCCTTTCATGCTCATTTAAAATTGAAAGTGACTAGAGTCATATTTTGTCTGTTTCTCGACTCTTAAAACATGAAACATCCAAGTTTTGTTCTAGTGTCGTAAAATTAATTACCCACGATCACATGCCTATTAAAAGTTTTTTACTTGGCTTGTTTTTGTGCTTCCTTAGACTTTGATCTTGAAGCCTTGAATTGGTTATATCGTTTTCCTTCCTGTGTTGAAATATTGTCACAGCGGCGGAACCACCAGTTTCATCGTCTTCTTCACTGCCTCCTGGTGGTAGTTCTTTTCTTGACGTTTCTTTCGAAACCCCTTAGTCCACGAGGTCTGTCGAGCTTATGCAACCTATTCTCCCGAGTGTTCAACCTCTCGCTACCCGATCTCCTCTTGAAGAGTCAGTTGAGTTCAATTAGCCTCCTCAGGGTACTTGGTCTGGTTTTGGGAGTGAGGAATAATTCTCTCCTCTTATTTTTGGTTCACCATTTATAGCCGCTGCTATACCTCCTAGTCCTCGTCGTCTTTTCAAAGATCTTACGACTTCGTCAGACATGGATTGTTCGAGTCCTGTTGGCAGTGAAGAAATGTCTGTTTCTATAGGGGAATATTAGCTTTTCCCAGAAGATCTCCCACATGTTTCTAGTCAATCTTCTCCTCAATCAATGTCACTTCCACCCAGTTATCAAACTTTGAGTCAGATTATTTTTGGTGTTGCGTCCATAACACAATCCAATACTTCGACTCCTCCAAGGAGTTCGGTCCTTCCTTCGTTAGGACTGTCGCCTTCGACACCTAGATCTTCGGTCATTATTACATATGTTCCAGTCCAACCTACTATTCGTGTGGCTTCGTCTACACTAGTTGTTATGCATCAGTCATCAGGATCTTTTCACACTCGCAGTTCTATCTTTCTTAATCCCACATGGCCTGTCAATCCTGCTTGGGTAAATCACAACCTCGTGCTACAGAGGCCACGCCTACTTCTAGTGTGGCTACAAATTCCTCTGCTATTCTTGGGGGCCTTACTTTCGAAGAGTATTTGTTGGCTGTTCAGCAACAGAACTCTCAGGTTTCTTAGCAGCCCCAAGCTCTTGTCAATCCTCCGTATCACTATTATGTCTACAATAACCCAATTTATTTTCCCCTTATCGATCCACATCAGGTTGTTTATCTGCCTCCGGATGATCCCTATCAAACCGTCCCTCATCGAGGGCCAGTAATACAAGGGCAACCCTCAGGTCTACAAGGAAAACCTTTGATCCAGCAGGGACAACCTTATGGGCTGCAAGGCCAACCCTTAGAGGGTCAACCTTAGGTCCAACAAGGACAACCCTATGGTCCTTCCAGTCAACCTAAATATCAACCAAGAGCATCTTATGTTCCTGGGGGGCAGATGTATCCACCACAAGGACAACCTTTTGTGCAATAGTAGCAACCTTATGTCCAGCAAGGCCAAAATTTTCTACAACAAGGACAACCCTATGGTCCTGCTCTGGGTCAACCTGGTTATCAGGGACAACCTGGTCCATCACAACCATCGGGCCAACCTCTTCCACAAGGGCAACCTAGTGGCCCTCAATATCTAGGCCAACCTGCTTAGCAGGGACAGCTTGCCCAGCCTCAACAGCTGGTTCAACCTACTCAGCCCACTCAGCAGCCAGTTCAACCCGTTCAACCTTCTCAACAGGGTCCACCTGCTCAACCCCAAGGTGCTACTTACCCTCCTCAAGGTCAATATCAAAAAGTATATAGTGCGCCCCAAGGTTTCATCTATTACCCTCAAAATCAATCTCAGATGGTGTATAATCCACCTCAAGGAAATGCTTACATTCTGCAACAGAATCCATACGTTTCTTAGCAAGGACCTCAATGGTATGATTAGAATCAGTATCCTGGTCCTCAACCCCAGTATGGGCAGAAATATCAGGCTTATAACCCCTATGGTCAGAATCCTCCGGGAAAAAACATACGGGGGCAGAATTTCTCCCAGACTGGGTGGAATGCTAACACGGATCCTTATCAAAGACCTCTGATTCCTTTTAATCCTCAATTACCATTTCTCGCTACGTTGGAACTGCCAGATGTGTCAAAGTTAACAAACGATCCGATTCTTCATAACCTGTATTGGCCCCCAGTTCCAACCAATATTCCTGGTGATTTTCCTAAGTTTGAGGGAAAGTCTGGAGAAGACCCCCAAGTGCATGTTATGACCTACCACTTATGGTGTTCCTCTAACCCTTGGGTTGACGATTCCATCTGAATCTGTCTTTTCCAACGGACTCTTACTGGTGCCAATGCAAAGTGGTACATTGAATTATCTCGTGGCATCTTTCAAGATTTCAACTCTTTAGCCATGGAATTTCTTAAGCATTTTCAATTATCGATTCGTTATGAGACCGGGGCGCACCTCCTCACATCCTTGAAATAGGATCGAGCTACTCATATCTCAGATCATATTCATGAATGGAGGCACCGCCATCGCTTGATGAAGTTTGATATTCCTAATCAGCTTCTAACTGATTGGTTCACTACCTCATTTGTCAATCAAATTGCTAAAGACATAGCTATGGGGGCATGTGTAATCAAATAATAGGCCATCGCTCATGCCCAATACCTTGATCTTGTGTACTCTCAGTCTGGCACGTTGTATGATATCTTGCCTGATGCTCCTTGACCTGGAACTTCAAAAGCACTGGTGACGCCATCTGTCGATGGTATCATCAGTTCCGTGTCTCAAACTACTCGGAAGTCTTCTCCTTCAAACCATGGGAAGAAAAAGTCTAATCCTTCCAATGATACTGCTTCTCAGCCTACCCTGAATTCTAGTAAAACCATGGAAGTGAATGTCGTTCAAGCACATCCGGTGGATAAAACTTCCAAAGGGAAAAAGAAGGGTAAAGGTAAGGCCAAAGCCGATACCCCGAAACAGGATTCGTCTAAACCTCGTGTTGATGATGGTTCGCAGTGTAAGCCGAAGTACCCTTGTTTGATTTGTGACGAAGAGCACTACACCAAGGACTGTTCTCTACGGGCCAAAGTAAGTATATTTCTCAAAGGCACCCAAGGAACTACGACTGTTCTCAAAGAACCTTTTCCATCACAGCAGACCCAGATGGTAGAGCAACCTCAGTCCTCTGCCCCATTTGGTTCTCAGGTTTTCATGATGAACGGTTCTACATCCGATTCTATCGCTACTTAGTCGAAAGATTATACTGGATCGCGTCAGGAAGCAGGGAAAGAGATCGTTGATGGTCCTCCTCCTCTGCCTACTTCTAGCCCTCTTCAGATTGAAAGGCCCAGTACTGAGCCCGTTGTATGGCCACCTTCCAAAGGTGTACTCCGTAAGTCTTCTTAAAATACCAACACCCCTGCTGCTCAACATTACAGTATTGTTGAGGATCTGGCTCAGGCACTATCTACAATGTTTTCATTAGAAGTACATAAGAGTTTTCTGTCTCAATAGAATTATTTGTTATCTGCGATCGATGGGGTTGATCTAGCTAATTCTAGCCTTCTTGCTTTCGACTTGGAGAATTTCGTCCCACGACTCCCGCACCAAATTGCGCTCATCATACAAGTTGGTATTAATGCTCTGAATATCCATCGGGCAGTTGTGGACGAGGGTGTGTCTACGTGCATCATGTCATCTGCTTGTTGGAAATCCATTGGTTCTCCAGCTCTGAATTCATCGCCAAATGCTCTTGAAGCATTTGATGAAAGAGAATCTAAACCTCTTGGTATTCTCGCTAGTTTATCAATTACTCTAGAAGGGAAGACGGTCAAGGTCGAAGTTGAAGTAGTTGACGCCAAGCTCAATTACAATCTTCTCCTTGGTGGCAGTTGGACTCATGCCATGTTGTGTGTTCCATCCACTCTCTTTGGTGTTTTAAAATTCTCGCACAAAGGAAATATCGTTACTGTTGATCAGTTGTCATTCTTCACTTCTTCTTCTGAGAACAACGTTCCATATGTGGATCAAATTCCCACTCCCTATGAGAGCGTAAGGCTAGGTCTCTTTAAAGATCCTGACCTCATGGGTATTTTTCCTCTTCCTCCACCCAACACTATTTAGATCAATATGATCTCTTGGTCTGACGACCCATGGATCATCCCTTCGCCTGAGCAGATTGATTCCTTTGGATATTCGATGTCGTTGAGTCCGATTGTGATTGACTATTGTGAACTTTTTTCGGCTTCAGAACCTCCACCTCCTGATCATGCTCCTTTGGGCATGTCTCGACACTTAATCTCAATCCCCTTGGCTCGATGATTTGGATTTTCTGATCCCTTGAAAGAGATATTTCCCTTCGATGACGCCATCTTGGAAACTATGTCTCTGGAGGATCCTCTGTGGGATGATAGTCATCATCGTTCGTCATTCATGCCTGGCCTGGAGGCCATGTATACATGTCTTGAGACATTTTCATTTCAGGTTCCTTATCCTCTGCTTCAAACGCCTATTCTGACACACGAAGTTTTTACGGAGGGTAACTTGAGTAATATCATGCAAACAATGCCTATTGACATTTCCGTGAAACCGGGAATCTTCGAGAACATTCATATCATGGTCACGTGTTCTTCAGATGAAGTTCAGGTTTATACTAGCCTTTTCTACGAGTTCCACGACGTCTTTGCATGGTTCTACGAAGAGATTCCTGGCATCAATTGTAGTATAGTGGTGCATGAGATTCCTACCTACCCGGGTGCGAAGCTTGTTCGTCAACGCCTTCGTCCTATGCACCCTAGAAAGGATGTCACCATTAAGGGTGAAGTTGAAAAACTTCTCAATGCTAGTTTTATCTGTCTAATTCCCTTGACAAAATGGGTTTCCAACATTGTCGTTGTAGATAAGAAGCAGGGCACCATTCGTATTTGTGTTGATTATCGCGATATCAATCGTGCCTGCCCTAAGGATAATTATCCTACTCCCTTTATTGATCAAATTTTTTATGACTGTGCTGGGAGTGATATATTTTCTCTTATGGATGGATTTTCTGGCTATAACCAGATTAACATTCTCCCGACCGATCAACATAAGACTGCCTTCATCTGTCCCTGGGGTACTTTTGTGTACAAAAATCTCCTTTTCGGCTTGAAAAATGCTGGGGCTACATTTCAGCGAGCAATGTCATATGCTTTTCAAGATATTAAGCACATTGTTTAGCCTTATTTGGATGATCTTCTAGCTCATTCAGCTAAATGTAAGGACCACCCTGACCATCTCCGTCAGATATTTCTTCGCTGTCGATGCTATAAAATCCAGTTAAATCTGCATAAGTGCATCTTCTGCGTCAATTCTGGTAGACTCTTGGGGTTTATAGTTTCCAAAGACAAGACTCGCCTCGATCTGCTCAAAGTTGAGGCTATAAATAATCTCCCCTCTCCATCCTCATTACATCAGCTGCAGAGTCTTCAGGGGAAGGTTATTTTTTGCGTCGTTTTATACCTAACTATGCCAAAGTGGCTAAAGGATTCACACGATCACTAAAGCAGGGCGTCCCGTTCCTTTGGGATCAGATCTCCCAGAATTATTTTGATTCTATGAAGACGTTTCTTGTCAACACTCCTCTGTTGCGTCCTCCAAACTATCATCGCAATTTTTCCCTCTATTTAGCCGCCACTTTCAGCATGATTTCCATGGTTTTGGTGCAAGACGATGATGATGGTGGCTCGCATGTTATTTACTACCTCTCTCGTAACCTTCTCGATCCTGAAACACGCTATGCACATGTCGAGAAGTTAGCGTTAGTTTCGGTTCAAGCAGTTCAACGTTTTCGTCATTACATTCTGTTGTGTACTGCGACTGTGATTTATGACTGCAACCCTATGACCTATATATTGTCTCGACAATTGCTGGGGGGTAAGTACTCGAAGTGTATTTTCATCCTCCAAGAGCTATATTTGGAATTTACTACTGCCAAGTCAGAGAAATCATTAGTCTTTGCCGATCTGATTTGCTCCCTCCCCTCTGACTCTGCTTCGTCTAGTTCTGAGGAATGCATTCCAGACGATTCACTTTTTCTGATTAGCACCCTCGATCCTTGGTACGGTGATATCATCGTATATCTTCAGACTTCTACCTTTAGATCTGAGTTGATGAAGGATGCTCGCCGACGTATCCATCATCAATCGTAACCTTATCGTATAGTCGGAGATACACTCTACCGCATCAGAGATGATTCCATTCTCCACCAGTGTTTGACTCTCAAGGAGGTTGAGAAAGCCCTGAATGATTGTCACAGTGGCGCCTATGGTGGTCACATGTCTAGTTATGCCACTGCACAAAATATTCTTCGTGCTGGGTATTTCTGGCTCTCAATCTTCGAAGGATTGCATTGTCGTTGTCCGTAAATTTCATGATTGCTAGATCCATCAGCGCAAGAAGCACGCACCGCCTTTCCATATTCACCATATCATTACCGTTGGTCCCTTTGCGAAGTGGGGCATCGATTTTATGATGTGTAACCCTCACTCATCCGAGGGGCATGCTTATATCATCGTAGTTGTTGACTACTTCACCGAATGGGCCGAAGCAATGCCTACACTTACGACTGACGATAAGACAACAACTCAGTTCATGTTCAATCACATCATTTCTAGGTTTGGTGTCCCTCAAGCCATCGTTATCGATCATGGTTCCCATTTTTGGCATTATATGGTGGCGGAGTTGACTTCCAAGTTGGGTCTACGTCATGACAACTCAATGTCGTACTATCCTCAGGCCAATGACCAGGTTGAAGCCATGAATAAAGTTCTTGTCACCATGCTTCAACGTATGATTGGGATGCACAAATAAAATTTGCATCTCATGTTATTTTTGGCTTTTTGGTCATATCGAACCTCCGTTAAGGATGCAACTAGATTCACTCCATTTCATCTTGTTTATGGTTTGGAAGCTACCCTTCTAATTGAGTGTGAAATACCTTCGCTCAAGTTAGCTGTTGAATTACTGCTAGACACTTCACCAGAATAAGAGCATCTTCCTACTTAGAAAGGCCGGATGAAACTCGCAGCTTTGCTACTTTGGTCATGAAGGCACAGAAGAAGCGGGTCAAAGCTCATTTTGACCAGCCGGTTTCCCCTCGCTCCTTCATAGAAGGAGACCTTGTCCGCTTGTACGACCAAGCTCATGATAAGCTGAGGGTAGGAAAATTTCAACCCATGTGGCATGGGCCCTACATTGTTAAACGTGTCTTGCAGAATGGGGCCTATGAGCTCATTGATTACGAAGGTCATCCTCTGGATCAACCCAGAAATGGGTTGTATCTTAAAAAATATTATGCATGAGTCATTCGTGCATGTTTTGTGTACATAGGTGTTATTTTCATTTTTGCACATTTTTTTGGCTTGGTGTGATTTGCGAGCATTTTCCTGCTTATTGGGTCATTGATTATTGTGCAGATGTCGATTAACCCTTATGTCAGTTTTGCGGATAGTGCTTCCCGCAGCACCCGGAACCTATCTTCAGCAGCCTGGGTGATTTATGATCTTGCTGGTGAGTTGATAGATCTTCAAGATATATGTCTAGGACGAACTACAAACAATGTCGCTGAGTATAGTGCTTTCATTGAACTATTAATCGAGGCGATTACCCTCGGCATACGTGCATTGGTTGTAAATATAGACTCATAACTTGTTGTTATTCAACTTAATGGACATTATTCAGTTAGAAACCCTCAGATTTTAAGGTTGTATTTACATGTTCGTTTGCTGGAAATGCATTTTGATTACATTACATATGAAAATATTCCTAGGCGAATGAATGCATTGACTGATACAGTGGCTAACATTGTATTAGATAGACATTTTCATAATTTGTAAAATCATCACCATCTGACAGTATCCATAACAGGAAAATAAATTTTATATATATATATATATATATATATATATATATATATATATATATATATATATATATCAAATGTTTGCATCAGTGTGCATCATAAATACAAAAAATATGTGTGTTTTTGTTACATCCTAAGATGCCATGTCTCTCAAAAATATGCAGAAATGAAACCTAGGTGTCTACTCGGCATGACGCTCATGATAGCATGTCACTACCCGTACAAGCCGCCTCAGCAAGCAGTGAACTCGATTTGATACCCCTACAATATGCCTCTGGTATGCATGAGGAACATCGTTGAATCACGCATAGTCCGAGATTCCACGGGAGATTCCCTCTAGGTTACACATGATTTCCTCCTCCTTGCCTCCCTCATCAAGAGGGGTAATATCAAAGTCGCAAGGGACTCGCCTTGCTATCGGAGACATACCTGCAGGTCTCTCTGGGCCAACATCTGCAAACATATGTATTTAATGTCAGAACATACATAAAAAAAAAATCATAATACTCGTGAAAATAAAAAAATGAGTCTTACCAAGTGCTTCATCCCAATCCTCTCCTTCTGGGAGTGGGAGATCTGGATCACCAGTAAAATCTGTGCCAGAGTAGGGCCAGTCCTCCACGACAATCAGTTGTCAGCAGAGCCAATCAAAGAACTCTGATCTCCAGGACATATGTTGACCGCCCCCTGACCTTGGCATCAGAGCTACCCAACGGGCCATCCATGGCTCCTGTGCTAGTGGTGTTAGAAATATCACCTCTTGTCATTGAAATATCGGTAGTTGTTCCAGGAAGAACGATACCAGAATGGACCCATAGCCAAACTACTTCAATTTGGTTTTCTTTCACTTTGTCAATTAACGCTTCATGTTGATTGTCACTACCTTTTCCCAGTTGTAGAGATTCAGTGTCAAACAATCTACAGCAAGAAGTAGCTGTGTTTTTTTTGCTTGGTGCGGTGCCTGTGATCCTACATCTCGTGTGATGGTGTGTAGCACTACCTTTAGTGCCAAGTTCGGGATAGTTTGGATATCCATTATCCTACTTCCTGATCCTTTTTGTGCCCCTCAACATACCCTGTCGATCACCATGCTCATGTTATCCATGGTGGGCCGAGTGCTGGTTAGGACTGGTGTTGCCCCCCCCACGATAGTCCTGTTATGAAATAAACGTCTAAAACATCAATCTCGTGTTCTTGATCCCAAAGAATGAATTTTTCCTGATCCTCATCCTAGATACTGATTAAGTATTGCAGCATCTCTGGTTGAGCTCTTAGGCACGGTGTCATGAAGAATTTTTTCAGTCCACATTCTCTGAGAGCTTCCATGCATCTTTAATTGTCCATGGCAAGCTCGTCTTCTTCACTGTGTTCCCGTTCTTTCCATTTGATCACCATTTTGACACTTCACACATACAAACATGTTCATATGAACCTCATTAGCTGAATTAAGAGATTTTGATTTGTGAAATTTGGCTTGCTTGCTTGCATTCATAAGCTTAAATGGTTTGTGCAGTTGGCATGACTATTTTAGAAACAGTCGCGTCAATGGGCACACCCCAGTTCAGAAATTTAGGCGATTGGCACAAGTTCTTGCCCGATACTCACGCCAACCGTCATGCCCTATTTTCTATAAATTCCCCCACAAAATTCCAAATTTGGGGTTGCAGGAAATGAAAGAGGAATCAAAATGCAGGGAATGATGTCAGATCGTACCTGGAACTGACGGATTCGAGATTGGTCTGTCGGATTGCCCGCTATCGCCGCCACAAAATCATAGTGTAAAAAGGCTAACTATTGTTCCACAAGAGGTAAAAGTGAAAAGAAATTATTTTTTACCATTTTTGGCATTTTATAACTTTTTGAAACACTAATTAGGATTTAAGACATATTTTTCAATTATTTCACTATGTTATTTCGAGAAATGGGTTTTACGTTTGTCTCTTGTGCAACGATGGGTCTTTAATGAGATAGCGATGAAGTAATGAGCTGTATTTTATACTTTTTCGAACTCAGGAAAAATACGAAAAAGTCACTTCTAGAGTCATATTTCAGCTCTTTTCTAACTCTCTAAAACTGAAAATATTTTCGAGACTCTTTTCATTTTGAACTCATTAAATGGCTGCGAAACGATATCTACCTAGTATATGTTTACCCCTTTTTCAGGCTGGGATAGATTATTTACGAAAAAGGAATACCTTAGCCTATCACAACTAAGAGGTTCTCTCGGATATTGTTTTCTACCTTTTTGGATATGTGAGACTATATACGAAAAGGGACATGTTGGATTTTTATTTTCCACTTATTCTCAAACTCTCTAAACATGAAAAGATGTCGAGTTATTCCTTTGTCAAACTCGTTAAACTCTGATGACATCGGGAATCGTCACCATGACATTAGCAGAGTTCCTCCTCCCTAGGGCTCGTAAAATGTACTAATATGGATTTTTCCGAAGGACAAACTTACATTACAAGCATATACTATCCCCTTCAAGCTTGTTTTCCAAAAATAATTGGGGTACTCACCAGAAATGGTGGGGGGAAATGGAACCAGTTCTTAGTTGTGTCGGCAGTATGTCGCTCTTGAACATGACACTCGTCTACATTCATGTCGGGTTGGGGACATCTCATTTCGTCATTTTTTCCTGCATGGGTTTGGGTAATATGTTTTGACCTCTCATCTGCACTTTTCCACGTCATCATGACCTCGAATCCTTTGATGTCAAATGCTGCCAAATCCAGAGTTGTGTCGCTGATATGTTCAAGGGAAGTTTGCCTCTATAGTTTTCAACCTTCCTCTGATCCTTTGTTTGGTCCTAATTCATGTTCCTCTGTCTCATGTCGATGATGTGGGAAATATTATGGCCCTCCTTCGACCAGGTCACTTCCTGTCGACTTCAGCGCATTATCTAGGAAGTTGATCTAGAGACTCCCTTCTGGTATCTTGGAGCTTGCATGCCTCAATGGCAATTTCTTCGCATTTGACGACAAGTCCACATCATTGGCCTTTGATTGAGTGACTTTGTGGGTGTTCGATGCCAGATCACTATTCACATTCCGTGGATTGTACCTATTGTACCTTAAGAGCCATTGTCATTATTGGTCGTTTCTCTCGTGCCTGTTAACAACTTTCATCATTGGCTGGTAATCAGGTGACTTTTTTGCATGTTCGACTTCAACTCACATATTCGCATGCTTGAATTTGTACTTGTTTGGGTCGAGATGGAGCACAAAACCCTGGGTTTTTTCTAATAAGATCCAGGCACCGGGATATCATGGTTTATCATGCCTTTATGCATGACTCTTTTGACTGGATGGTTGCGACTATACCTGAGTCTATTTGTTGATCCTTGTTGCTGGATGGATGCGTTCATACCTTGGATCTCAGTTTTTATGTACTCTATTATGGATGGTTGCGCCTATGCCACATGTTCATGTATCAGAGATATCAGTTGTATTTGTACTTGCAGGTCTTCTGACAATGATGTTTTTTTTTAACGCATTCTCGTAAATCATTTCACCCCTCCCTCTCCCTCGGACCTCATTCTTTAGGGGGCATCTGTTACACAACATTTTCTCACTGTCCCTGCAATCCCCATCCCACACATTGAAGGATCATTTATGTGATTAATAAGAAGTGTCATTCCTTGCAAAGACCATCATTGCATCCCTTGCCATGAGGACAACATTCCTTTTGTTGACAATTTCTTGAGCAGACCATCAGAAACACATGTTTTTGTCTTGGCGCTAGTAGACCGTAATGCCCTCGCACCAATGAGGAAGATTAACACTGGGCCCTGTGCCCATTGGTGCTCTATCCCAGTGAGCTACCCGCACCAACCTATTTATGGAATGTTTTTTAAATATAGAGGCGAAGTTTCTATCCTAACAACTTCGTGGGCGATTCAGCTGGAGTGGTTCGACTGATTAACCACGTCCCCCCTCCTTTGGCCTCTTGTTTCCACCATTTGGGGAAACCTCCCAAGGGATAAGGCCTCCCTTCTAACATTGTAGGGATCCCAACCTCCTCCTCTCCCTCTATAAATAAATCTATCTCCCATTGATACACTAGCTGAACAATTATAGCTGAAAGGCTGAAGAGAATTCCTAAATATTTCGCTAGAGAGATAGAACAGAGAAAGAGACCTTAGGATTGTGTCCTCGCCCCATCTAAATTCCCCGACGATCCTTCGAGACACGCTTCGACTGAACCCCGCTGAAGGAGGCTGCGATGTCAAGGCTCTGATTGTAACTCTTTCTTTTATTTATATATGTATACATGACTATTGTCTGGTTCCCATCTTGCGTTAATATAGTTTATTTGATGCAATGTGCTTAAACTTCCTTGACTGGTTAGTTGATTATGAATGAAATCATTGCCTTGTATGCTTCTCTTTTTTTCTGATCTTCGTGCAGGTATATGAGCACTGTTGTAGAAGGATTGTGATCCATCGAGACAGAAATCAAGAGGCCACCACCACTACAGTGACAACAGTGTTGGACTCCAGGTAGGTCAATCTACCCCGTCCTTTTCATTCATTAATTAGGAACCTACACTTTAGCTTGTCCCTTTGTTGCTAGACCCACTCTAGGGCTAGAGGGATCGTCTCTGTCCGCAGAGAGGAATTACCTTTCCAACACTGTTAAAACTACTTATTACATTGCAATTGAAGACATCACTATAGCTTTGATCTTAACAAATAAAGAAAACAAATTAAAAGTTGAAATATAATTATTTTTGCTGAATCTAATTTGTCGTTGATGTGTCTCCCTGAAGTGTTGATGTGTCTCCTTGACAGATCAAACATCCTTGCCCTGCATTTCTTCCAGAGTTCAATATTTTTCTTTTCTTCTTGCTGTCAGGTATTTTTTTTTTCTGCTGTGGTATTCGAACGGTTCTGCAATAGTGCATATTTGCCCGACTTGACTGAGCTGTTGCGTTTCCAATAGTGCCACCATGTGCTCCCTTTTCCCGACTCTGCCTGTGCCTCTACATTTCAAAAAATGTTATCATGTCTCCTTATGCCCGAATCTGCATCTTCTGCTCGTGCCTGCAGTATTCAGTCTTCTCTTCTCCTTTGCTCTGCATTGGGTCACTTACCCAAGTCCACTGCCCACGTTCACGTTTCTTCATAAAATAATGCAACTGCACATAATCCTAGACTTTAAATAAATTCAAAATTTCCTTTGAAAACTATTGCGTCTGTCCCTTTATCGCATTTCACATTTTGGAATTTATAACATATTCCTTAGCGCCATTTCTCCTGAGCTTGTGATGTGCGATGTGTGATTGGAATATATTAAATCATAGTTATGAGTTTCATCGCATCCGACCCTTGTTGCACTTCGCATTTCAGTATTTATAACATATTCCTTAGCGTCATTCCTCGTAAGCTTGCGATGTGCGATGTGCGATAACGGTAAGGATGACGTGGCAAGTGGAGGTGGGGCTGATCGCAAATCGCAATCGGCGATATGAAACCTTGTCGTATTTCGCATTTCGGCATTTATAACATATTCCTTAGCACCATTCCTCCCGATCTTGTGATGTGCGATTGGAATATATTAAATCATAGTTTTGAGCTACATAGGGTCCGACCCTTGTCGCACTTCGCATTTCGACCTTTATAACATATTCCTTAACGTCATTCCTCCTGAGCTTGTGATGTGCGATGTGTGATAATCATAGGGATGACGTGGCAAGTGGAGGTGGGTCTGATCAAAAATCTCAATCGGTGATATGAAACCTAGTAGAATTTTTCATTTCGACATTTGTAACATATTCCTTAGTGCCATTCCTCCTCAACTTGCAATGTGCGATGTGAAAATGGAATATATTAAATCATAGTTCTGAGTTGCATTGCGTCCGGCCCTTGTCGCACCTCACATTTCAGCATTCATAGCATATTCCTTAGCGCCATTCCTCCTGAGCTTGCGATGTGCAATGTGCGATAAAGGTAGGGATGACGTGGCAAGTGGAGGTGGGGACACCCGACTCCACCCTAGCATGTAATGTTATGAACGCATCCATCGGCCTGAATCTTGAACTGTTTTGCACGCGAATAAGCACCACTTGACCCACCTTCACATCTCCGCACATAATGTTAATACACCAACATATAAAACAAATTTATTTTTTCTGTGAACAATTTTTTTTTCATTTTCTAACACATGATTTTTTTTGGTGTTTTGAGAGATATTTCAAAATTAAATGAAAATGAGCCACAACAGAACTGAAAACGCCTTCTAATAGTCGAAGAATCGACCAAGGTAATGGTTTGGGGATCGAGTGTTGCATGCACCATCACCTATAGGGAAGGATGCCCTAGTCTTGGCCACTAAATTATCATCGTACCACGTGAACATTCACGTCTTGAGCTTCTTGGTAATTAGTTACCAGTACCAAGCACTAGATGGGTCAAGTATCCCTAGAGAGTACCACATGCACTGGGTCTAAGCTTAACCCCCTTTGAAACGAGTCTCTATAATGTTGGGTATTCGTTCTGTGGGTGAATAGACGGGTTTGAAACTCCCTAAAATGTCAACATCTATATTTAAAAATGCATTATGAACAGAACGACTTATTGGATTCCTACCCCCAATGGTCCTAACATGAACTATAATTTCTTTTGTGGCCCCCGTGGGGAGAATTTAGTGAGTTCAGTGAATGATTATTTTTAGAGCGTCTCAATTTTTCTTTACGGTGTGTTTTGATGAAACAAATGTGAGAAGAGAAAAAAGGTCCCAAAAAACTGGTTGCCTTATGGTTAAATGCTTATAGATACTTCGTGTGTGCTTTGGAGTGAACAATCACAAGTGTTATGAGATGTGGATATGTTATGATCCTTTACAATCATTTTCTAATTACCCTATGTGTGATTTTCCCTTGCAAAACTTGAAATGATGTGTGGATTATGGGCCTCTTAGCCCTTGCCTAGTTAGACTATGTTTGCACTATAGGGATATGGTAGCTCAAATTGTCTTAGGAAATATTTCATATGTGTACCCAAGCTTGTCGAGAGGTGCAAGGGTGACAGGGATTACTTGCTTTCTTTGTTGACAGTTTGATCCTAATCCTGACTCTTATTGCAAAATTGAACTAATCTAATGCAGAAATTAAGAAAATTTGAATTAGTACAAGATGTGTGGATATTAGGGCCACTTGCTCTTGACTAATTAAGCTATGTGTTATGCATAATTATCAGCAAATTATTTTTTCAGAAAACATGGGTGGATTTAAGGCCACTTAATTTCTCCCTACTTAAACTATGTGTAATTTGCGAAATAAAATACTCAAGTTAAAACTACCTAGCTGCTAAGCTAATTCGAGGTTAAGGATAGCACTTAAGTGTCCTAATAGTAGTGAAATTCAGATACAAAGTGATGGAAAATTTTAGGGGTTTCCAATTACATTAAAAATGGGAAAAAGTAGAAATTTTTTTGCATGATGGCCGACCGCGCGGGTTATCTTCCCATAAGCGCGTAGTGCGCGGCTGTCGAAGCACAAGGTGTGTTGTCAAGCAGAATGAAGAAAAATTTCCCTCTCTAATTTATAAAACTTTCACTGAGTGTGATGTGAGATATAAAGAGAGTGTAAGGGTGGTCTGCATCAAACTAAGTAGGAAGGACCTGCAACAACAACCATTAACCCAAAAATAAAGAATCTAGTGGAGTCGTCATTCTCGTGGTAGTGTATTTGGTGCAACAGTGTACAAAATACACTTCTTTAGCAAGTTGGCTACTACCTGCACAAGGTCACAAATAAAAATGATTGTCTACTGTTAGTGGAACAAATTTGACATAATGTAAACTAATTTTTATGGAAAACTAAGCATACAACACTAAGAACAAAACAAAACACAAGATACAAAACATGAAAGCTCTATGGAGCAAAAAACCTAATAACACAAGTGGATAATTCTCCCTTTATTAGGTGCTAGTGGTGAAAAAAGATACAATGCTAAAATGTTGAAGGAGTCCTTTGAGCTATGGAGCTCAGATACCCACCACAAGGAGGTCTCCTTCTCTTGAGTTTCTACAAGCATCTCTTCCCTCTCTCAAAGGATGGTAGATCAAGATCAAATGGTGAACTTATCTCTCTTGGAATGAGATGTTTATTGGCCAACATGTGAGTCCTTCCAATCCCTCTGATGTTGGACTATGAGATTGTGTTTTCTAAAAAGAAATTTGGCCAGCATAACAATGTGTCTCCATTTATTCTTCCAAAGGCTGACCTGTATAGACATTTTTTGAATTGCTCCTCCTTATCTTGGCCCAAGATTGATAGTGACTCAAAAGTGGATGAGAGATTATTTTTTGGGTTGCACTTAATCCTCAAGGTGGCTCAAATCTGGCTATCCTTGACAGTACTAGGTGGAGAATGATCCTAAGAAAACATGCCAAGTGGTCCCGAAAGGTGGCATTGTTCCCGCTTCAAGACCGTGTGGCTATCTAAGGAATAGTCACGCAGTGCACAAAATTCTTTTGATGCTAGTGTGTTGTCCCTTAATTATCATATGAACCTTAGGAAAAATTAATTTTTTCGCCTTTCCTAATGTGTTCCTTCCTTGAAAATCTATGTCTTTACCTTTTGCTTGACATTTTTAATGTATTTGACCTGTATGATTTTCTGGTGTTAACAAACACCATCAAGGAACAATACTACCCTGTTGGGAGCTATGAAGACAAGTACATATAATGGACTACGTTGCGACAACAGAAAGATCAAGATGTGTATGAGCTGACAAATATTTTCCATACCCTGCGCACAAAGTTGGGTATCGAAGTTTCTGAGAAACATCTGGTTCTCAAGTACCGCAGTGGTTTGAAAAAATACATTCAAGAGGAAATGGAGTTTCTGGACATCTCCTCGCTTGGTGGAGCATACTGATATGATACCAACATTGAGCAGAATTTCAAGCAGAAGAAGTGAGATTTTGGATCTACAAACCCAAAGCTGAATAAAGGCGTCCCCAAGCCACAAGTGGAAAGGGCAGAGCTCGACCGGGACCCCAAGGAAAATCCTCGAAGCTACAAGCCAAGGGTGATGAGAAGGAAAATAAGGACACCGATATGTGGTGTGAGTTTCACAAAAGACCCACTCACAACACGCATGAATGTCATGCAAATCAAGCACTGGTGGCCGAGCTAAGAGACTCAGAGACAGATGCATGTTCTGATTCTGAGATAGAACCCAACAAGGATAAGCAGTTCATTGACGCAAAACCCACTGCGACAAAGGCCACCACCAAGCTCTGAAAGGCGAAACTCGAAGATCCAGAGGAGGGGGAGTGCCTCTTTCACTCACATATGTGGGTGAAGGGATCACCGCTACAATTCATTGTCGACAATGGGAGCCAAAAAGAATGTCATTTCAGAAGAAGTCGTGAAGTGGTTGGGCCTACGAACCACACCACACCCATAGTTGTACACCATCAGATGGGTTCACCAAGGACGATATCTCTGCGTCAACCAGCAGTGTTTTCTTCCCTATATCATCAAGCCCTTCACGTATGAGGTATTATTTGATATAGATCCACTTGAAGTTTTTGATGTATTATTAGGCCAACCATACTTGTGTAAGCTTCATGCCGTGTATGATTCTAGGCCTTACACTGTTATTATTTATTTGGGTAATAAGTTATAAATGATACTAGAGGTAGCCTCGCCTACCGACATCTCTTTGATATCTACTAATCAATGTAGTAAGATCATCTTCCATACTAGGAATTCTTTTCTTTCTGATTCACTCTCAAGGTAAGGAGAATATTGTAGCCACATCCATGGCCCCTAGGAAGGGTTTCTCCACGCAGGAAAAGCAGGTGGATACGGTCGTGGAATAATACATGGACATCTTCTCCTCACCCGTAGGGGTACCCTTGCACTGTTAGGTCAAGCATTTGATCGATCTAACTCCTGGAGCGCCTCTACCCAACGGGCCAATATATTTTCGCTCCATTATAGAAAATGAAGAGATCAAGTGGAAAATATAGGATTTGGTGCAAAAAGGGCACATCCGACTAAGTTCCTCACCTTGTGGGAGCCTGATTGTACTTGTGAACAAGAAGGATGAGACCTGGAGGCTCTACATTGATTATCGAGAACTAAACAAAATCACTGTCAGGAATAGGTATCCAATCCCATGGATTGATGACCTTTTGGACCAACTCAAAGGGGCCAAGTATTTCAGCAAGATCGATCTAAACTCTTGCTATCACCAGGTTCCAATAGAGCCCACAGATGTATGGAAGATCGTCTTCAAATCCAAGGAAGACCTTTTCGAATGGTTGGTTATGCCCTTCGGTTTGACAAACACACCTACTACTTTTATGAGGCTAATGGATGAAATCTTGTGGCCCTTCACCAAATCGTTTGTGTTTGTTTACTTGGACGACATCATTATCTTCAACAAGATTTGGGAAGAACACTTGCAACACATTCGACTGGTCCTTCAAACCCTTTGGTAGCACAAACTATGTGCCAACTTGGAGAAATGCACCTTTGGCATGAGTTCGATCCAATATCTGGGTTACATCATAGATGATCATGGCCTGCATGTGGATCCGAAAAAGATCCAAGTCATTCGATATTTTTCAACCCTGACCATCTAACAGAGCTTTGCAACTTTTTGGGTCTTGCAAATTTTTATCGGAGGTTCGTGTTGGCATTTTTTCATAACACTTGGCCTTTGAGTTAGATTACTAAGTGTGGGGAAAAAGAAAAATTTTCCTGGTCCGAATCCCAATAGAAGGTGTTCGTTGAGTTGAAGCATCACCTCTTCTCTTCGCTGATACTCACACTTCCAGACTTGCAGCAACCATTTGAAATTGAGACAATCGGCTCCAACTATGCCATTGGTGTAGTCCTCACCCAAAACGGGAATCCAGTGGCCTATCATAGTGATACACTTTCTGATACAGTCCGTATGTACCCCACCTATGATAAAGATATGTATTCCATCATGCAGGCTTGTCGTCAATGGAAACATTACATTCTGGGGAAGGAGATGGTCATCCAAACCAATCACCAAACTCTTTAGTTTATACAGACACAAGGGAAGTTCTAGAACGATTTCCATCAGAATTGGTCTACATATATGCAACAATTCCACTTGAACATTAAATACAAAAAGGGAAGTACCAATCATATTGTAGACTCCCACAGGAGGCCCCCAATTGCAGCACTAAATATTTTTCTCAACTCTTGTGTCCACGAGACCTCTGGATGGATAAAACTATACAAAATGATCCAAATTTTTCCTCCACATACCAAATTCTAGTAAATGGACAACAATTTCTTGATTTCCAGCTCCAGGACGCATTATTATGCTACCTAGGCCACCTTTGTGTTCCTTCGAGCGACCGTGCCAAGCTGATTGGAGAGGCGCACTACAGTCAAGTTGCAGGACACTTTACTGTGGAGAAAATTGTGGTTGTACTACAAAGTACTTTTATTGGCCAAAACTTCGACTGGATGTTGGAAAATATATCAGATCATGCACCACATGCACCATCGCCAAGCCAACCATCAAGAAGCAAGGTGTGTACGCTCCTCTACCTATTCCCAGCCAGCCGTGGGAATCCATATCTATGGACTATATGTCTGGTCTCCCTTCTACCAAACATGGTAATGACTATGTATTTGTAGTCGTGGATAGATTTTATAAGATGGCTATATTGGCAGCCTGCAAGAAGAGTATTACATCAGAGGAAAATACCAAACTCTTCTTTGAAAGAGTGTGTGTACATTTTTGGATCTTGTAGGCCATTATATCAAATCGGGATAGAAATTTCCTAAGCACATTCTATTCAAGCCTCTGGACACTATTGAACACCAATCTCACCAGTCAACTTCATTCCATCCCAAGACTGATGGTGAGACAGAGGTTGTCAACAGGATGATAGTTCACATACTTTGCATGTACAACTCCAAGCATCCACGAACTTGGTGTTGAAAAGTGTAACTAGATCATTATTCATAATGAATATGTAATTAAGTTTCATATGGATAAAGGGTCTATTTCTATGCTCCAAAACTTGGTCATGATACCTTGAAGAAATGGCTTCTGGCTTCTGGTCATGATACCTTGAAAAAGTCGGCCTATATTCTCAATGGTGAAGTCGGCCCTCATACAAGATGTATGGTTGGCCTTCAAATAGAAAATGTGGTATATATATTTGAAAATATTGTGGTTCAGTGGATGAAGAAAGATTGTGTATCTCTATGAAGTAATACAACAAATTGAATTGTGTATCTCTTTGAAGTAATACAGAAAATTGAATTGCGTATCTTTCTGAAGTAATACAATAAAATGAATTGTGTATCTCTCTGAAGTAATACAACAAAATGAATTGCGGAACTCTCTGAAGTAATACAACAAAATTAACAGTGCGTATCTCTTGAAGTATCATAGCAAAAGGAATTATGGATCTCTCGGAAGTCATACAACAAAAGGAATATTGTGGATCTCTCGGAAGCCCACAAGTGCGGGTCAAGCTGAATTTAAGTGCAGATCACACAGATTATAATGCGATGGACATGAAGCTTTGAAAGGATAGAAATGTGGGTCAAGGACAAACTATAATGCATATATATTTGAGGTAAGGAAAAACGTGATGAATTCTGGTTAAAAATGCGGAAATAAGATAGGGTTTAAAGAACCAGTGCAGACAATATCTATCTGTGTTTGAAGCAGAGAACCAGTACAGTAATATCTGAGATATAACAACATGGTGTAACCTGGATTTAGTGCAAAGTTAAGGCAGTAATGAACTATGAAAATATGCAGTCAATCTGAAGTAAGATGCGGATCTAGTAAAGTGATATGCACTTGTAAGTGCAAATATAAAAGGAAGGTAAATCGATGATTTACCTTCATATCCTCAGTAAAAAAAAGAAATGTAGGTCAAATGAAGATGAAGCAAGAAGAAATTTTTTTGATGAACAAAAAAGAAATCAAGAAAGAGATCGAGTTCTCTAAGGTCAGTATATGTTAGTGTAAGTTGGTGCAGAAATGAAGGATTAGCGTTGGAGACAAACAAAGAAGCAGTGACAAGTTTTTGGATGCATATATATAGGTCAAGGGTCTGAGTCTTGGTCATGGTATTAGTCATTTGAAGATCTATAAGAATAATTCTTTGCAGGTTTTCCTCTCCAAGAGGGAGAGGTTTTTCCCAAGATTTAGGAGCCTAAGTTTGTGTATTATTTATTTTGATAATTGACTTGATGAAAGACTAAACAAGATAACGAAAAGAAGACATAAGTAACTCAAGTAAGCTCATAGGTAATTATCAAGAAGAGAATTTGTATTAACTTATAGCCCTCCAAATTCTCAACACTTGGGACGAGAGCCACCTTTATGTGCGACACAGTTATAACAAAACTCTCCATAGCTTGATGGGTCACAGCCCCTTTCAAGTGGGTCTAGGATTTCAACCATTGTGTCCAATTGATGTTTCCATACCTCATGCGACTACACAGAGAGAATCCACACATGTATTGTCTAAGGATGATAAAGCAACCAGATTTATTGAATGTATCCAGCACGTCCGCCAGCATGTTCACGACATCCTAGAGAAGTCCAATGCCAAGTACAAGCAGCAACATGATCAACATTGAGTGCCTCAGAAGTTTCAAGTGGGCGACAAAGTTTTGTTGCATTTGAAGAAATAACGCTTAACTAGAGCTCATCGGAAGCTCAAACCACTTTGATATGGGCCTTACACCATTTTCAAGGTTGTGGGAGACAATGATTTTGAGCTCAACATTCCCCCATTCCTTGGCCTGCACCCAGTGTTCAATGTGGACTATCTTCGATCATACATTTCACCATTACTAGACACATAAGACATTGCAGAACAACTCACACCAACATAGCTAAACCTCGACTACATGGAACAAGCCACAACTAATCAAACCATGGACACATAGATCAAGAACACTCACCAGCAAAAGATCCAAATGTATCGGGTTTTCAAAGCTAGCAAACTCCTACACGAAGGCAAGTGGCTCACAAGGGACCAAGTTCAGCAGAAGTTTCATCATCTCATTAGGAACTCAACACAATGGGGACCATTGCTTCCTAAGGGGGGAGGACCGATCCAAGTGGATATTGGTGACCACTTTCCTATTCCACTTTGACCCCCACCATTTCTTCTTTTAGTTTTTCAGTTCGCTTAATTGTAGCACAATTTACTATTTTTGGTAGTTTTTCAGGTCCTAAACTTCCGGAGCCACTTTGAGGCCATAAACAATGTTTTTTGGGAAAATTGGGAGTATAATCGAAAGTTTTAGTCCTCAGATAGATATTTCTAACAAGGTATCATGCACATCAGACGAAGATCATATGCCAAAGTTACATCCTCAGAAATTTGATGTACCAATTTACCCAAACGGAGCCCATCATTTTGGTACTTCATCTCCTAGGGTTAGGTTTTTGGATGTTTAGGATTTTCCATTGTTTCTCAATAATAAATAAGTCTTTGAGCCTCATTTTAGCACAGTTCAGATGCATGTAGCCGCCACATCTCTTCTTAGATATAAGCTACCATCACTTGAGCTAGTTTATTTCCATTTTGTATGCAATCATATTTCAACCTTTGATATTAATGAAATGAATTTATATTTCTGTTGTATCTTTGTGTCCATGTTTATATTTGTATTTTGTTGTGTTCCTTCGTAAATTCAAATCGTACACTTAGACACTTGATTGAGAATATTTGGGATAAACAGGGAGGGGAGGTATTTTGTAGCTTTGTTGACTTCAAGAAATCTTTTGATACAATACCTAGAAGCAAACTGTGGAGTAGAATGAAATAATAGGAAATTCCAAGACAATTCAAGGCTATTTTTCATTGGTTGTATGACCAAGTTTGGGCGAAAATTTGAACCAAGTAGGGATTCTCATAATGTTTTGGAAGTGATATTGGTGTCAAACAAGGATTTCCATTATCCCCTACTTTATTTGGGATATACATTGACAAATTAGGGGAGTGGATAGACAAGTTTGGTGGTGGGGGGGTTCATCTTATCAATTATGTTATAAAGTTGCTTATTTATGCTGATGATCTTATTTTAATGGAAAAAACAACACAAGGTTTGAAGGAACACTTAAAATCCCCAAAGGTTTTATTTCATGAGCTGGGGATACAAGTGAACACTAGAAAAACTAAGGTATTTATTTTTACCTTGAAGAGAAAGAAGGTTCATAGGGAATTAGTTTTTGAAGGCAACCCTTATAGGTAGTCAATGAATATAAGTACCTTGGCCTTGATTTCCACAACAACCTCAACTTGGAAACATGTATAGCAAAAAGGATACAAGGAGGACAGAGAACTCTATACTAATCACAAAATAGAAGTAGATGAGATGAACTATGGGACTAGAAGACTAAGAAGACTCTTTTTGGACTTCTAGTGGTATTGGTGGTACTATATGGATGTGAAGTATGGGGTAGTAGCACTTCAACAAGAAAATGAAGGCAAATGGAAAGATTACAAAAGAATATAATCATAAACAACCTCAAGATTAAATCAGCTATTCCATATGAAATTGTCCTGACAGAAGTTGTGGCTTTCCCCATTGAAGTGTTGGCTATGTTCTAGTTGTTAATTTATCTAAAAGATTACATAACATGGAGACTCATCATTGGCAAAAAATGGCCGCTGGAGAGAAATCAAATAGAAGAAAGAGCACGTGGATGAAACAAAGCATCTTATGGATGAATAAGATGGGTATTAGCATAAGTGAATGTACAAATAACAAAGGTGAAATAAAAAAGTATGTGCAAGGAAAATTCAAATAAAACATGTGGAAATGGATGCTTGGGAGGAAAAAGGAATATTATATCCAACGTTTCAATCCTACATTTGACCATACACAAAATTCCTACATAGGAATGGAAATAAAATGGAAAGAAAAAAATGTTAATCGCTCAGATAAGAACTAGTTTGCATCAACTTAGATGTGAAACCATAATATGGATGATATGAAAAGAAGAATGGGTAGACAAAAGGTGTAGTTATTTCACTCAAGAAGTAGTAGAGACATAATGGCATTACATCATGGAATGTTTAACTTACAAGGATATCTAGATCAATTATATTGAGCCACTAAAAGTGAACAACTTGAGTAATTTGTTTGAAGAAGAGAAGATAATAAGAATTGCAAACGTCCTAGTTAAGATAAATAGTAGAAGATCCAAGATGCAAAACGAAAAGAAGATTTAAGCACAATGTTTTGAGGTGTACATACTTTTCTTTGTTAGCTACCTATTTGTCTGTGATATTCCCACTTAGCATTATTGCCAAGTGAAATATCAATTTTGGAAAATTTTGTCTTAATTCATGTTTTCACTTAAGAAATGTGGGTTCAGAGGCCCCACATGTATTTTTCACTTTAAGCAAGCCCACAAATTAGAGTTGAAGGAAAATATTGTAGCCTTAGTGGAGCGTGAAGGGCACCCATGGAGAATTACAACCCACATGAGGAAGTACACTCTCATTGGAGCGAAGTTGGTGGGGGAAAGTTGAGATGGGCCCACATGGGCATTTTGGAGGCTCTTTGACAAAAAGAGAAAGAGGCACTCATTTGGCTCATTCTTGATCATTTGATAATTTGTCTTTGACAAGCACGCTTAAGCTGAAGCTCAGCCTGCAAGTTTTGTTTAGCAAAGGAGTGTTTCAGAGCACAAATCTCAACCCTTTCTTCAGTGGACTTCGAGTGCCAGCGCAAGGAAGGAGTCTCATCCATTTTCATTTGATCCGGGAGTAGCATTTTGTAGGTTGGGGCCAGCATCACCAAGATTTTCATAGGCACTACGCAGTAGAGGTTGGCTCCACACATGGGGGTTGAAAAGTGAAGGTCATTCGAGGCTGAAACTTGTCAGGAAGGCCGGAAGAGATTTTCTTGGGTGATTGGAGGAAATTCTGGGGAATTTTCCGGCAATTTGGTGGAGCAGAAAACACAGTATTTGCTTCAAGTTACATTTTCTTCTTGTGGAGGAGGGCCAAGAATTTGGGGTCAATTTTGGAGCGTCGAAACTAGAGCAAACCCTTTCTGGGTTTTTCTGGGTTTTTTATAAGGACTTCATAAATAATTTGGAAGAATTTTCTAGGTGGATTTGAGGGGTCCAAAAGGGATCCCAACTCAACTAGAAGTTAGAGGAGCTAGGGGAAAATTAGGTAGAAATTCCAAGGTCAACATTTGGCCAATTCCTGCATGGGTTATTGGTGGAGAGCCGGAGGTTAATTTCCTGAAATTTTCTGAGCACCAAAGGAGGCCCTAACAACTATTATTTGCAGCCAATCGTGTAGTTTTCACCAGGACATCGTAGAGATTGTTGGGGACAACCACATTGCATGTTAGAGCAGTTACTTTCATCACGTGGATATTGTTAGCTTTCCTTGAGCAAGTCCAGGTGCATGCTTTCTCATTTTACTGTGCACCCAACAATTATATCAATAAAATGACTCAGATCAACACAATTCATGTAGATTTCTGGTTGTTAAATGCATTATAAATTTTTGTATGTGTTTTTTCTATGTTTGCTTTGTTTAGAATTATATATTTCCATTAGGAATATTACAGTGGTATCAGAGCATGATTTTGGCCAGCTGCGGGTCTAAATCACGCAAATGCTCAAGTGTTATTTTGGGCTAGAATTCCAAAGGCTAAAACACTAGTCCCACATTATTCTCCACATTGAACTTGTGCCCAAAAATATCTCAACAAGAGAAATTTAAAAATGTTACTAGGATCCTCGAGAGACTGGAGGGGTTGCTTGAAGATTGGGTTTCAGTAAGGGAAGCGAGAAGAGAAAATAGTTTCTGACTGGCAGATGAAGAAAATAAGAGCATGATTATTGAACAAAATGCTAGTATCAATACAGCAGAGATGAAGATGGAAGGCAGAGGTAGTGATGAGATGAGAGAGAACACGCCCATTGAGGAGGGAGTTCATCTAGACACATTCCACCTAGTTGAGCATGAGGCTAATTGACCGCAGGAGGAGCACGAGGACACACTTAGTGTGACACAAGAGCCACCCTTGTTGGAGTTTCCTTTGGTAGCCCTAGTAGACAAATTGGTGGAGACAATTGAGCACACATTCATTGTTGAGGTATCCATTGATGAGGTATCCAGGTCTATGATAGAGCTTCATGATGAAAACCACCTACAATTGGTTGATGAACATGTCTTGCATGTTAGGTTGTCTATGGAGGAGTAGTTGGAGGCTCATGTTGAGCCCATGATTGAGGAGGATGTCCAACTATCCTTTGGACTAGCCATTGATGAGGGGAAACCTAGAGACCACATGTTTGGAATTCAGCACAGTTCTCTTTAGAGGGACACTGATAGGATCTATGGTGTTATTATCCCACACCTACACAATGGATTGAGATAGGCAGGGTTGTCTAGACATACTAGAGGGGATGAACAGATTAGAAAGACCAAGCGACATGAGCTGAGTATACCACCGCATCGACCTGGAGGGTTGTTTCCTTCCACAAGAGATTGTACATTCGATCCCTCCTTTAGGGTTGGATAGCAAGAGGTACTTAGCTGCTACCTGATGGAGCGGGTTAGGTGTCGAGATGTATCCATTGCTATAGTTCGGCAGGGGTCGTGGGCTATCGGAGGGGATCGAGGGCCAAACTATTTTTGGGATCCAGGTGAGATTCCCCATCACATCATGGAGTCAATCGACGATGGTATTATTTGTGCAATAGATCCAGGGATTGAGGGCACACACACCCACAATTTCTTGTCAGATTTTCGAGCAACACTAGTGGCTACCTGGTTCGACAAGGGAGTACGTGGACTTAGTGAGTTGTCCTGGCATGTGGATCAAGCGTGTAGTTGCAGGATGATCAAAATACTCTTGTAGGGTCTAATCGGAGGAGGTGGCATTGAAAGTCCACCAGACAGAGCATTGTACATGGATGAGGATTTCTTATGGATATGTGTGTTGTAAAGTGTAAAAAATCCTAAATATGGAATCATATTGTAGCGACTGGAAAATATTCACCTAATTAGTAATCTTTACTTGACAATTTATTTGTAGTTATCTACGACAAACAATGAATAAATTACACTACAACCTACACAAATATAAAAATGTTGCAGAAACAAAATACAAGGAAATAAATAAACACACAATCGACATCGTTATTTTTGGACAAATGTCCCCATAAAGTTCCAATGTAGGAAAATCAGTGCAGCAACTGAGGGTTTGTATTATTATGCAGTAGTTTTTGAATAGAAATATTTGGATGCCTTACTGACTATCTGATACAGAGAATAAAACTGGCAGAAATGAAGTGAGAATTAACCTCATACTATCATTATCAATTCGACACTGATCCAACCTCTAAATGGCTAGCCCCAAGTTGCCTTTGTGCACTCATTGTGCTGCCTTTGTGTCACAACTCGTAGGGACTGCATCACTCCTATGGTTGATCGATCTCCTGGCAGGATGCTCAGATCTCTAACCCTTCAGCCTCACAGCCCAGTTCTCGACACTAGATCTAGACTGCTCCTCAGCAAAACTGCGGATCTCCTCTCAGGATTTGCATTATGATAATTTATGAATCTAAACCAGAAATACTACTGCATTAAATCTTATTTACTTCTCATACTTTCTTATTTAACTTAAAAATTTATTTTCTGAATAATTCATGAAAACGTTGAAGTAAATACACTGCATCCTACACAATTATACAGATCAAGTACTGAAGGATAATAAACCATGCAGACAAAGGACACACAAACTTTTCGGAAAAATGTCCCAGGAAAAACCTAGTGTGGGAAAACCAGTGCAACATCTCTTGAGGGTTTTATTATTAAGCATATTATGAATACAAACTAGGGTGCAAATGTGGCTCACCCAACAGAGAAAATCCTTGGCAAATACCTCTATCCGAAGACAGATATTATGGTGAATCCAAAAACTGGATGAAGAAACCCCACATGTGACTCTGAAGTCTCCAAGTGTTGTTGAGTAATGGCTACAACAAGTTGTCCTGTGTCACCTTCTACAAGAGCTATGTCACACTCTCTGTGAGCCTTCCTGGCTCAGAAATAAAAAAGGTGGATGGTTGCCCAATCTTCCCCACAGAAAACCCTGCGCAACTCTATGAGTCACTGTGTCACCCATTCTGGCTACGTGTCCCCTCTGCATGAGTCCTGCTAGCTCTATGTAAGCCCTGCTGGCTCTGTTTCACCCCTCCTGGGCCTGCGCTACCTATCAGGTGTTGATCTGCCTCTCTGCTATTGTATTCTCGGCCTTGGATGAAAAATCTCGCTGCCAAACTACCCCTCACTGCACTGCAAGATCACTCTGAAATTCTCAGCAAACTGCGCCCTATAATTTTGACTTAGCTCAAGTGCTGCTACTCTGTGTGTCTTCTCCAAGTGACCCCAATAATTCCTTTAATACTTTTCGAGTTAACGAATCAACTCTCGTGATATAATCTCTAATTGGCAACTAAGATTAGAAAAAACTTGATCCTCGTCACTTAGAACATTCTCACCCACATGTTTAAATTAATTCACTTTAATTATTTAATTTCCCTTAATTAGACTTATAGTCTCCATTAAAATAATTAATTTTTTGAATAACTTAATCTCTGGGTGGAATTTCTCCAAACGATTTCTGGGTCTTGGAGATCTCATGTGTCCTAGCCCCTCCACAAATTTTCGGAGCTAGAGCACATATGATGCTTCAAAAAAGTCAACACTCCCTCTTAGCGAGGAATGTGTTTTAGCAATACTTCAACTTGAAGCATCACCCTGAACTATAACATTGGTCCTATGCACTGCTAATGCTCGATTTCTACCCTTCATCCACTACGTTGCTGCTATCTGTACTGCTGCCCATGTCACTGCCACTGACACTACCTCATCTGTACTGCAACTCCCTCTAAAATGTTGCATCATGCTGCCCATAGCACTACCACTGCTAACTATTGCACTGCAACTCAGTTGCTGAGAAGTAAGCAACTGAAAATCCACCCAAAAACTTGACATACAAGTTAGTCTGGGTGCACCTCGATACTGAAGCACCCTCTACTACTAATCTGCATTGTCTCACTGGTGCCTCTACGCTTCTGCTGCTCTGTACTATGTAAGAACTATCTCTGCGTTGTTGAAATCCATCAACCTCTGCATTGATGCTACCTCTGCTCTCCAATGCTCAAGACTTAAACATCCCATCTCTGCCAATGCTGCTTCATCATCCATCGCACCAGCTAACTCCAGTCATCCTGCTATTTTCATTAAGAGCTCATGTAGCTCATATGTGATCCAAGAGTTTGGGCACCTCGAGGATCCTACCCCTTTTCCATTGCAGTTTGAAAGAACTACATATCAATGTCGCCCCACCTCTTCTCTTGAGGCACATGAACGCTCATGGCCACATCATCATCACATCCATCATCGTCCTTAGCAGCAACCTTTGAATCAGATTTGGCTTCACCCTTCTTCGTCTGAGGGAATTGTGTGGTGAAATGTCCTATTTCACCACACCTGAAGCACCTAACCTTTGAAAGGTATTTCTTCTTCTTCCTCTGCTACCCATGTTGTCCCTTGGATGTGAGAGCCACATCTTCTTCCTCCTCCTCCTTCTTGATCTTGATCCCTTCACTGCTCATGCCCGCTTTGGTCATCCTCCCGATCTCTTCTTATCGAAGAGCTTCCCACATGTTTTCCCAACTTGGAAGCACTTCTCTCCCCAAAAATCCCTGGACAAATTTCTTGCACTTATCGGAAACTACATTCAGAGCAGTGCTCACCACAATACCTTCATCAGGTGTGGCCCCCACAACAACCAACTGATTATGGAATGCCTTCAATATAATGAGGAAGGGGTCGATCTCTTCTCCCTTCATCATCTAGAATAGTCGAAGTTGATTCTCCAGAAGAATTCTCCTCTGAACAAAAGTTCCCTGATACAATGTGGTCAAAGAATTCCACATCTCATGTGTTGTGTCCTTCTCAACAATGTGTGGGACCACATAATCCTTGACTCTATCCATGATCAAGCACTTAGCCTTCACTTGAGCTTCTTCAATGGATCGGCATCAACAAGAACATCAACCACGCTCTTTGGCATTCTAGATGACAAAGTTGGATGCTCCATCCAACTTGTCTTGATCCCTTAGTCCATGTGTGGCCATATCTGCTCAAATGAATATGTCGAATTGGTTCACTTATCCTTCTTTTGTTGCTGCCCCAGAAAAACTCATATCTAAGTTTCTTGGCACTAGAAACTCTCTAAGGAACCCAGCCCCTATGAAAAAAAATTTCCCTCTCAGAAATCCTTCGCCAAATAATCTCGAATCAACCCTCTCTGATCACTCTACTATTGATCAACACTAGATCTAGACTCCTTGGCAAGAATTCTAATGAGGAACTGCTTCCCCTTAATTTTCCATGCCCCGTTAGACACTTTTCTACACCAAAAGAAAGAATGCCCCAACAACCACTACTCAAGAAAAATGATCTTCACTTCCAACCACAGAAATCAGAAAGACGGAGGCTCGAAACCCCTACGTTGGCCCAACAAAAGCTACGTTTCCATAGTTGTAGATACAATTTCACCTCTCTTGGCTGACACAGGCTCTGCGTGAGCTACACAGGTTACTGCATCACCCTTCCTTGCCCCTCTCTAGATTTGCGTTGTCACTCGGGACAACTACCTTCCTGCAACAATTTTTCTTCGGTCTTCTTTTGATGGCTTCAACTCTTCCTGATTTGCAATGCTCTGATAGTATGTGAGTTTTTTCGAATCTAAATTAGAAACCCTACTGTAGTAAATCTAATTTACTTCTCCTACTTGTTTATTTAACTTAACAAGTTATTTTCTGAATAATTCATGAAAAATATTGAAGTAAATATACTGCAAGCTACACAATTATACAGATCAAGTAATAAATAATAAGCAACCATGCAGACAAAGGATTTTTCGGACAAATGTCCCCGGAAAAACCAAATGTGGGAAAATCGGTGCAACAGCTCTTGAGGGTTTTATTATTAAGAATATTTCTGAATACAAACTAGGGTGCCAATGTGGCTCCCCCAACAGAGAAAATCCTCGGTAGTGTAGTGCCCTACTCTAGTTGACAGACAGTGATATGAATTTTAACATTATTTAGCCCTAAGGCCCGCATGTTAGTATGAATCTTTTGTCGAAGTGTACGAAAAAAGACCACTTTAGCTACGCATAACTTATAGCCCTAACATCAAATATGGCTGCCAATATCTTCAGATATGCAGTTAGTTGATCAAGAAAAGTGCTGCAAAAGACTAGATCTATGCATATAGAGACATTAAGCAGTAAAAATGAGGTTTTTCTCCATACATCCAATAGACAAGACAAGAACAATTTTTTGAAATAATTTTTGTATTAAGGGCACCTGGGAGGAAAACAAGAAGGTGTTTCCAATTCTCTTCAATGGGATGGGTTCTTGGAAGTCCTCAGCACTTCAGATCTAGCATTTCTCTCTCCTGTTGGTGTAGAAAACCCAGACAAAGATAGAACTCAAAGGGAGCTCCTACAACAAATAGTGGAAAATATGACAATGATAATGGCTCAAAGTCAGACCAAGAGTTTAGATCCAGAGTGATCTAATAGGCAACAAAAGGTGAAGAATGGTAGGAGAAACCCTCCTATTTATAACAAAATATTGGGTCATTCTAGATCTTGGTGCATGATTAAAATAATTTTAACCAAATCTAGATCCACCTTTTATGTAATATTTTATTATATTTGTTAGAGGGAAAAATTATTTGACTTGGGTCAAATCCCTTTATTTGTGAATAATAAATAAATAAATGATTTATTTATCATTTTAAGGAAGTGGTTGAAAGATAATCAAATAAATAATGATTTATTTAATTATTTATGGGTGATTTAGTCATATTTAACAATGAATATTATTTAAATAAGATTTAAATAATTATTCCTAGAAAATAATAAGATAAATAAAGATTTATCTAATTAATTTCTTTGTTTTGGGTTAAACATGACCAGGAATAATAATTAAATTATTGTTTAATTAATTATTCTTTGAGGAAAATCAAACAAATATAGGTTTGTTTAATATTTCCTTTTGGGGTTTCTTTTTTAGACCATAAACAACCTAATAAATGTGTTTTATTAAGTTATTTTACATAGTGAAAGCAATTTTACTTAGGGTAAAATTGGTCTTACATGGTGTACTTGGGTCCATCTAATGATAATAGGTTAGATGACCAAAAAATGGTGTAACAGATTGCCCCCCAGCATGTGAGTGTTAGGAGAAAATCGTATGACCGAAGTACGTTGTAAGAACTCAATCACCAGACATCAAGAGGGAAGTCAGAGAGAGAAATGTAAGGTAGACTAGTGTGCTGAAGAACTAGACCCTGAGGAGACGAGACTCGCAGGTGCAACAAGTCTCTTTTTATGAGAGGGTACTTGTGCTAAAGGCGGCGGGGGAGGCATACCTATGCCCGCCGAGACAAAGTACAAAAGAATAGTGTGTCCAGTAAACAAGGGACCGAACCATAAAGTACAGCCGGCATAAACATGAGCCAGACAAAAATACAATGAGGGATCCCATATACATGCTGTACCTGGGATAACAGCCAGGACCTATACAATAATATCTGAGTACATGAGATACAAATACAACCCAAATGCCCCCTACAAGCGGGGAAGGGCTCACAAAATCTGACTGATACATGCAAATCAAAGAAGAGCTGCAAGCGGCTAAGGCCTACATCATCAAATATATGGAGCGGCATCGAAGGCTGCAATGAAGAGGTCATCCGGGAATGTGGGGGGCTACCTGCAGGGCCACCCCCTCATGAGGGCTGAGACATCTCACACACACCCGGGAATCACCAAAAGCTACTGCTGCATCACTGAACCATCAAGCATACGGATCTCGATCATGCTGAAAGGAGCTGGAGTGGAGAAACAATCAAGTCAAAGGGAAATGAGAGATCCCTTTGCCTGATTTGAGGCACCGAACAAGAGTGGAAGCTGGAACCAAGGTACACTGCCCTCTAGACCTGTCTTCTGGAATGAAGGAGCTGATGTCGACAGAAGGAGGTCCGCCATAGGTGAGGCAATGAGAGATCCTCAACTAAGGCACGAGAGAAAATAGTAGAGTGACGGACAGACTAATACCAATGATGATGATGAAATGGAGGGGACTGAGTAGCGAATGGACGACTTCCCTTGTTAGAGCATAAAGGGCATGAATGACATGGCAACGACTGACACAATATCATGAGGGATAGGGGACAGTGGGACTGAAGGCCATAATGTGCGACACGAGAGAGGGACCAAGCAATGAAGGATGGAGGACTATAGTGGGATACAAAGGGACTCGGGATAGACTCCATGAATGCGGTGATGACTCAACTCGGATGCTCTAAACAAAGGGAAGAAAGGTTTCAATCAAAGTCTTGCCCTGCAATTAAAAGTCGATGGGGGATACATGAAAACATGAGTACAAGATGGTAACTCATGTGAACATCAACATATACAGAACATGAGATAAGTATGGAGGGGGGGGGACAAATGGTGCCTATTATGGTGTTACCCATCGAAGAAATTGATTTTGAAGGTTAGGGTTGAGGGCATAGGTACTACATTAGGATTCTAGTCATGCCAAAATGTATTTAGAAAAATGGGAATCTAAACACATTTTAATGATGTGGTGCGCCATTTGTTTTCGTTATGGTTATGCAGTGTGAGAAAGGGAATGGAGGATTACCAATCTCTTTTGGTACTGCATATAGGAATCAAATGGACTTTAAGTTTTCGGGTTGGCATACCTGGTGTCACTATCCCAAAGAGAGGATTTGGAGATAATGAACTGATGCTCTCGTAGAAAAGCTATAGGTTGGTCAACAACAATGTCTAAGAGATGGAGTTGCTGATGTAAGATGAAGGAACGATAAGGGGTATCATCCCTAGAGTGATTTGAAGTGAGATGGAACTCTAGAGGTTCTTCTAAATGTGGAAGAACAATGGTACTAAAGTCGGCACGACCAGATATACTAGGAGATTTGTGGAGAATTGCTTCTCTTGGTCTCTCAAATGTGGGTGCCCCCTTACCCAAACATTGGGTTTCAATGTAATGGCCACAAGGTGTATGTGGTGTGAACGCATGGGTTCGATGTAAGGGGGAATAGATAAAGTCAGGGGTGGGGATTTTTTCCATAATGTCATCATCGTGATAGAAGATGGGGTGACTGGTGGAAGAAAGACCACCTGACACGGCGAAGCTACCTGACTCATCATCATGAGAAGAGAGGTTCACATGCACATCGTCACAAGGGGTGACAGAAGAGTAAGTAGATAAAGGATCTACCGATGTTTAGCCCAAGGTGATCGCTGAAGGAAGGTCAAGCGAAACAACAGGGGAGGATTCAGAGGGAATGTTCCCTGAGGGTCTCATGGATGATGATAGGTAGAAAATGTTGAACGAAGGCTCCGTCATCTCGACATCAGGAGGGGGAATGTCAATGGGAGCAGTCATGTTTGGTAGTTTTTCCAAAGCAAAATGCGCAAATATGGGAGAGGTGGACTCATTGCGCTTGGCCTCGAATTGGCGGACCGCGGCTAGAGAGGTGCGGAAGTCCTCGAGGCGGGGACAAAGGTGGGTGTCATGGCCATGGAGATCACACAAAGCACAGGGGTGGTTGGTGTGAATAGTCTTGGGGTTCTCGGCCGCGGTCGCGAGAAAAATAGAGGCTTTCGGGACCGTGGACTCAGGGAAAGCGACATTAACCATGGGCTTGAGATGAAGCAATTTAGGACAGGTATGGGTGGTGTGACCGACAATATCACACAAAGCACACTGGATGGTATGCTTTGGAGGCCGAGGAGGGGCAGGGTTTGTCGGGGCAGCCTTGTCCTTTGATGCCCCCTTGCGAGCGTTTCCCTTCTTACTTGAAGCAGTCGCAACAGGAGGTGGTTCCTGTTGAGGTGACTGAGGCACTATTGCAGCAGGAGAAGTCATGGGGATCGGTTGAACTGGGGTCAAAGCAATATAAGTTTTGGGTTGACCAGGCAAGGTTGGGGCTGGAGGATCAAGGTACCAAACGGGAATCCCAAGGGTCAAGTTAGGAAGAGAGAGGGTGGCCATGACAGGTGTTTGGTCTCAATCTAGTCTCCTAAACTGAGCTCATTTAATTGTCAACCAGGATTTGTAAACTGCTGAAGTGAAGTGTACTGTATATACCTAGGTGTTTGTTTCCTAATGCGTTGTGTGTAGTGTTTTGTGATGTTTTTGGTCTTTTGTGGTGATTTATGATGTTTTTTGTCTTTTGGTGGTTTTATGTTCACAAGGAAAATGCCTAGAAAGTTGATGGAAATGAGCTGATGATTAAAAACAGAGTTAAACCTAATTGATGGATAACAAATGGCAAATGCAATTGGAAACACTGAAGCTGAATCTAAACTATGACTAAATAAAAGAAAAGCTTGATAATGACTTTCAAACAAATGATTCAAAACACAAACTAAACTTGAGAAATGATCACTAAGCATGCAAATCCTCTAACTAAACAGTTAAACAACTAATCTTACAATGATGCAACATTTTTGTCCTTAATTAGAGATTTGAAACAGATTTGGAGGAAAAAACATTGATACCATCCTAAGATCTTCTATTCTAGGACTAGTTCCTAGTTCTATTCTGCAATTTAATTGAATGTCACAAAACCTTTACTCAAGAGTTATTGATTTCTTTTTCAAAGTAGTATTTTGAGGGAGAGCTCTGTTTATGAAATGATGAGGAAATTGCAGAGGTACTTCAGGCCTTAAAATGATGTTGTCTTCTGTTCATATGGTTATAGATCAATTATGGATTTTATAACAAGAAGAGGTTTGTGAATAATGAAGGCTGTTTTGTTAATCCTAACAACTAAAATAATCTAACGTGCAGTGAATAACAATTTGAATGTAGAGTGCAAATGCAATGAGTTGAACTACAACCAAACCTAAGGTGTCACTAACCTAAAACAGTGTTAAACTACAAGTCATTATCAAACCCAAAATAAAACAACTGAATCATGAATTAAGTGCTATGAAACTCCGGAGCATCCTAACTATGCTATCATGCATTATTCTATGAAATTACACAATCTGTTTGTCCATCATTATTGATATTTTGGAATAATTCCTTCTTTTGGAAGAGCTAGAACAATTCTGACTGTGTAATTGAGTGCAAATGCAAACATAAAGGACTGAAAGAAAATTAAAAACTAAGATATCATATCCATATCCTACTCGTCATTATGATGTCTTGGGCAAGCGTTTAAGAGCAAGAACAGAGATGATACTTAGTACAAACACACAATTAAATCATTCATTATCACGGTCATGTCTTGAACTTCTTAAGAATTTCTTGGAAGAGTTTCTTCTTGTGGAAGAGTGATTGGAACAAGTGTAACTGTGATGATGAACAACAAAAACTACAACTAAGTCCTACGGTACTATAGCCATTTCCCATTCATCATTATAATCTGTTGGAAGAGCTTCTTCTTGTGGAAGAATTAGAATGAGTACAACTACAGTAGCTAATTAAAAACAACTATGAATTCAACTTCTAATCCTACAATACTATAGTCATTTCCCATTCATAATTATAATCTGTTGGAAGAGCTTCTTCTTGTGGAAGAATTAGAATGAGTACAACTACAGTAGCTAATTAAAAACAACTATGAATTCAACTTCTAATCCTACAATACTATAGTCATTTCCCATTCATCATTATAGTCTTTTGGAAGAGCTTCTTCTTGTGGAAGAGTTAGAATGAGTACAACTACGATAGCTAATTAAAACAACTATTAATTCAAATTCAAAACGTAAAGGCAGCTAGAAGACTTATCTAATTTACGCAAAATAAATCCATGCAAGAGGCAGGGGCCCTCTACCACCTGACGGAATTCAACTCCAAATTAAATCAACGCCTTCACAACAACACTGTCTTCTTCATTAAAGATGAAAGAACTTGAACATAACACTCTGCGTCTTCAGAAATGTAGCACAGAGTCTAAACAAAATCTAGCATAAAATCTAACATCAAATCTAACATAGCTCTCGGTTTCCCAAGTGTTTATAAAGCAAATGCATATAACAAGACTTGCAAAAATTCAGGAACACTGTATTTCCTTATCGGAATCACATTAGGACTCTTGAAGTGGCTGCGTGAAGAGGAAAAAGACATCTGGACTGAGACAGTCCTAATAGAAGTCTGCTTTCCTAAATGTGTTCCCACGTTCCAAAACCGTACCCAAAATTCGTTTCTTCCTCCATGATGAGCAACGAACCATGTAGACATGACGTGGATCATGCCCATATGCGGTTTTTCTCAAGAGGCCACCTGGAACATACTCAAACGTGAAGGCAGCTGCAGAATCGCCGGTTAGCTACGGAATGTCTGCATTCTGCAGCTAGTTCCGGTCAAAATTCTTTACAATGGAAAAAATCACAAAACTTAGCAAGTCAGTCATGTAAATCATTCTAGAAGTAATTTTAACTATATTCATTGATCAGTTGGGTCTAGGATAGCAATGGACAAGGGAAAATGAGGTAAAATGAGGTGAAAGAAAGCACAATTTTGAGGCTCAACATACCCCCACTGCTGTCTCTTTGCATGTCCTCATGCAAATTATCCTATGAACTCAGAGGCTTCTGCAAGGACATCTAATCCTCTTCTTCTCCTTTGTCTGGAAGTTAGAGATCTTCTGGGTTTTCTGATAACAAGTTTGAACCTTAGGTTGGTGAGTGCCCTTATTAGCTTCTTGTTCCTTGTCTTCAACTTCTCATTAGTCTTCTCCACTTTGTCTATATGCAGGGATAAGGTTGAGTTCATATCAGTTTTGAGCTTGACTTGATCCTTGAGAATTTCATTCTCATTTTTGATGTGTCTATTCAGTAATTCCAACTCATACGTATCCCTTCTTAATGTATCTATTTCAGACAGTGGAGGACTGGGGGTTCTTTCTCTGCTTTCTAAAGCTCTCCTCTCTAAATTTTCCACATAGTCATATATTTCTTGTTGAGCAGGGTCAATTTCAGGGGTTCCTTCATAAAATTCCTCTTCAACATCTTCTTCCATGGATGTTTCCTCATCTTCTATATCAATCACCCCTGTTTGTTTGATTTGAGTTTTCTTTAGTTTTCCCTTTAATCTGTGGCTTCTCCTAGGCTAAGAGGATCCCTCTCCTTTCTCTTTGGTAGATTTCTTGATTACCTTCTCTTCCTTAAGTTGCCTCTTGATTTGAGTCAACTTCTCTAAAATGATTTCCTCACTGCTCTCTTGGATTGTTTTGTCAATTTCAACTTTTGAAGCCCTCCATTTCCTACTTCTCTTTGTAGGCTGTGGTTCAGGTGATGGTTCTTTTGCTTCTTCAAAATGATTTCTTATTAAGAAATCATCCCATGTATCATTTTTTTTAGCTAGATGATGTTCAATCAAGATTTTGACCAAACCATGATGATACAGGGTTGTCTCTAAAAATTGAACTCTTCTCTGAACACAGGAAGCCATCTTCTTCAGACTTTGAAGTAAGAAATATGGTAGGTTTAAGTCTTCCCCCAGAAAATGCATCATTAGTCTAATGTGGTAGACATAAAATGTTCCATATCTACCCTCACATGTAATAAATTTTTGTAGAAGAAGTAGTATGTTTCTCCATTTATTTTTCAATGCAGAACTGGGAATTCCTTTCTTAAAGACAGTGACATCCATACCTGGTGATTTTAAAATTTGTTTCCAGGATTCATTGTGGAATTCTCTATTTTTGAACCATCTCTCTCCAGTTCTGAGCAACCCTGTAGCCTCTGCAATAAAAACTTCAGTGACAGTAAATTTGACATCTCCCACTTCAACTTAGGTTCCTTGAAATGATCTTGCAAATGTTTTAGTGACTTCCTTGTGGAAGCCATTAAATTTCTCCAAAAATTGAAGCCATCCTATTTGTTGTAACATTTCTTTGCATTGTGGGTAGCCTTCTAAATATTTTGAACCCACTGGTTCAGTCCTTACAATGAAACCCATGATTGCTTCTTCAATGTTCAAATTAACACTCTTCTACCCACAAAAACAATGACTTTCACTTTCGGATTGAAATGGCTTTAAGTTCTGAATGGAAATGGCTTCAAAATTTGGAATGACATACCTCTGATTAATAGTGGCAACAGCTTCAAAACTTCGGGCTGATATGCCTCTGTTGACAATTGAACTTTGGACTGATATGTCTCTGTTTGACAGTGACAACTGGCTTCAACTTCTTCACTACAATACCTCTGGCTCTTGGTAGCAAATGGTTTCGAATTCAACACTACAACACCTCTGTCTCTCGGTAGCAAATGGTTTCGAATTCAACACTGCAACACCTCTGTCTCCTAGTGACAAAAGACTTCAAACTCCACACTGCTACACTTCTGTGTTTATAGTGAAAATGCTCAAACTCTGCCCACAGTGATATTTTGTCTGCCCACGGAATCAAATGGCTTCAAATTCTCACGCTGCTATACCTCTGAATTTACCCTTCTGCTCTACTCTGAGTTTACAATGCTTAATGCTATTCAAACTGATATCCTTTGGCTCTGCTCTCAGTGATAATAATATCTCTGTCTACGGAATGAAATGCCGGCTACAGAATGGAGTGATGGCAGTGGTCACGGAATGAAGTAGTGGAGTGAGGTGGAGGGAATGTATTAATGATTGAAGAGACGGCGTAGATTTTTACGACGGCAGAGGGAATCATCATTGAATGATTTGGTTAAGAGACGTGGAGAATTCAAATACCTTGGCCATTTTAACCGCTTAAATGATATCGGATATGAAATTTGAAATGAGAAATTTTAATCCAAAGTCTGTGGAGGGTTTATTGGTATTGATCAATAAAAATAATTAAAACAACCTTTTCGAACAATCCATAACTAAAACTATGCTAAAATTTAATGAAATGCCATTATAATTTAAACTTGTTACCTCTGCCTTTCATTTGATTTTTGTAGTCTTTGTCTTCTTGTTTCCCTTTGGAAGAGTCTTCATAATTTTCTTGATGCTTTTGATTCATGGATACACTGGGTCACTTTGTTGCAATTCTAATGTATGCTGATTGATGCCTTCAGAGTTTGTAGCTGCAGAAAGACTGTCTGGCTGCAGAAAGGCTGATCAGCTGCAGATTGTCTACTGAGCTGCAGAATGTTCCTGTAGAGCACTTTGATCATGAAAATGGAGTGTTTTTGAAATATGGGTGAAATGTTATATGTTATGAATGAAGATGGATGATGGATTATGATATGTATGAAGTGGATGATGAAATGGAATGGATTCAGTTTATGAAATGGAGTGAAAGAACATAAGTACTGTACTACAATTCATGACATGTTTTATTCAGTTACAGCAAGACATCAAATTTTGTATTTTGACATGAAAATGAGATGGATGGAGGATGGAATGAGATGAATGAAATGTAGAATGGAGTGAAATATGAATGGTGGAATGAAATGGAGTATGGATGAATAAGTGAATGGAGTGAAATGAAATGAAATGGATCATAAGCACTATGGATATGAACTTATGATTTTTGTAACAGCTGCTTGTAAAAACAAAAATGGGAAAAGTTAGAGTGTCAGAGAGACTCTGATTTTCACCCTATCTTTTCTGTATAAACATGCCAATCAATGATTGGTTTTCATGTTTATACCTTTATTTTATTTTTATTTTTTTTTATTTTTTTTTAGAATAGAAATGCTTCAGAAAATTTAATCAAGTTGATGAAGAAGAGAGACTCTTCTTCATTAACTTCACATCATTGTCTTCTTGGAACTTCTTGACAAACTCTTCTCTTGAGAGTGGCTTATGGTATAACTTCAGTCTATGACCATTCACAAGAAAAGTGACCTCCTCTTCATCTATAGTTCTGATTTTTACTGCCCCATTATCAAAAATTCGAACAATTTCATATGGCCCAAGCCAATGTGTCTGAAATTTTCCTTGAAAATCCTTGAATTTTGAATCAAACAAGAGAGCCCAGTCACCCTCTTTGAATTTCTTCTCTTTGATGTACTTGTCATGCCATCTAGCCCTTTGTTGTTGGACTAGACTTGTTTTCTGAACTGCATCTTGTCTGATCTCATCCAATTCATTAATTTTCTCCAGTCTATGCTTTTGTGCCTCTATTAAATCAAGTCCTAGCTGAACTGCCATTTTGAAAGTTTGAATTTGGAACTCTATGGGAAACAAAACTTGCTTTCCATAAACAAGCTCATAAGGAGTATGGCCTGTTGTGTTTCTCCATGTAGTTCTATAGGCCCACAAGGCTTCAGGAAGCCTATCTACCCGATCTCTTCTATGTAAATGAACAGTCTTTGTTAGGATTCCTTCAATGACTTTATTGGTAGATTCCACTTGACCATTTGCTTGTGGATGATAAGGAGTTGTTTTTCTATGTCTGATTTTGTACTTCTCCATCACTTGCTCCACTAGCTTTGATGTAAATTGAGCTCCTTGATCTGTAACAATTTCCCTTGGGACACCAAAACGGGTAAAAATATCCTCAAAAAGAAAATTAACTACAGATGATTCATTAGCAACAAGTAATGGTTTAGCTTCTACCCATTTAGTAACATAATCAGTGCAAAATAATATGTATTTCTTTTGTCTTTATGGAGGACTAATAGGTCCTACAAAATCCAAAGCCCATTTTTCAAAAGGTTCAATGTGTACCTGAGGTTGTAATGGCATCTCACCTGAAGGAGAAGGTTTCCCTACCCTTTGGCAACTGTCACACCTTTTGACATACTCTTTAGCATCTTTAAACAAGGATGGCAAATAATATCCTAAATTAAGGATCTTATAGGCTGTCCTCTTATCTGCAAAGTGTCCGCCACAAGGTTCGTCATGACATGCCTTGAGAATCTCAGGCATCTCATCTTCACGAACACACCTTCTAATGATCAAATATGGACCTGTCTTGTACAACTCATTAGCGACCCATGAATAATTTGCACTATCATTAATGATTTTTATTTTATCCCTTGCATTCATAATTGAAGGAAATTTTCCTGAAACTAAATAATTAGCAATATCGGCAAACCATGGAGTTTGAGTAGAGATTGCAAAAAGATATTCATCAGGAAATTGATCTTCAACCGGAGTGTTATCTTTGATATTTTGGATTCTAGACAGGAAATCAGCCACAGTGTTTTGTTTTCCAGGCCTATCTAGAATAGTAATGTTAAATTATTGCAATAGTAACAACCATCTTATAACTCTGCCATTAGTGATTGATTTGTTCATTAAATATCTAATTGCAGAATGATCAGTGTGAACAAAAGTTTCATAGCCTGTTATATAGTGTCTAAATTTGTTTAAGGCATGAACAACAGCTAAAAACTCTTTTTCAGTTACAGTATAGTTTAACTCTGCAGGAGTCAAATTTTTACTGATATAATAGATGGCATAAGGAATTAAATCTTTCTGTCCCAATACTGCTCCTAGAGCTGTATCGGAAGCATCTGTCGAGATATGAAAAGGTAACTTCCAGTTAGGTCCCCTTAATATAGGTGCTTCGGAAATTTTGGTTTTCAGGGTTTCAAAAGCTAACTGGCAATCAGAAGTCCACTTAAATTCACAATCTTTGGTGAGTAATTTGAAGAGAGGAGATGCTATTTTGGTGAAGTTTTCTATAAATCTCCGATAGTACCCCGCAAATCCTAGAAAACTTCTTACATCTCTTTGACAACTTGGAATGGATAGGTTAGAAATGACTTCAACTTTCGCCTCATCAACTCTAATCCCATCCCCTGAAATGTGGTGCCCTAAAACAATACCTTCAGTAAACATCATAAAAAAAATTTCATGACTAAGAGAAATGTTTGCTTCTTGACATCTTTTTAAGACTTTTTCTAAGTTTTCTAAAGCCTCTTCAAATGTGTCCCCATAAACTGTGAAATCATCCATGTACACCTCTACACAGTTATGTATTAGATCAGAAAAAATTCCTAATACTGCCCTTTGGAATGTTGCGGGTGCATTGCATAATCCAAATGGTAATACTCGGTAGGCATAGGTACCCCAAGGACAAGTAAATGTGGTTTTATCTTGGTCTTCAAGTGCTACTTGGATTTGATTGTAACCACTAAACCCATCTAGGAATGAAAAGTACTTTTTGCTAGCTAATGTATCTAATACTTGATCTATGAAAGGTAAAGGAAAATGGTCTTTAAGAGTAGCTTTATTCAGTTCTCGGTAGTCAACACACACCCTCCATTTTCCATTTTTCTTTGGCACAATTACCAAAGGAGAAACCCATGACTATCTGAAATAGGATAGATGAAATTAACATTTAACAATTTTTGCAATTCTTCCTTAACAATTTCCCTAAGATTTGGATTCATCCATCTTTGAGGTTGTCTGATTGGTTTGCAATTTGCCTCTATATAGATGTGATGAGTACAAGTCTTGGGACTTATCCCTTTCATGTCAGTGTATTCCCATGCATATGCAGAAGAATGTCTCTATAATACTTTGACTAACTCTTCTTGCTGAGATTTTTCTAGGTTTTTGTTTATGTTCAAGGTTTTGCCTGGAAAAATTTCACTTGTAGAGCTGCCAAATTTGTCCATAGAATGAACAGACATCTGCCTAGATGACAAAAACTCAATATTGGATCCCTCCTGAAATGATTCATGTTTTTGTTCTAGAGAGGATTCAAAGTTTTCTAGAGTATTCAGAATTTGATTATCTTCACTAATTTCTGAAATTGTGAAGAGTGGTTGTAAATATTCTTCATCCTCTATCCATTGAGTGTCATCTAGATCTGTAATTGTCCTAGCTGGAGGATATAAAGTGAATTTCTTTGTTGAACTTCCATCATAAATATACATATCACCGGACCTACAACTAATAAAAGCATCAGCTGTAGCCAACCAAGGTCTTCCTAGTATGACAGGATGGCCTCCTAGATTATTCTTGGGTGTCAGGATCATGAAATCCACGGGGTACTCCCAAGAGTCTAGGGACACTGGAATGTCTTCTATTACCCCATCTGGTCTGATCACAGATCTATCTGCTAATTGTAATAGTGTGGGTGTAAAGAGAATATTAGGAAGTTTCAGTTTGTCCATGATTTGTCTACTCATGATATTTATTGTTGCTCCTAAGTCAATGAGTGTGTTTTGAATTTCAATTCCATTGATGTGAATTTTGACAACTGGATTTCCTGGGTCAAGATACTTTGGAATAGCAATCTTTCCCATCATAATTTCTGCTATTTGTCCTACCAATTGAATTTTCTTGGTTTCTCTTATTCTTTTTCTTGTTGTCTTCATACTCAACTCCTTTATTGTTTTGGCTAAAATTGGGATTTCTTTGATGGCTTGCAATAATGGAATTTTAATGCAAACATTTCTCAATTCATCCAAGAAATCATAATTAGGCACCATTATTTGTTTTTCTACACCTTTGTCAATTTGTAATCTTTCCGGAAAGGGAGGTATAGAAGTAGATGTGGATGGTTGCTCTAATACTGGAGTTGGGCTTATTGGATCTTTTTGTTTTAGTTTTTCAATGTTTTGGCCTTGAAAGGATGTTTCTTCCTCAAGACTTTTATTAACCCGTAGGGAGTCTTCCTCAGAATTATCTTGTTCTTGTATGATCACGGAAGGTTTCCTCTTCTCAAGTATCCTTCCAGACCTAAGTTGAACATCACTAAGGTCTAGAGGAGTAATTAAATAAGTTGGAAACTGTTGACCTTCTATCATATATGTATTCTGAGGATTCTTATTATTGGGGTTTGGTATGGGCTGAGCTGGCAATTGATTGGATTTTTGAGGAAATGGTAATGGAAGTGGTTGATTTTGATGAGGTTGGTTCGGATGATGTTGTTGAGGATTTTGTTGAAGATTTTGAGGAAAATTTTGTTGAGGATTTTGAGGATAAAAATGTGGATATGGTGGATAGGATGGTGGATACTGATAATATGGAGAGTATCTTCTATAGGGACCTTGTGATCCTTGTGCCCAAGCTTGAGATTGATTTTGAAATTGGGGCCAAGGTTGCTGCCAAGAATTCTAAGGTGGAGGTTGATTATATATTTGATCATGGAATCCTTGTGTCTGAGGTCCCTGCCAAGGTCTTCTAGATACAAAGTTAAGAGACTCTGTGGAATCTGTAGGAGTTTCTTCTTGAAAAAAAGCCTTGAGACCAGGAAGAGAAGGACAATTCTTGGTCTCATGCTTCTCAGAACAAATGACACAGGTTTCTACAACTTTTACATCCAAAGGACACTCTCTTAGGGCATGTTTCTTTCTACATTTGGGACAAAAGATTGCCAAGGCATCAAATTCAGCCTTTTGCTTGTTTTGGATCTTGAGGGTGTCTATTTGTTCACTAAGACTCCCTAAGATGTCAGACTTAAAATCATCAAGCATGTGTCCAATTTCTGATCTACTTACTGTCCCAGAAGCAGATTTACTCGCCCTTGTAAGAGCGGGATCTCTTGGACCTTTGACAGTTTTAGATTTCCCTCTTGAAAGGTTAATACATAACTCCGATATTTCAGGTAATGTAAGTTGTGATATATCCCCTTTTCCCATCATGTTGAGGATATCCAACCATTCATCCCTAATTGTTTTCAACAAAAGAGCTTTTAAGGTGTCTTGATCTAGGTTTTCCATTTTCGCCCTTTTGATGTTGTAATTAAATCTTTCCAACAAATCTTCTAATTTTTCATCTTCTTTTTGTAACATCTTGAACACTTCTTCCTTATGATTAACCGGCATACAATAATCCAAGTATCTCTCTAGAAATGCTTGTTTCATATCTTCCCATGTTCTAATAGAACTACTGATTAGACTCATAAACCACTTCAATGCTGCTCCCTTCAAAGTTGAAGGAAATAATTTTAGTTTTTGAGCATCTTGTAGGTAGTCATAAGTCCTACACAACACTTCAAATTCGAATAATAAAGTTTCAGGATCTTCAGTTTTAAGTCCATAAAAGTTTGGAAGGACAGAGGGTGAAATGTTTTTCATGGTTGTATTGGTTTCTTCATCAAGTATAGGGAACCCAAAAGAGCTTCCTATTCTACCTTTTCCTCCATTTGCACCTCTACCTCCTTCTCCTCTTCCTCCTTCTCCTCTACCTCTACCTCTACCTCCAAATAATGTGTGTTCTCCATTAAAAACTCCTCCCCCTCCTTCTTCTGCCATGGTTGACTCTCCTGTGGAAGTGGAAAGGTTTGTGTTCCTAACAAGAGTTTTTAGATCTTTTTCTATGGCAGGTTCAGTGGATGAAGTGGAAGGTTTCTCTAATGGAATATTTGACCTTAGATTTTCTAGAAGTCCAGGATCAGAAGAGGATGGAATATGGGTTTGAGTTGAAGGTGTACTAGCTCTGGATCTAGATGAAACAAGTGGTGTTCTAGAAATCAAACTTCTGCCTCTGCTGCTTATAAATCTTCCCCTTGAATCTTTCTCCCTACGCATAAAATTGTTTTTGGATGCTAAGAAACAAAGGTTACCTAGTTTTCACTTCCCCGGCAACGGCGCCAAAATGTTTGGTCTCAATCTAGTCTCCTAAACTGAGCTCATTTAATTGTCAACCAGGATTTGTAAACTGCTGAAGTGAAGTGTACTGTATGTACCTAGGTGTTTGTTTCCTAATGCGTTGTGTGTAGTTTTTTGTGATGTTTTTGGTCTTTTGTGGTGATTTATGATGTTTTTGGTCTTTTGGTGGTTTTATGTTCACAAGGAAAATGCCTAGAAAGTTGATGGAAATGAGCTGATGATTAAAAACAGAGTTAAACCTAATTGATGGATAACAAATGGAAAATGCAATTGGAGACACTGAAGCTGAATCTAAACTATGACTAGATAAAAGCAAAGCTTGATAATGACTTTCAAACAAATGATTCAAAACACAAACTAAACTTGAGAAATGATCACTAAGCATGCAAATCCTCTAACTAAACAGTTAAACAACTAATCTTACAATGATGCAACATTTTTGTCCTTAATTAGAGATTTGAAACAGAATTGGAGGAAAAACATTGATACCATCCTAAGATCTTCTATTCTAGGACTAGTTCCTAGTTCTATTCTGCAATTTAATTGAATGTCACAAAACCTTTACTCAAGAGTTATTGATTTCTTTTTCAAAGTAGTCTTTTGAGGGAGAGCTCTGTTTATGAAATGATGAGAAAATTGCAGAGGTACTTCAGGCCTTAAAATGATGTTGTCTTCTGTTCATATGGTTATAGATCAATTATGGATTTTAGAACAAGAAGAGGTTTGTGAATAATGAAGGTTGTTTTGTTAATCCTAACAACTGAAATAATCTAATGTGTAGTGAATAACAATTTGAATGTAGAGTGCAAATGCAATGAGTTGAACTACAACCAAACCTAAGGTGTCACTAACCTAAAACAGTGTTAAACTACAAGTCATTATCAAACCCAAAATAAAACAACTGAATCATGAATTAAGTGCTATGAAACTCCGGAGCATCCTAACTATGCTATCATGCATTATTCTATGAAATTACACAATCTGTTTGTCCATCATTATTGATATTTTGGAATAATTCCTTCTTTTGGAAGAGCTAGAACAATTATGACTGTGTAATTGAGTGCAAATGCAAACATAAAGGACTGAAAGCAAATGAAAAACTAAGATATCATATCCATATCCTACTCGTCATTATGATGTCTTGGGCAAGCGTTTAAGAGCAAGAACATAGATGATACTTAGTACAAACACACAACTAAATCATTCATTATCACGGTCATGTCTTGAACTTCTTAAGAATTTCTTGGAAGAGTTTCTTCTTGTGGAAGAGTGATTGGAACAAGTGTAACTGTGATGATGAACAACAAAAACTACAACTACTAAATCCTACAATACTATAGCCATTTATCATTCATCATTATAATCTTTTGGAAGAGTTTCTTCTTGTGGAAGAGTGATTGGAACAAGTGTAACTGTGATGATGAACAACAAAAACTACAACTAAATCCTACAATACTATAGCCATTTATCATTCATCATTATAATCTTTTGGAAGAATTTCTTCTTGTGGAAGAGTTAGAATGAATATAACTACAGTAACTAATTAAAAACAACTATGAATTCAACTTCAAATCCTACAATACTATAGCTATTTCCCATTCATCATTATAATCTTTTGGAAGAGCTTCTTCTTGTGGAAGAGTTAGAATGAGTATAACCACATTAGCTAATTAAAACAACTACTAATTCAACTTCAAAAACGTAAAGGCAGCTAGAATACTTATCTAATTTACGCAAATAAATTCGTGCAAGAGGCAGGGGCCCTCTACCACCTGACGGAATTCTACTCCAAATTAAATCAACGCCTTCACAACAACACTGTCTGCTTCATTAAAGATGAAAGAACTTGAACATAACACTCTGCGTCTTCAGAAATGTAGCACAGAGTCTAAACAAAATCTAGCATAAAATCTAACATCAAATCTAACATAGCTATCGGTTTCCCAAGTGTTTATAAAGCAAATGCATATAACAAGACTTGAAACAATTCAGGAACACTGTCTTTCCTTATCGGAATCACATTAGGACTCTTGAAGTGGCTGCGTGAAGAGGAAAAAGACATCTAGACTGAGACAGTCCTAATAGAAGTCTGCTTTCCTAAATGTGTTCCCACGTTCCAAAACCGTACCCAGAATTCGTTTCTTCCTCCATGATGAGCAACGAACCATGTAGACATGACGTGGAATATGCCCATATGCGGTTTTCCTTGAGAGGCCACCTGGAACATACTCAAACGTGAAGGCAGCTGCAGAATCGTCGGTTAGCTACGGAATGTCTGCATTCTGCAGCTAGTTCCAGTCAAAATGCTTTACAATGGAAAAAATCACAAAACTTAGCAAGTCAGTCATGTAAATCATTCTAGAAGTAATTTTAACTATATTCATTGATTAGTTGGGTCTAGGATAGCAATGGACAAGGGAAAATGAGGTAAAATGAGGTGAAAGAAAGCACAATTTTGAGGCTCAACAACAGGTACCGTGTACACTCCTGGTGGGGGAGCTAGGAACGGTATCTGACCAGAGGGGTAATGGCCAGGTGGGACGGCTCCTAAAGGGCTAAGGCTTAGAGGAACCGTTCCAAGAGGGTAAAGAGGCTCATGAATACCAGCTGTAGGTGAAGGGCTAGGATCAGTTTGTGGAGAGCGCGGTTGCTGACTAGCCGAAGCAGGTTGCTTGAGAGCAGCCCGAGACGATTGCATCATGCAAACATTCGATGAGCTGGGGTCGAAGACAGGAGGAGGAGGAAGACTAGGGAAGTTTCCAAGAAAAGAGGAGTCTTTGTAGACGCTGGGAGAGACACTGGTCAAAGAATCGATGGTTTGCTTATTGGCTACAAAAGAGATGGTCGTCTCAGGGGAGGTCTGAGATTTTGGCTCATGATACGTCAACTGGTCAATGGTGACTATCTTTCCATTGTGAGGGAAAAACATCTTGCAGTGCACCACAGATGGGACAACAGACATAGCATAAGTGTAGCTACGCCCCAAGAGAATGTTATAATCAAGAGGGGCGTCGATGACTTCAACGTCAACGCAAACAGTCTTGCCTGCAAGAGTGATAGGACAATTATGGAATAATCCAATGGGCTGGGAGGTATGGCCATCCCACGCACGAAGGGTGATTGTGGAAGGGACCAATTCAGGAGATCCGAGCTATTTCCAAACCGAAGCGGACATCACACAGGTGGATGCCCCCTCATCAATGATGCACCGAGAAACGTTAGCGTTCCGGATTTTGACTGGGATTTTTAAGGCTACGGAAGCAGGAAGAGGAGGATGTTCTGATTGATGGGTGTCGAAAACAATCAATTGGTCATTAGCAGGATCTACAGCACCCATGGCAGATAGTAGAGCCTTCTTTTGAGAAGCGCACAACTGGAGGAGTTCCAGTGTTGAAATGACAGCAGGAGATTGTGCCAAATCATCTACGATGTTATAAGAACGAGCAGCTCGACCAGAAGCAGCATTTCGGCGTAATGGTCCGATAGGAAACTTGGTATCAACCTCAACTTTGGGCTGAGGGATATGCAAGGGACCATTGGATGTCGAAAGAGGCTCTGTAGACCCTGAAGACGGTGACTCGGGGACAGACGGAGCGGGAGGCTTGGGGTACTGATGGGACCGAGTATGAAGGTTAAGGTCGACGGTTAGAGGTGGATCAGAGTTCATCATGAGAATCTGGTAATTGGAGGAACCAGAGGGGGAAGGTTGAGTGGCCACCTGTCCGTCAGGTGGTTGGGTAGCCACGAATTCCTGCTGTGCATCCACTTGCTCTTGAGGGGGCGGTGACTGCTGTTGCAGGGGTTGAGAAGGCTAGGGAGGTGGAGGTGTTGATGCTGGAGGAGCTGGAGCACTAAACTGCGGATATGAATAATAAGGGGGTTGGGTAACAGTATGGTGACTAGGAGGTTGGGCCAAAAGAGGAGGCATGCTGTATCCTGGATACGTGCTACCAGGATGGGAACAAGTGCGGGAGGTGCTGTCCCCTCCCCCAGGAAAACCATAACCCATGGGAGGTTGGGCATATGGATGAGAGAGAGTTCCAACGATACTGTCGGCGACATTAGGTGCCCTCGGTGCATTGACACCACCGGGTCTAGGGAGATCAGGTAGAACGGTATAAACATAACCTGTCTGAGCGTAGATCAAGTCATATTTTAATGCCAGTTGGAGGGCGGCTTCTTTGGTTTGGGGGAAATGCGATGCGACATCTTTCCTGATAGGAGGCAAGAGAGATATAAGGAATCAATCCATGTAGACACGGTCTTCGAAGGTAGGGGATTGACATAGGCTCTTTCTTCTCCGCCATTCCTGGACATGATCGGATAGGCGGGTCGCAGATTATTAACAGAAAGAATTCAAAAGTTCGATACCAGTGTCATAACGAAGGGGAAGTTGGAAGTAAGATAAAAAAGCCCGGGCAAGAGTCGCAAAGGTGGTATGAGAGGAAGGGACCTGATCAACATACCACTTAGAAGCCACGCCTGTAAGCGTTCGTTGGAACAACCGAAGACGGACAGAGTCATTGGTAATGGAGGTAGATGAACACCACATGTGGAAAGATCGGACATGATTTGAAGGATCTTCTCCAGCAAGGCCTTAAAACTTTGGGATGTCAGAAGGGAGCTTTGTCGGCATAGCAGGCCAACTAGCGTCATGGTGTATAGGGTCATTTGTCAACCGGTCCAAATCGGGGAGGCTGAGGCTTGCCATGAAGGGGAGCAAGGGCGCAGCCGAGGTAGTTCCTATGGCAGTTCCGCTAGTAGCAGTCCTGGCATTAGGGCCAGGATTACCACTAGCATTAGGCCCTGGACCAGACATAGTGAAGGTGACAGGGGGAGAACCGGAAGTAAAAGGAGAACCCAATGAACCAGAAGAGGAGTTGGAGTGCGGACTCGGATGAGGACTAACTCGACGACGGCAGGAAGGAGTAGGTCGACCGATCGGAAACTGAGGGTGAAGGCCAAGAAGTCTCTGGGATGCGCGCCTTGGGGGCGCAATGGTGACAACACAAACACGGCACAAGGGGAAGAAGAACGATCAACAAAGGCAAGGAGGTGCAGAATCAAGAGAGTACAATGTCGAAAAAAGGGCAGATAGGTGCAGTGTCAATTGATTTTACAATGTTTTAAAGTATTTTCCTGGCGGTGTTAACTAGGCTCTTCTTCGCTTAGGGTGAGTGTGTGGCGTGTGTTAATTTTAATTTTTAAACCCAGATGTTTTGAGAGAAAAATAAAAAGTGTGTTGTGTAACTGAAAATAAATCTGCAGAGAACAGTGTATAATGCTGAAATAACAGAAAATTAACAGCTAACAATGCATCGATCTAACCCAAGAAGGCGGGCCTCTCAAAACTAATCTAAAAGAGGAAAAAATCTAATCAAAACACACTAAAAAGAGGCCAATAGATCTAAGGTTGGGAGGGACAGGGATCTAAAGGAGAAACCGGCTAGAAAGAGGTACAGAAAACAACAAATAGGCAGAGGCAAGGTTGCTGCAAAAAAGGGAGGAAATCAGCTAAGGGCAGAAGGGACAAGGAGGATGCCCTAGAGGTAGACCCAAACAAAACTATAGGAGGTGATTTGAAAGGGAGAAGAGCTGATTGAAAAGGGATCTGAAAATGAGGTATCAGATCTGAAAAAAAAATGGCTGAAAACTCTGAAAATTTAGACACTTACAGCAGCTAAAACTCTTCCACAAAAAGTGGAGGGTACTGAGGCCCTAGGGGGCTAGATTCCCACTTATTTGAGTAAAACAGAGCAAGAAACAGGTTGAAACGGGCTGAGACAGAGGCTGGAAAACCTTGACAGAAGCTTCAGCAAAACCCAGAAAAATAGCAGAAAAATTGGCAGGTCGCAGGTTCTGACCTGTTTTCTGTGCAGGTCGCAGATAATGGGCTGAAAAGTGCGACCTGGAGGTCTAGGTCGCAGTTTCTGGGCTGAAAAGTGCGACCTGAAGCTCCGGGTGTCCCGGCGGCAGATTTCCGGAAAAGTTGTCGTCTCAGTTGCGGCTGATGTCTGTCACCTGCGCAATAGGGCCAGAAACACGCGGAAGTTAGAAATTTTAATGTTTTAGGGTTTTATAGGTGAAAAACAACATGAAAATAGGAAAAACAAAAAAGCTGAAAAGAAACCCTAGGGTATGAAGTAGCTGGATATGCAGGAATATAAAAAACGACATCGATCGTAATTGAAAACCTGTGTGGAGTCGCCAGTTGTTAGTATGAATCTTTTGTCGAAGTGTACAAAAAAAGACCACTTTAGCTACGCATAACTTATAGCCCTAACATCAAATATGGCTGCTAATATCTTCAGATCTGCAGTTAGTTGATCAAGACAAGTGCTGAAAAAAACCAGATCTATGCATATAGAGACATTAAGCAGTAAAAATGAGGTTTTGCTCCATACATCCAATAGACAAGACAAGAACAATTTTTTGAAAGAATTTTTGTATTAAGGACACCTGGGAGGAAAACAAGAAGGTGTTTCCAATTCTCCTAAATGGGATGGGTTCTTGGAAGTCCTCAGCACTTCAGATCTAGCATTTCTCTCTCCTGTTGGTGTAGAAAACCCAGACAAAGATAGAACTAAAAAGGGAGCTCCCACAACAAATAGTGGAAAATATGACAATGATAATGGCTCAAAGTCAGACCAAGAGTTTAGATCCAGAGTGATCTAATAGGCAACAAAAGGTGAAGAATGGTAGGAGAAACCCTCGTATTTATAACAAAATATTGGGTCATTCTAGATCTTGGTGCATGATTAAAATAATTTTAACCAAATCTAGATCCACCTTTTATGGAATATTTTATTATATTTGTTGGAGGGAAAAAGTATTTGACTTGGGTCAAATCCCTTTATTTGTGAATAATAAATAAATAAATGATTTATTTATCATTTTAAGGAAGTGGTTGAAAGAAAATCAAATAAATAATAATTTATTTAATTATTTATGGGTGATTTAGTCATATTTAACAAGGAATATTATTTAAATAAGATTTAAATAATTATTCCTAGAAAATAATAAGATAAATAAAGATTTATCTAGTTAATTTCTTTGTTTTGGGTTAAACATGACCAGGAATAATAATTAAATTATTGTTTAATTAATTATTCCTTGAGGAAAATCAAACAAATATAGGTTTGTTTAATATTTCCTTTTGGGGTTTTCTGTTTAGACCATAAACAACCTAATAAATGTGTTTTATTAAGTTATTTTACATAGTGAAAGCAATTTTACTTAGGGTAAAATTGGTCTTACATGGTGTACTTGGGTCCATCTAATGATAGTAGGTTAGATGACCAAAAAATGGTGTAACACCGCACTTTATTCTTTTATGACCTCAGGTCGAGGATTCGAATACATGACTCTATTATTAGTGGATTTTATGGTTATGTATGTTCTTTATTGACACTATAATGATGATAGCATTAATGGTTATGTACGTTCTCTATTGATATGATTGTAGAATTAATGGATATGCATGTCCTCTATTGATATCATGACGATGATAGATTTTATGGATAGAGATGTTTTCTATTGATGTTACGATGATAATGGCTTTGATGAATATGCTAGTTTCCCATTGATTTTATGATTATGATAACCATGATGGATGTGTCCCCTATGTTAGCTACTTACATTAGTTCTGATTCAAAATGAATAACGATGTGAATGACTAGGTCATGTTGATGTTGCTATTATTATAATGACTAACACCGACAAACTATGTTACTGATGATTATTGAGTATGATAGGAAACCACCAGAGGCACTCGCATATGATGAGTTGAATACCTCTGGTTTGATAGAAATTAATATTTTGTCTTTAAAATTCTAAGTCCAGTTTGAAACTTGTTATATATATATACTATAATGATATGTCAGTGGTTGCAGGAACATGTTAGTTTCTTGGTTGAATGACTCACATATGGGTGATGGGGTTGTACAATTGGATGGAACAACATGGGAGGGGTGGGACAGTGTCCCTGATCTCACCCGCTAGCACTCCCGTAGTGAATTAGGATGGAAAGATCGAAAACACCTTCGCCTTGAAGATCACGATGTCATGGGGGCAAGTCCCAAATTTGGTTCACTCACGAGGATTTTCTGGGGGACGTGCATCAAGGCGGATTCATTGATCCCCAACACCATTAGTCTCACTATAGCAAGCGACATACGAGATGATAATGGTCTTTGTCATTGCACCTATACTTTCCCCTTGTAGCCATTGGATGCTTGAAGGGAAAGTGGTGTGGCACCCATAGAACTTCAAGAGAAATTCTTGAAGTGCACGACCGACTTGGCACCCTTGGCATCACAAAATAAACTATTAGGCATTGCACCCTTGGAACTTCGAAAGGAATTTCTTGAAGGGCATGACCAGCTTAACACCCTCGACATCATTAAAGAAACTAATAAATATAATCAATATATGAAAATCCTACTAATTCATATCAAGTGATATATGATGTTAGAGCCAAGGAATTTAAATCAAGAATAGTACTTAGGGTAAGGGAAGAATAGGAAGAAACAAAATATTTTACACTGAGAACTCTACCCCTTTCGATGTTGAAAAAAAAAATATATATATATATATATTAAGTGGAGAATGTACAAAAGTAACTTAATTAGGAAAAAGGGGGAAAGAGGGACATAGAGTTAAGTATAAAGATTAATCATAAAATAGTTAAAAAACTTCATTAAGAGAAGTGGGTGGTGCATTAAAATAACATTAATAAATTAAAATTGGAGAAATTTAGAGAACCTCCATGTGGCAAGGGCCAATATAAGAATATTCATCCAAGAGGAAAATTGAGTTAAATTAGGAGGTATTTAGAGGACCAAATCTGAGACTTATCAGTTAACTTTAAGTAATAAACAAAAATTAAGGAGTAGGAAAGGGGAATCAAGAGACAACTAGGAAAAGAAATAAGAAGTTTTGTTGTGGTAAGGAAAATACTATTTTAAATTAATAATTAAGTAAATTAGTTTTTGAGAGTCTTGATGAGAGGGTGACACATGGGTGGGTGAATAATCAAATTTTGGGCTAATAAAAATAATTATTTATGCATGAAATTCCAAGTGTCACCTATGAATCCTTCTAGAAAATAAGGGGAAAGCCAAGGGGAAGAGACTTTTTGCTCACCCTATTGTTGGATGGAGGAGATTATGTCTTTGTTAGTGGTTACGATCTATAGTTGAGTTTTGTGAGGTAGAGGACTTTAAAGAGTGGACTCTTGAGCCAAAGAGTGCTCACCTTTATCAGCTAGTGCATTCCTTCATTGTACAACCCCATTGCAACTCGGGGGTCCACGGGGAAGGAGAGTACCCAAGGAGTAGGCTGGGAGGTTAATCGGTGGGTCATTATATTCGGATTAAGCACGACAACATCCACGCTTGGAGGTAGACGATAATAAAGGAGTTCAAGTAACAACAAGTCAAATTCGAATCTCATCTCTGGGTGAACGGTATCTGTGTTATTTTATTTTATTTTTTTTAATTATTATTATATATATATATATGATTTCATTGTACCTATAATTAACATGTAAAATAGATGTATGTGTTATGAAGTTAAATTTATGGATGTTTGATATAAGTGATTTAATTTTTCTAAGTTTCCAACTTTGTATACTTATTGTTTAATTCCTAGTTTACTATATTATAAAAAAAAAAATAGTGTTCATCATGCTAGAGTGTAGGATGGATCCCTACGGATCCCTACACTTGGTATCAGAGCATAGGTTCAGCCTCTAGGACCTATGGAAACTTTGAAATTTACTTTTCATGAGTTTCATCATGAATTATCTTTAAGATCAAAATTCTCGTTAATACAATATATATATATATATATAGAAGAAATTGTTTATTCAAAAGATTTTTCCTTACAGTAAAACAAAAAAATTCTATCTTAATTTTTATGCTTGAATTAAAAAAAAATGAGGATTACCCTCTTTCAAAGTCTGTGGAAAACACTCTACATTTAAAATATCAAATTGTATATATTTAAATCTAAAACTAATCCACAAGACGACTTGATTTAATTTAGTATATAGAGAGAAGACTTCAGCCCAAAGGATATATCAAATTCAATTATTTCCATGCTATCAAGATGTTCTAGTCCCTCCAAATTCCCATAATTGCTTTGTATATCTACTATTTTGAGAGAAATTTACAACTTAGGTGTCACTAGGGAGACAAACTTTCTTTCGAATTCATTCATTTTCAGCATCACATCTAAAAGAAACACAATAAATACATGAGAAAAATCAAATATACATAATACTAACATTGCACAAGTTTTTTCATATATGAAAATTTAATAGGAGCTCAATTATATTTTCTGACTTTAAAGAGAACATAACTTCGATGTCTACGCAAGAAGTTTAGAACTGAAGTCTGAAATTTACAATAAAGTTGAATCTTGAGACTATCCAAAAATATTTGGTAATTGAATGAGAAAAGACAAGAAACCTAAATGAGATACTATGCCCATTTGAGACAACAGTAATTTGGAGAATGCAATGCCATATTGTGCATATGTACAGAAAGTATATTTAATTGTGGGTATCACTGTCATATATTACAACAATGAGCCTAAAATACCGTAAATATATTTAATTGTGAATAATAACTATTGTCACACAACATAAAGTAAGTATACTTAATGATCACATTATTATTAGGCCATGTTTCGGAAGCCCCTATTAAAAAAAGAAGCAATTGATTAAGAATATCCCATTTTATATCATGGATTATTTTTATAAACTCTAATATATGTGTATATATATATAAAAACAAACGCATCCATTTAATGACTGCAATTGATTAAGAATATCCCATTTTATATCATGGATTATTTTTATAAACTCTAATATATGTGTATATATATATAAAAACAAACGCATCCATTTCATGACTTTTAATGTAGATAAAAGATAAAAATCGATTCCTATACTGGAAATTCATGTTTCAACTCGTATTTACATAAGTTTACAATGTGAATTAGAGACATTCTACGAATTCCATTACGAATCAGCCGAAGAGGCATCTGTTGATTGCAGTAAACCATCAATGATTTGAATGGTCTCTTCTGGTATTTTAGCGCTCTTATGCTGCTTCAGCTGTCACTTATGATGCATCAATCATTTCTGTACAAGTCTCAGCAATATTTATAGGGCCTAGACCGAACCTTTCTGTGAATTTCAAAGGGTTGATGCTCCTTCGTTACTCTCGTCAATGCATTCCCACATTAACTCCGGTTGTCGTTAGCGGGGCCTGACGAAGTGGAAAAATTCCATAGTTTCCTCACGCATAACTGCTTCATGGAACTTTTCTTGAAATTGGTGAAGTCTTCATTGATACAAAGGAACCATTCCTTTTCAATTGCCAACTCTTTTCTTAAACGTTGTTTGTTGTAACAAGGTATTCCTCTCATCTTCAATAGAGTGAATTTGATTCTCTACCTCCGCAATTTTGCTTTCATCATTAACTGAAATAGCTTGCTTGAATGATTGTTTCAACGTTTTCATATGTGACGGAATTTCTAGTTCAACATCTGCATCACCAAAGATATCATCATCATTTTCCGCAAATTTCCGCATCATTATTTCCACCTATGACCGCTCATAATGTTCAATAGCATGGTGAAGATCATTATTTGTGAGAATAACAAAAAATTTTGAATTAAAAAGAAAACATAGGTAAACAGCCATTCTGTTGCACAATAAATACTTGCAAAAACTCTAAATACTACTAGACCGGATATTTAATTTCAAACCCAAAAACCCACAAAATCATGTTCCATTCGACATGGAAAAAAAAAATCAGAGCGGAACCTGAGAAGAAAAGTTGTCATTAAAGAACTTGTTGTTCTGCGCACGAAAGCCACATATGAAAGTCCAGAGAGCGACCATACCTGATCATCATTCATAATGAAATCGTATAAATTAACAAATTTCTGAGAATCATCATTCATAATGAAATCGTATAAATTAACAAATTTCCGAGAATAATGAAAACCGTAATGAAATTGAGGACACCTGCTGCAACGTGTTCATCATGTGAAACCTTGTCGATTGTTGTTGTAGATAATAAATTGATATAAGAAAAACTGAAGTAAATAATTGATAAGAAACGGGCAGATTTTTTTAAAACTAATGTATGAAAATCCAATTTAAATGCACATGGAGAAAATTAAGGCGTAATTTTCGTATTGACCGGTAAAAAAATAATCTACCAGCAATCAGTGTATTAATATGTGCAACTTAAACTGAAGTTATTTTGAGAAATCGTAATTTCTAGTAAAATTTCACATGCACTCAACTTAAATTGAAGTACAGGAAAGAAAGAAAGAAAGAAAGAATTTTTAATGTCCACGAGGCTAAAAATAGCCTATGGGACAGATTGCTTCTCTATCTGACTCTTGTATTCGGCCCTTTTCCTGTGTAGTTTTACAATGAGCACTCCCAGCTTATCGACAAACTCTTCGCTGAATAGATTATCCCAAGAATTAGCTGCCAGAATACCTGCATAGTTTTCTCTGGTGTCCTTGAAGGCCTCACATTCTAGAATGAAATGTTTTTCTGTTTCCACTTTTCCGGAGGAGCAAAAAATACATATTCTTTCTTCCCACATTTCTTTTGGCCTTTTCCAGCGCCCTGTTTCACAACGGAGTTGATGAGAATTAGTCCTTAATTGAGCAATAAGAATTTTAGATCTCCAAGAAATATCAGCCCCTATGTATGCCTTTTGTTGATGGTTATGTGTGGGGTTAAACTCTTCTATGTAGTACTTCTTCTTTCTCTCTAGCTCTTTCTTCCAAGTATGTTTATGGAATTTATCCATAACAAAGTTTTTATCTCTTTACTGTTTGTAGGACACATGCTCAAGCAAATACCCCATTTACTAAACCATTTGTTATTTTGCCGCATCCAAGTCTTCTGTCTTTTACACAATCTGTCACTAAACACAACCTTAGGCCATCTATCCTCTTCCATTTGCTCAATTTTTTTCAGATACCTTATGACTCGCACCATAGCAATTGCTTCAATAGGAGCAGCCCCTGTTTCACTTAACGGGATAGCATAAGGAACTGCACTTTTAATTTTGAATTTGTTTGTAATCAAACGTTTCTGAATTTTCTCAATTTGTTTCCACTGCATCTTGGTTGTGCTGCTGGCCCATAGTTCACAACCGTAAAGAATCACCGGAATCACTAGAAGCCCAAAAAGAGTTAGGGTGGTTTTCCAGTCCCACAGCTCTGCCTCTCTATACCTGTTTTGAAGAGCATAAAATGATTTCCAACCCCCTAAAGTTCTTTTCTTTCTACAACCATCCCAACTTAAATTTCTGTTGAAGTCAATTCCGAGGTATTTGTAATCTGCAACTTCTTCCAAAATGCTGCCTCCAAAATAGAACTTATGTTGGTTATGCTTTCTTTTGTTAGAGAAAACCACTACTTTCATTTTGCTAATATTGACTTGCATCCCAACCCTTTTACAAAAATGCTCAAGGGAATGTAAATGCTCTTGCAAACCAAGAGCCGAATTAGCAATCAATATAAGGTCATCTGCGTACAAAAGAAGCCTGATAACGAACTTGCCCAAATGGATACCGTCACCCCCTTGCGAATTTAGCCACTCTTCAAGCTTGTCAATATTTAACCCAAAAAGGGTAGGAGACAATGGGCAACCTTGCTTGACCCCGATATCGCTTCTAAAACTTTCAGAAATGCCAGCTGAAGTTCTGATTTTGACTTTCACCTCTTCATACAACCTATGCACAGCTGCTCTCAAATGCTTGGGAACCCCGAGTTCCTCCATTCTGCCCCAAAGCTTATCCCTAGGGACCGTGTCAAAGGCTTATCTTGAGAAATCGTAACCAGGTCAAAGGCTTATCCCTAGGAACCAGGTTATCTTGAGAAATCGTAATTTCCGGTAAAATTTCACATGCACTCAACTTAAATTGAAGTACAGGTTATCCTAAGAAAACGTATTTTCATAGGTGTGAGAAAACGTATTTGCGTAGGTGAAAGTAAACAACCTGGAAAACATGCACAATCTTCATTTCAGTTTTAACGGATAATGTATGCAAAATTTTAAAACATATATATGCTTTAGGTTGTGAATCAAACAAACAAAGCACGAAAATAATGATATGTTTTGCAAACTTAATTAGCAATTTTGTTTTGTTTTTTGTTTTTTGTTTTTTTTTTAAATTAAAACATAGTATAAGAAAAACTATTGAAGATCATTTATAGTATTGTAGGAAACATAATCATAAATTTTGTTTTGTTTTTTGTTTTTTTTTAAATTAAAACATAGTATATGAAAAACTATTGAAGATCATTTATAGTATTGTAGGAAACATAATCATAAAGGTAGAACTATATAAATAATATTTTCAACTAAAATATATAATATTAAGATGGTTTTATAATAATAATAGTCGTTTGAAATAATATAATTTTATGGGGATTTTAAATTGGCCACCCATCTTAGGAAGATAGACTTTTACACTTATAATTTTGATATTTAAAGAATAATTTTTTTAATTTAAAGTATTTCCTGTTTTATTTTTTCATTGTCTTTTTATTTATCTTTAATGTTTTATATTTACAAAATATATATATAATGTTGGGTATTTTATTTACGCACATAACAATAAAACTAACAATAGATATAGCGGTATTTTATTTATACACATAACAATAAGACTAACAATATATATAATACTATATATATTATCAAATATGATGATATTGGCTTTAATGGAATACAAAATTTATAATACATTACACAAATTTGGATACTCTTTATCACATACATGTAATTTATTTAAACTTTAATATTTTAATATATATCATAAATGTAAGATATGTGAGGAAAATGTAGTGTTAAAACACAAAAGTTTGAATATGTTTAAGAACATAATTAGATTTGTTGTCTGCTGCTAGAGATTATGTTTGAAATGATAACAATGATTAGGATTTGACAACGTTTTAAACTTACCTACTATATTTTCCAACAACTATGGTAAATCTACATATTTACATTTTACTCATAGAGTTGATTTATAAAAGAATTAAAAAAAAAAAAATTCGTGTTAAATTGTGACAGGATTTATTGGTGAACCATGGTTAGAAGAAGTACAAGGAGCGGAGCAACAAGAGGGAGCAACGTGGCACCACCACAACAACCAACTCCTGCCACCCCACCCAATGATGAGGAAAACATCACAACACAAGAAGAAATACCAACCAGGAAAGTGTTAACCTTAATGAGATCATTCCAGCACATGTCTGAGGCATTAATAAACCATTTGGAATGGGAACATGGAGGACCAGTCATACAAAATGAAGCACCCCGAAACACTACAAGAAATGATGTACGTCAAGATTTGGAAAAGGTAAAATTTCCAGAGTTTTGGGGGTCCACAGATAGTTAATATGTAGAGGCATGGTTAGAAAACATGGCTATGTGTTTTACCCTGAGAGAGTACACCTGAAACATGAAGGCCAAGATGGGTATATTCCAACTAAAGGGAAACACACTACTTTGGTGGAAGACGTTTGTTACACAGTAATTTGTCACCGTCCCTGAAATTCCCCGTTCCGCACATTGAAGGGCTTATTCTGTGACCTATGAGCAGTGACATGACCCGAAACCACTTTCATGGCATCCCCCTTGACAAGGAAAATCATTCCCTGGAAGACAATTTCCTATGAAAAGCCCTAAAAATAGCCTTTTTAGCCTTGGCGCAACTAGCTAGTTCAGCCCTCGCGCCAATGGGGGAAATCCACCAAAGAGGGCGCGCCAACTGGCGCTCTGTCCCAGTGTATCACCCGTGCCAAGCTTAATAAGGAGTGTTTTTAAAAAATAAATGGCGGAAGTTTGATTCCAACCAACTCCTGAACGAGTCTTTAAAATGAGTTGGGAGGTTTGGCTTTGGATCTCCATGTAAGGGAAGTCGTTTTCCACCTATCATGGAAGCTTCCTTGAGGATAGGGCCAATCCCACCATTGTAGGGATCCCAACTCCCCTTCCACCATGTATATAAGCTTGTCATTTTCCCTTTGCAAGCTAGCCTGGATAGAGCTGAATCAATTGTATGGAGGTTATTGTCAGACAGCCGAAGAGAGAGAGACTTGTCCTTTTCCCGACGAGCTTTATCGAGACGTACTCCTCTGTCAACCCGCCGAAGGAAGATCCAGCGTCAGAGCTCAGGTTGTATCTTTCTTTGTTTCGATTAATAATAAGCAACTTCGATTATCGTTCCACTCAGATGTTCATGTTTTATGTTATGAGTTGTATCTTCTTTCACTGATGCATAATTGCATGTATTAGGTTTTACGCTTGTTTGTTTGTTGTTTCTTCTTGTACGTGCAGGTGTTCGATCGCATCGAGAGGGAGAATTGTGATCTGCCAAAGAAAGGGACGGAAGCGCCATCTTCTCCACAAATGATGGCAGCGTAGGACTTAAGGTAGGCCTCTTGTCATATCTTGGTCTTTTGCAATTAGGAACTTGCGTCTTAGCGTGACTCGGTTGTTGCTAGACTCGATCTAGGCTAGTAGGGATCGCCTTTGTCCGCAGAGGGGATTTACCTCTCCAACAAACTGGCGACTCCGCTGGGGAGACATTGATTGAAGTTTGTCTTGTCTTTTCGGTTGATTTTGGTCTTTGCCTGTTTGATCAGCTCTTGTGGTTCGCTCTTTGTTAGTGTTAAACTTTTGTTTAGCCTCACCATCCCTGATCTGCTTCTAGATGGCTCTTTTTCATCTTTTCCATTAGTAGACTCGACTGACGCGGTTTTTGCCCTGACAGTCGCGCTAGCTGGCGCATGTTGCTAGTTTATCACCAGGGCCAATCCTGTTCTGGCGCTAGTTGCAGCCTGACAGTCACGCCAATCCAGTAAGGTGTTAGGGTTTGCTTCTTTTTGGGCTTTCTGAGCTTGGTCTGTGGTTTTGGTGTCACTTTTTCGACTGCCTGAGTGTTCTGAAGCCTTGTTTGACTGACTGTGACCTTCACCCCCTGGTTGTTTGCCCTCTTCTATCGATTTTACATTCTAGCCCTAGGGCATCTAGGTGCTATAATGTGTCGAGCCTCCCGTGGGAGTTTTTGGTCCTCGTTCGATCAGTCAATTTTGTTATTGCTTCTCTGCATTCGTTTGGTGGTTGTCCACTGTTTTATTGCGTTATTTGAGTGATTGGCTTCTTCTTCATTCAAATTTCGCTTTCTCTCGTTTTGAGCCTAGATTACATGGTTCATTTGAGTCTTTGGGATTTCTCTTTGATTTGAGGGACTTCTTTGTCAATTTGAGATTTGATTGTATGTTCGGCATTGAGTGAACTTTCTTGTCTTTGCTCTTTTTCTATCACTTCTCAAATTGTTCTTTTTATTAGTTTTCATTTTGTTTAGTGCACTTTGCTCTTAAACATTGAAAATACCAAAAATCTCTTTTGATTTTGATTAGTTAATGTAAATTGAATCTTTTCTGTGATTTAGTGATTTGTAGCCCTGAAAGAAAAGCTTTTAGTTTTCATTAGCGTGCATTAGAGACACTAGTGGTTGTTTTGTGATCATTTTGATATTGTGTGAAAGCTCTCAACCTTCCCGTAGTTAGCTATTCATCGAACGAAATGATACATTGTGGCATGTAATGTGCATTTAGGAGATTTTTAAACATAACATTCGGTAGGGCTCGGAAATTGAAACATAATTGAAGATCAACATTAAAATTTATTCAATTTACCTTACGGCAGCATTGAAACATTAACGAAATATTTAGAGGTCTAGGCTAGTGACATGTTTCGGCGTCGTTAAACCTAGTAGATGTCGTTCGCCTCTTGGCTTTAGACAACACTAGTACAGACTTGTGCTCCCCGTACCGTCGCGTATATAAAGGGAGACCCCACTAGGTTGCTATCCTTTATCCGTAAGAAGCCAAGTCTGCCGCCTTGTACCCGTGATACACCAGACACAGCATTCGGGGAGATTTCCTGCATGTACATCAAGTCCTTGGTTGATTTCTCTTTCATTTTGAAACCAAGGTGTATATTGCAGTTCACGGATATCTGGTACACCCTTTGCCTAGATTACCAGAGTAGTCATTTCGATCTTTTCTGACTCTTTAAATTCGAAAGGATCATCAAAAGCTTGTCCTTTCACGCTTGTTTCAAAACTGAAAGAGATAGAGTCACCTTTCATCCGTTTCTCGACTCTTAAAAAATGAAACGGTGAAGTTTCTAAGTTTCAATGTGGTAAAATAAATCACCTGCGATCACACGCCCTGTTAGAATTTTCTTGTCGGTCGTTTGATTGTGTGCCTTGATTTTTTGTAGCCCGTGTGTTGTGTTTGATATTTTCCCTTTGTTGTTACTGTCACAGTGGTGGAACCCTCAGTTTCGTCTACTGGTAGTCCATACACAGACGATTCATCAGAGGTCTCTCAGTCCTCTGCCAAAACCTCAGCAACCCATTGTCTCTGATTTTCCCGACGGGGGACCGGTTCTGTCTGAGCTTCCCTTTGGAGGACCAGTTGAGTTTAATTGGCCCTTATCCAATGCTTGGTTTGGATTCGGAGTAGGGGAACATTTCCCTCCTCTTACATCGGGTTAGCCTTTTTTAGCTAATGTTTTTCCTCCTAGTCCTCGCCGTCTGCTACAAGATCTAGTAGCGGGTTCAGATATGGGCTCATCCAACCATTCTCCTAGTGAGTAAATCCCCACGTCTGGTGAAGATTATCAGTTTTTCCCAGAAGACAACCCCAAGTTATCTGTCATGTCTTCGCCCGGTCCTTCACTTCTAGCAGGGTATAGATCCTTAAGTCAGATTATGACCGTTGTCGCCTCTATGGGGATATCAACTCCTTCTACGAGGCCGGTTATTCCTTCATTGGGGATGTCTCCTAGGAAACCCATCACGTCATCCCCTCAGGTCACCTCAGTACCTGTCAGGCCCACTATCTGTGTGGCCGCATCTACACCAGCTGTTACCACTCAGTCCGTAAGGATTGCGTCGCTTCCCGAATACGTCTATATAGCATCTGCTATTCCGAAGCGCATTTCTCCTGAAGAGTATCGATTGTCCCTACAAAAATCGAACCCCGAGGTCGGTCAATCCTCCCAATATCCCAACCACCCGTATTTTTCACATTATGCACAGGATGGTACACCCATTTACATTTTTCCATATCAATACGATGAGCAGGGAAACCCTTTACGTTTACTGGCTCTAGAGGCTTATCTGTATGGTCAAGGTTTTCCGTCTAACCAGGCTAGGCAACCTATCAACCCGCAAGGACAACCCTTTCAGGGCCAACCTTCGAGCCAGCCTGGTTATCTTTATGACTTGCAAGGACAGCCCTTACAAGGCCAACCTTCGGGCTAGCAGGGGTTGTTATACAGTCCGCAAGGACATTCCTACAACCCTTCAGGTCAACCTATGCAGCCTCACTTTGTGGTCCAACCAGGGCAACCTCAAGGACCCACAGGTCAACCGGGGCCGTTGTACAGTCCTGGGGGGCAAGTCCAACCTTCTCAACCTATGGTGCAACCTATACAACCTCAGTTTCCTATCGGTCTGAATGTTGCACAGCAAGGACCTTCTTATGGTCCTGTTGCAGGTCAAACCGGTTATCAGGCACAACCTGGCCCCATTCCAACACCAGGCCAACCGGCCCATCTGGCACAGCCTAGTGTCCCATATCAGCCAGGTCAACCTGTACAACCTATGCAACCTGTTCATCCGGGTCAACCTGTTCAACCAGGGCAACGCGTTCAGCCAGGTCAACCTGTCCAACCAGGCCAGCCTGCACATCCTGTCAACCTTGCTCAACAATCGATTTATTCGATGCTGCAACCGAATCAACTGGTGTGCCCTACTTATCAGGCTCAGTAGGGCCCCACCTATCAGCAGCCCGCTCAACCCCAAGGCGGTTATTATCCTCAAGGTCAATCACGACTGGTTTACAACCCGCCCCAAGGTTCCAATTATTATCCTCAACAACCAGGCTATACCTATACTCAGCAGCGAAATCTGCATACTGCTCATACGGGGTCGACATATAATCAAGGTCCATACCCTAGTTATCAACCCCCGTACACTGGTTACCAGCAACCGTATCAGACTGGTTATACGGCCTATACCCCCTATGGTCAGAATCCCTCGGGACAGAACTCATGGGGGCAAGGATATGCTCAACCAGGGTGGAGTACAGGTACAGGTCCTTATCAAGGGCCTGGCATGCCTTTCAATCCGTAGTTACCGTTCTTGGCCACCTTGGAATTACCGGACGTTTCTAAATTAACCAATGATCCGATTCTTCACAATCCTTATTGGCCTCTGGTTCCAACCAAGGTACCCAGTGACTGTCCTAAGTTTGAAGGTAAAGCCGGAGAGGACCCCCAAGCTCATGTAATGACCTACCATCTGTGGTGTTCGTCCAAATCTTGGGTGGATGATTCAATTCGTCTACGTCTCTTCCAGCGCACTCTTACCGGCGCTGCCGCTAGGTGGTATATAGAATTACCCCGTGGCATCTTTCAAGACTTCAATACATTAGCTATGGCTTTTTTGACTCACTTCCAGTTATCGGTTCGCTACGAAGCCGAGACACATCTCCTGACTTCTTTGAAGCAGGATAAAGCCACCCACATATCCGATCATATTCATGAGTGGCGACGTCATTGTAGACTGATCAAGTTTGATATACCTGATCAACTACTAACTCATTGGTTCACCACCTCCTTCGTTAACAAAATCGCTCAAGATATTGCTATGGGGGCATGTGTGACAGAAGAACAAGCCATCACGCATGCCTAGTACCTTGATCTGGTGTACTCTCAGTCTTGCACGCTTTATGATATTTTGACTGATGCTCCGCGGCCGGGAACCTCTAAAGCACCACCTACCCCAGCGGTGGATGGTGTCATTGGTTTTGTTTCTCAAAATTCTCGGAAATCCTCAAATGGGAAGCAGAAGTCCAATTCTTCCAATAATTCTGCTCTTCCCGCCCCTCCAGATTCTGGCAGGAATGTGGAGGTCAACGCCGTTCAGGCTAATCCTACGGAAAAAGCCTCCAAAGGAAAGAAGAAGGGGAAAGGAAAATCCAAACCCGACACCCCAAAACCAGAGTCTTCTAAACCTCGTACTGATGACGGTTCCCAAAGTAAACCGAAGTACCCCTGCCTTATCTGTGAAGGAGACCATTATACCAAAGATTGTCCTCGACGATATGAATTTAGTCAACTTCTGAAAGGCTCCAAAGGGACTTTGGCAGTTCTCAAAGAACCATTCCCGTCTCAGCAGACCCAGATGGTTGAGCAGCCTTCACCATCTGCACCATTTGGGTCCCAGGTCTTTATGATGAATGCTGTTGCCCCTATCTCAATTGCTACGCGTTCGAAGGATTATGCTGGATCGCGCCAGGCAGCTGGGAAGGAAGTCGTGGATGGCCGACCTCCCCCACCTGTCTCTAGTCCTTTGGAAATTGAGAAGCCCAGCACTGAACCTGTTGTGATGCCACCTTCTAAAGGTGTTCTGCAAAGATCTTCCTACAACCCAAATGCCCGTGCCGCTCAGCACTACAGTGTTGTTGAGGATTTAGCATAGGTGCCTTCTACCATGTCTGCATTGGAAGTACTTCAAAGTTGCCCATCGCAACGAAAATCTCTGTTATCTGCAATCGGTGGAATCGATCCCGCCGATTCTAATCTTCTCACCTTCGACCTAGAAAAAATTTTCCCTCGACTTCCACATCAAATTTCTCTTGTTATACAAGTCGAGATCAACGGCCTCAACATCCATAGAGCCATCGTGGATGAAGGTGCTTCCACCTGTGTTATGTCATCTGCCTGCTGGAAGGCCATTGGCTCTCTGGCTCTTACATCATCTCCCAGTGCCTTAGAGGCATTCGATGGTCGAGAATCAAAACCCCTGGGTGTTCTCGAGAGTTTGTCGATTATGTTACAAGGGAAGACATTCAACGTAGAAGTAGAAGTGGTTGACGCCAAGATTAACTACAATCTTCTTCTTGACCGCAGTTGGACTCACGCCATGCTATGTGTACCGTCCACCCTCTTCCGGCTTCTTAAGTTCCCTCATGAGGGAAAAATCGTTACTGTGGATCAATTGTCTTTCTTCACCTCATCCTCTAGGAACAGCGTTTCTTACGTGGATCAGATCCCCAATCCCCCTGACAGTGTAGGACCTGGTCTCTTCAAGGACCCCGTCCTCATGGGTATGTTTCCCGCGCCACTACTGCACACCGTTCAAGTTAATATGGTCTCTAGGGACGATGACCCTTGGATCATCCCTTCGCCTGAACAGGTGACCTCTTTCAGAGAATCAATGCCGTTAACTCCAGTTGAGATTAATTATTGTGAAATCGTCACTGCATCTGATCCTCCTCCTGAACATGCCCCTTCGAGCATGGCTCTGGATATATATTCTCAATCCCCTTGGCTCGGCGATGCAGATTCGCATGACCCTTTAAGAGAATTTTTTCCTTCCGATGAAGCTATTGTTGAAACCATGTCTCTTGAGGATCTGTTGTGGAGCGATGGACATCATCGTTCCTTGTTCATGCCTGGCCTGGGGGCAATGTCTGATTGTCTAGAGCGCTTTGCATCTCAGGTTCCCACTTCGCCTCTTCAAACACTGATATTGACTCATGAGGTCCTTTCGAAGGGAAACCTGAGTAATATCACTCAAACTATGCCAATCGACATCTTCGTCAAACCGGGGGTAGTCGAGAATATTCATATGGGAGTGACTTGTTCTCTTGAAGAGATACAAGTTTATACAAACCTTTTTCACGAATTCAGAGATGTTTTCACATGGTCCTATGAAGAGATTCCTGGGATTGATCCCAGCATAGTCGTGCACGAGATTCCTACCTATCCGGGTGCGAAACCAATGCGTCAACGCCTACACCCAGTGCATCCCTGAAAAGCCACAACTATTAAGGCGAAGTCGAAAAAATTCTTAACGCGGGCTTTATCTACCCTATTCCCCTCACAGAATGGGTTTCAAATATTGTCCCTGTAGATAAGAAGCAGGGCACTATACATGTCTATGTTGATTACCGAGACATCAATCGGGCCTGTCCCAATAGATCAAATTATTGATGAATGCGCGGGGAGTGAGATTTATTCCCTTATGGACGGCTTCTCTGGGTACAATCAAATCAATATTTTACCCGCTGATCAACACAAGACTACCTTTATCTGTCCTTGGGGAACCTTCGCTTATAAAAAGCTCCCGTTCGATCCAAAAAACGCTGGGGCCACCTTCCAGCGTGCTATGTCTTATGCTTTCCACGACATACGCCATATTTTTCAGCCATATTTGGACGATTTTCCGGTCCATTCATCTCGGCGTGAGGACCACCCCGAACACCTCCACTGCAGGCGCTACAATATTAGGCTCAATCCTCATAAGTGTGCCTTCTACATGGATTTTGGCCGTCTTTTGGGATTCATCATCTCTAAAGACGGAATTCGCCTTGACCCCCTAAAGGTCGAGGCCATCGTTAACCTCCCATCCCCTTCCTCGTTACATTAGCTGCAGAGTCTGCAGGGGAAAGCTAACTTCCTACAACGCTTCATTCTGAATTATGCGCAAGTGGCCAAGAGCTTTACACGTCTTTTGAAATAGGACGTTCCCTTTTGTTGGGACGAGATTGCCCAACAATCTTTTGATAAGCTTAAAACGTTACTCGTCAATGCTCCGCTAATACATCCTCCCGACTATCATCAGGATTTCACCCTTTATTTGGCCGCTGCGTTTAGTATGATAGCTATGGTTTTAGTATAGGATGACAACGATAGAAATGAACACATAGTTTATTATATATCTCGGAATCTTCTCGACACATAAACACGCTATGCTCATGTCGAGAAGTTGGCACTCGCCGCGGTTCAGGTCGTCCAGCGATTCTGCCACTACATCCTGTTGCGTACTGTAACTGTGGTTTCGAACTGCAACCCCATGACATATATCTTGTCTCGAAAATTGCTGGGGGGCAAGTAGTCCAAGTGGATTGTAATCCTTCAAGAGTTCGATTTAGAGTTCACCATTGCTAAGTCGACGAAATCATTGGTTTTCGCTGATCTGATTTTCTCTCTCTCGACAGACTCCGTTCCATCGAAATCTGAGGATCATATCCTGGATGAAACACTCTTTCTTATCAGCACTCGTGACCCATGGTACAGTGACATTATCATGTATCTTCAAACTTCCACGTTCCGGTCTGAATTGACAAAGGATGCTCAACGTCGGATTCGGCATCAATCTCAACCATACCGCATTGTAGGAGATACCTTGTACCATGTCGGAGTTGATTCCGTGCTCCACCAGTGCTTGACCCTAGAAGAGGCTGAAAGAGTCTTGAATGACTGTCATAGTGGCGCTTGTGGCAGTCACATGTCCGGACATGCCACCGCCTAGAATATTCTGCGTGCGGGTTACTTCTGGCCGTCTATATTCAAAGACTATATCGTTGCAGTCCGGAAATGCCATGCGTGCCAGGTCTTTCAACGCAAGATGTGTGCGCCACTCCTACCCTTGCATCCTGTCATTACTGTCGGCCCTTTTGCTAAATGGGGCATATATTTTATGACATGTAACCCTCACTCGGCTGGGGGGCATGCTTATATAATCGTCGCTGTAGACTACTTTACTAAGTGGGCCGAAGCGATGCCTACATTAGCTGTCGACGGTAAGACAGCTGCCCAATTTCTTTTCAACCATGTTATCACGCATTTCGGAGTCCCTCAGGCCATTGTTACCGATCATGGCACCCATTTTCGGGATTACATGATGGCTGAGCTGACGTCAAAGTTGGGCTTATGCCATGATAGCTCAACGTCATACTACACTCAGGTGAATGGCCAGGTTGAGGCTGTGAACAAGGTTTTGGTCACAATGCTTCAACAAACGATTGGTATCCACAAATCCAACTAGCATCTCCAATTGTTCTCAGCTCTCTGGGCTTAGAACAATTGGAGAATTTAGAGTTCACCACTGCTAAGTCGACGAAATCATTGGTTTTCATTGATTTGATTTTCTCTCTCTCGACAGACTCCGTTCCATCGAAATCTGAGGATCATATCTTGGATGAAACACTCTTTCTTATCAGCACTCGTGACCCATGGTACGGTGACATTATCGTGTATCTTCAAACTTCCACGTTCCGGTCTGAATTGAAAAAGGATGCTCGACGTCGGATTCGACATCAATCTCAACCATACCGCATTGTAGGAGATACCTTGTACCATGTCGGAGTTGATTCCGTGCTCCGCCAGTGCTTGACCCTAGAAGAGGCTGAAAGAGTCTTGAATGACTGTCATAGTGGCGCTTGTGGCGGTCACATGTCCGGACATGCCACCACCTAGAATATTTTGCGTGCGGGTTACTTCTGGCCGTCTATATTCAAAGACTGTATCATTGCAGTTCGGAAATGCCATGCGTGCCAGGTCTTTCAGCGCAAGATGCGTGCGCCACTCCTACCCTTGCATCCTTTCATTATTTTCAGCCCTTTTGCTAAATGGGGCGTAGATTTTATGACATGTAACCCTCACTCAGCTGGGGGGCATGCTTATATAATCGTTGTCGTAGACTACTTTACTAAGTGGGCCGAAGCGATGCCTACATTAGCT